>OU015761.1:68378107-68405607 GCA_907173295.1 Fagus sylvatica | reverse complement strand
ATTTTTTTTTTTTTTTTTTTTTTTTAACATAAATTATAAAAATGATAACCATATAGTACTATTTTTGCCAAAACTATAAAAAATAGTATTTGAAAATATTTGGAAAAATAATATGTTTTATTGGACACATCAACAAAACCAATTTTACCAAATATTTTTATAAAAAGTTATATAAAGTACACTTAAAGAAAAAAAAAATCCGGAATTCAAACTGTCAAAGGATAACTTCATAATAGACTATTATTATAATTATCATTATCTAAAGGTAAGCTTGATGCAAGAAAAATAGTTACTGATGTTCTTTAATTTCATGGATCAAATTTGACAGTCGTAATCATAAACAAATTTTATCAAATCATCCTTCAATTGGCTAAAAAAAAAATCAAAGTTAACAATACACTAATTCTATGATAAACTCGATATAATACATGATAGTTGATATATTTAACAATCCATATTTAACCCGCAATAGTAAATTTTCAAAGCAAACAAATTTAGTCTTTAAACTAAATCACATAGTAATTTCATCTAATCTCCAAATTAACTAAATGATTTTAATTCTAAAAGGTTCAAAAATAAAAATGAACTCCAAATAATTCATGAGGAATAAAACAAATTCACCAAATCCTCCACTGTTCAATAAAGCAAAAAGAAATAAGAAGTAGTAAAATTTTGAAACTTTAAAGATGGAAGGACAATCATTCAATCACAACTGGCTGACATAACAAAACCCCATGCACATTTGAATTAAATCCACATTTGAATTTCATTTTGGTTTCATTTATCAAAAAGCTAACAACCAACCACCTTTTGGAGCATTGCTTTTGACCAAAAAGGAAAGAATGCATGCAAAGAAACAGCGAAAAAGAAACACTGCCCATGTTCATCTAGTTTTCCTATGCAACAAAAGATTATAGTTTACACCACTACCACAAAACCACCATTCTCATTTAACAAAGTAACAACAACCGTAACTCTTCCCTTCCTCCACCTTAAAGAACATGATGACGGAGTTTGCCTTTTCCGTTGCAGAAAAAGTCATTGAGAAGCTAGGGTCCCTTGCTTACGAAGAGATTTGCTCGGCATGGGGCATTTCCAACGATCTGAAAAGTCTTGAGCTCACCATGTCCACCATCCAAGCTGTGCTGCTGGATGCTGAGGAGAAGCAAGTGAAGAACCGAGGGCTGACTGTTTGGTTGGAGCAACTCAAAGATGTGTTTTATGATGTTGTGGATGTGCTGGATGAATTCGAGTGTGAAGCTCTAAGGAGGCAAGTGGTGAAAACACATGGAAGCGCTCCTGGACAGGTACTTTCTTCTTTTAACCCGCTTGGCTTTAGTCGTAAAATGAGTCAAAAGATCAATGGGATAAGAGAGAGGTTAGAAGAGATAGCAAAGCATAGAGCTCAATTTCTTCTTGTGGAGCGACTTGATGATAAGCGTATTGTGCAGAGGGAGATGACCCACTCCTTTGTTCGTGATTCTGATGTTATTGGGAGGGATGATGACAAGGAAAAGATAATAGATCTTTTGATGCATCCTGGTGATGATGGTACCATTCCTGTGATTTCTATAGTGGGAATCGGAGGTCTAGGAAAGACCACACTTGCTCAGTGGGTGTATAATGATGAAAGGGTAGCTAAAAATTTTGCTTCCAGAATATGGGTGTGTGTGTCAGAAGAGTTTACCGTTTTAAAATTGGCAAAAGAAATCCTTAAATCTGTGTGGTGTGGTGAAATTAGTGAGAACATGAGTATGGATAATAAAGTGCAAGCTAGTTTACGAAGTTATTTGAAGGATATTTAAAGATTTTGAAAATTAATTGATTTTGGATTATGATGTTTTGGATAATGAGGATGTCTGGTAATGAAATGGATCTGTAACAAATGGATTGGTCTGAAATTGAAATTGTTAATAGAAGGTGCCAAAGGAAGTAAAATTGTTGTCACTACACGTAGTCACAAAGTTGCCAAAGTGATGGCTCCTGGACCCATCCATGACTTGATAGGGTCTTCCTGAGGATGATTGTTTGTTCTTGTTCTTAAAATGGGCATTCGTTGAAGGTGAGGAAAAACAATATCCAAAACTAGTTGAGATTGGAAAACAAATTGTGAAAAAATGCAGTGGTGTTCCTTTGGCCGTGAGGACTTTAGGGAGCTTACTTTATTCTAAAACCGAGGAGCGTGATTGGATCTCTATAAGGGATAATGAGATATGGAACTTAGAGCAAAAGGAAGATGACATTTTACCCGCATTAAGATTGAGTTACAATCAATTACCATCGTACTTAAAACAATGTTTTGCGTATTGCTCATTGTATCCAAAGGATTTTAAGTATAGTAGTGTGTATTTAGTTAATTCTTGGATGGCAAATGGGCTCCTCCAAAAGTCCAACAAAAGTGCTCGAGATTTGGAAGATATTGGACAACAATATTTAAATGAGTTAGTGTCAAGATCTTTCTTTCAAGAAATTGTGCAATATGATCATTTATTATTCTCATTTAAAATACATGACCTGTTACACGATCTTTCATTATATGTGGCACAAAATGATTATTATTGCTTAATTGACAACACTAAGAGCACCAACAATTTTGAAAAGGCTAGGCATGTGTCAATTTGGGACAAGAATTTGGGTGATGATGAAGCAACACGGTTTCTACGCCAGTTGAGTAATAATGTGCAAACTATTATTTTCCAAGGAGGTTGGAATCAATATATTAATATTAATAAATCCTTTGTGGAAACATGCATCTCAAGGTTTAAGCACCTGAGAAGGCTAGATTTAAGATTTTCAACATTGGAGGCGTTGCCAAGCTCAATTGGTACTTTGAAGCATTTGAGATATCTCAACTTAGCAGGGAATACGCACATCAAGAAATTGCCTAACTCCATTTGTGACTTGCAAAATTTGGAAAGTTTGATACTATTTGGCTGGGATGAGCTGGAAGAGTTGCCCAGAGATATAAGAGATACAAGTAAGATATTCAACAATAAATTTATACTATATGGCTGTGATGAGCTGGAAGAGTTGTCCAGAGATATAAGGAAGATGGTCAGCATTAAATATTTTTGGATAACCACAAAACAAACGTGTCTACCCACCAATGAAATCATGTCCATGTGTTCTCTTCGAGATTTGTTCTTTTATAACTGTCCCGGTCTAGAGTCTTTTCCTGAAGGGATCCAACGCCTCACAGCCCTTCGCAGGTTGGGTTTTATAGATTGTGAAAGCCTGATTTCTTTGCCGCAAGGTCTGAAGCACCTAACCGCATTGGAAAGCCTGGTAATCTGGAGATGTGAAAAGATTAATTTGATGGAAGGGGAAGACTACCTGACGAGACTTCGATCATTCACAATCGGTTTTTTGCCAAAACTAGTGGATCTTCCCCAATGGCTTATACAATCTGCCACCACTTTACAGTTCTTATCGATTTATCACTGTGAGAACTTGGTGGCATTACCGGAGTGGCTCCCAAATCTCACTTCACTTCAAAAACTTCAGATTTGGGAGTGCCGAAAATTATCGTCTCTGCCAGAGGGAATGGGTTGCCTCACTGCCCTAAGAGAACTGGAGATTGATAATTGTGGTGAACTGAGCAAGAATTGTGAGAGAGAAGTGGGCGTGGAATGGCCCAAGATAAAGCACATCCCTCAAATTCATATTAAAAGTGATTAGGTAAGTGATAATTCTTCTTCCTCTTCTACTTTACCCTCTGTTTTCCTATCTTACTCAGCTAAAGTTCCGCTCTTTGTTTTTTTGTTTTTTTTCATTGAATTCTGATTGCCAATTTATTGAGTTAAATTACAATCAACAACTAACAAAAGAATCGATTCCACAAAGGGAGGAATTTTGATATTTTTCTGTTTCAAAGAAAGCGTAATACATATTACTGTATTGTTTCTTTTATGTAAATGATTGGAATAATTATGTATTCTTAAGAAATAATGTCACCAGAAAGGCAGTGCAAATCAACTGGTTTGGTGAGTCAATATGTTGCCTTGTGAATTGTTGGAATGTAACATTTGAATCCAAGCAAGGATAAAAGAAAAGAAAAAAATATGGGTGATTGTCCATGAAAAAGGAAATAGATTTTTATAGGTGAGTATGGTAATTGGTTCTATTTGGTGATTACAGACGGGCTACAAAGAGTCTCTAACTGACTGGGTTTCCTGAGAATGAAAATCTCATCTTCCCCTTACGTTTGCCATAGTTAATTATTATTTTTTTTTTTGATAGTCAGTTCGTCATATTTATTATAACTGCCAGGAGTTTTGTGGATGCATTATGGGATATAGGCTGATTACAAGGAGTAAAATAGAGGTGATTATAAGCTTTACATCTTTCTCTAATCTTCTTGATTATATGACCCATTATAAAATAGAGGGGGCAATGGACGTACCTTTCTGTGCCATGTGCCTTCATTTTGTTTGGTATAGGCTGGATAGCAACATTGACTTGGTATAAGGTAACTTGGGGAAGCCTGAGGAAGGACGTTAAGTGCAGAATTTTGCTGATATTGACACTAAGAAGGGAATATGGGATTTTATAGCTGGACTGTTGGATCTTGTGATGGTATATTGGAAAGAAGAATGGTAGGAAGAATTTGTGAAATTGATAAGAAGGTGGGCTAGGACTTGCAAGGGCACAAACATGGGGAGGTGAGGTGTAGTAGGTCAGGGAGGAAATGGACAATGATATTTCAACAATGAGTCTCAGTCTCTGTATGAGAAAGACCCTGTTAGTGAGGGTAGCACAAACTTGCTATGCATGAAGCAATTTATACCTAAGAAAAGGAGAGCTGCAGCAAAGAGGAGTAGCTTTTGTTTTGTTGTTTTTGGTTCTTTCATTTGTTTTTAAAGCCTCTTGCACTTTAGGACTTGAATCATTTGTTGAAATTTGGGAAGGAAAAAGACTATAGGGCAAAAGGAGCCGTGCATGTATGTTAGTATCTGGTCGAAAATTATGGAATCCTTTGATTTCTTTGGTTCACAATATAAGATAATTGTTTCGTTATGGAGGGATAAAACAGAGTATAGAATTAATGAACTCTATTCTTGGTTTTTTTTTTTTTTTTTTCCCCTCAAAGCTTTCTTTTCAAATTTCACCTATTTTGAAGGGACTCTTTATATTTTTCTTGGTTCTGCTGATAAGTTTATCTCTGACAGTTTCATTTAGTCTCTGTTAGTTTAACGAATTTCGAAATGCCATTTGTTCTTTTGATTTTTTTTTTTTTATGTACTTAGTGCCGTCAACATTTAGAGCTATTGCTGGAAAGCATTCCATCCATGTTTCAGAATAACAGAACTGCTGAATCAGCCTTTGGTGCTGCAGTCCAGGTATGCCCTTCTACATGAGGCATTTCTCTCAATTTATGGTGCGTGATCTATTATATTTCAATTGGAAGTATTAAACTATGTTAATAGTGTTGTGGTTTGTGAATATGCTTTGCATTGTATCATGAGTGATTTATAATATATATATATATATTTGTATCATGAGTGTGAAGTCTAGTTTTGGAGTGTGAAGTCTAGTTTTGGCTTTGAAGAGTAATGATAATTGTATTCAACATGCTCAACCCAACAAGCCTGATTCGATTTACTACAAGAAAACATGTTCTCAGCATCCCTAGCACACTGCCTGTGTACATGGGGAGCATGTTCGTGTTCTATTTTTTTCTTTTTAATGACACAATGAGTTCAGGTTCTGAAAATATTATATGAATCTTTGCTGTAAGCTGGTTGCTTTATTTCATTATATTCTAGTCTCAGTGATTGTTCAAAAAATACTTCTTTCTGCTATTGTCATATGTCAGCAGATTGTGAGAAGTTTGTATTATTTACTGAAATATATACCTATATAATTGGACAGATACTTGATTATATGTAAATTACTTTTTTATTTTTATTTATTTTTATTTTTTTAATAAAATGTTTTCTAGTTCTAAAAAAAATGATTTTTTGATTATTGTAAATTACAACATTTTAATAATTTTGTTCCCATTTTAGGCTACTTTCTTGGCAATAAAGAGTACTGGAGGGAAACTTTTGGTATTTCAATCAGGTAAGCCATCATTTTCTATAAAATAATATTTCTCCTATAGTCCTGTTGAAATATCATATTTATTACATAATTATTTTTGTTGCCGTACGCAGTCAATTATGTGGTTCCCCATAATGTAAAAGGATCATTTGAATTATTGTTATAAAAGTGTTAAGTTACCAAATCACTAAAAACCCATTTTTGAAAAATTAGTTGAGGGTTTTGTAAAATATGTGACAAAGTGGTGCTGCTGTTTGGCTAACATTAGTATAAAAGTGTTGTTTCAAGTGCAAATGATCAAGGACATAATTAAGCTTTTAAGGTTTTGGAAACCTTTTTTAAGGCATTCAATGAAGTTTTGTAAAATATGTGACAAATTGGTGGCTTCTGTTTGGCTAACATTGGTATAAAAGTGTTGTTTCAAGTGCAAATGATCAAGGACATAATTAAACTTTTAAGGTTTCGGAAGCCTTTTTTAAGGCATTCAATAAAGTTTTATTACTTATAAAACAAATAATATTAATGATGTTATTAATTCAATATTATTTTAATTATAATTTAGTAGTAATTTTTTGGGAAAATTATATTTTAAACCCTATAATTTAGGGGTGCAACAAATTAAATCTTGTAGTTTCAAAAGTAACAAATTAAACCTCAACCCTTTTAAGTGGAACAGTAATGTGTTTGAGGTTTAATATAGTTTGGAGGTTTAATTTATTATTTTTTGAAACTCCAAGGTTAAATTTGTTACTTTTGAAAACATAGGGTTTAATTTCCTTTGGAGCGGGATTGATGAGTCGCCTAAATTCCATTGGTGAATTGGACGACAGTTTGTGCTCCTGTCCAGAGTGGGGGTTTTTCTATAAGAGATTTGAGGTGGTTCAATCACGCCCTAGTAGGGAAATGATTGTGGCATTATGGAATTGAAAGGGATGCTCTATGGAGGATGGTGGTGGATGCGAAGTATGGGAGCCTTTGGGGTGGTTGGTGCTCTACTATTGGTCGAGGTCCCTATGGTGTCAGTTTGTGGAAAGCGATTAGGAATGAATGGGATAAATTCTCTCTTCATTGCTCTTTTGTGGTTGGGGATGGGAGGAAGGTGATGTTCTGGCAGGACCTGTGGTGTGGTGATATGCCTTTGAAGGAGGCTTTTCCAGAATTGTTTTTGATTTCAAGAGAAAAGGATGCTTTTGTGGCTGACTTATTGTCCTTCCCTAATGATATTATTTATTGGGATTTTCATTTCACTAGAAGTGTGCAAGATTGCGAATTAAAATCTTTGACCTGCTCTATGGATCTTCTTTATTCTCTGTCTTTGCGGGGGGTGGGTGAGGATCAACTTTGTTGGAGGCATGCTCCTCAGGAGGGCTTTACTGTCAAATGTTATTATCAATGTTTGAGTCCCCCGTCTCTTTGGAGTTTCCCTTGGAAAAGTATTTGGAAGGTAAAGGTGCCTCCTTGTGTTGCTTTCTTCTCCTGGACTGCGATGTTGGGGAGAATTTTGACTATTGATAATTTACGAAAGCGTTATATCATTATTGTGGATTGGTGTTGTATGTGTAAAGTAAGTGGGGAGTCTGTCGATCATTTGTTGTTGCATTGCTCGATAACTTGGGAGCTGTGGTCTTTGGTGTTCAGCATGTTTGGGGTGAATTGGGTGCTGCTGGGCCATGTGTTTATGGGCTGCTTGGCAGGGTAATCTTGCGGGCATCAACAGATGGTCATTTGGAGGATTATCCCTCATTGTGTGATGTGGTGTCTATGGAGGGAGAGGAATGCTTGTAGTTTTGAGGATTGTGAATGAACCATTCCGGAGCTGAAAACTTTACTTTTTGCAGACTTTGTATGAGTGGGTGGCTTCGTTAGGCCTTTGCTCTCAATTCCCTCGTGGATTTGATTGACATTTGGAACTTCTGATTTCATGGCTGTCCCATAGTATACTTGGGCTGTTCCTTCCATAAAATTATTACTTATAAAAAATAAAAAAAAAATTATTTCCATGTGATATGAGGGCATTACTTTATGAAAAATAAAAATTATATTATTTTGCGAAATAATTTTTACAAATAGCATAATTTTTAATTAAAAACTCAATTCAAAAGGATCATGGACCCTTTCTTACGTGTCTCACAATCCAACCCAAGGCTATAGCATCCCTGTGAAGAAGCAGTTTAGACTGTTAATTACTTTACTAGTGTCAGGTGTTCCTTACAAGCTCAAATATGGTGATCCCCCCACCTGATTCAGCAGTTCTGTTATTTTGATCATGGATGGAATGCTTTCCAGCTATAGCTCTAAATGTTGACGGCACTAAGTACATAAAACAAACAATTAAAATAACAAATGGCATTTCGAAATTCGTTAAACTAACAAAGACTAAATGAAAGTGTCAGAGATCAACTTATCAGCAGAACTAAGAAAAATATAAAAAGAGAAAACATTTGTGGAACATCTACAGAGAATTCTTGTTAGTAGTTAGTACTCAGAAACTACCCAGTACCAGAAAATCAAATTCACGAGTTTGTGGAACATCTTTAAAGAATCACCTTTTCTAATCGTGGGGCCAAATGCTTGGCTTTCCGCTTTTTCAGAATGAGAATACAGGGCCAAGATGCTCTAAATTGGAGTTGTGGAAGGGAAAAGAGTCAAAAGTTCAAAGAATGCTGACTCTACATAAGAGTTCTTGTTATAAGTTATAACTCAGAAACTGGGTTCAAAGTGAATGGTGAGACTGGATGTGGCACTGGAGTAGCTTGAAGTTGGACAAATAGGCTTATGTTCTAAGTGAATGGTTGAGTTTTAATAACTATGCTCTGTGGTCTGTTGAACACTTTGTAAGATTATATCTCGGTGGTTTGTGTTTTGCAGTGTGTTTTTAGAAAACTTAAAGTGGGGTTGATCGTGAACATGTAATATGGAGGTACAGAACTGGACAACACTTACTAGAAATTTCTATTGGCATAACGTTAATGTTGGTTCTGGTTGATTTCTGTTGCTATGACTTCTAGTGTTATCTCCACTAGAACCTTGAAGGTTACTTTCACTTTAACGAGTAATTCCTGAACAATAATTCACAAATTTAGTAATTTTGTTCAAATTTATGGACTTGGACAATGTCCATTGATGACTAAGTCAGACAATTACCATTGCGAAATATCCAACAGAACTTGAGACATTCTCATCATTGATAACTAGTAGTTAGAGAACATGCAATTATTGGTCTTTTCCTTTATAGCAATGATAGCACATGATAAGTATATGTCATCATGCAGAATTATCTAGAAGCTCTAGCTTTATAGATTTGGCTAGCATACTTGTTATTTCTCTCCTGTTTAGCTTTTAAATTGGTATTCAAAGCCATTTCTGTGGCTTGGTCATTTTCTTTTACTTTTCGTTTCCTAAAAATCGATAAAACTGTACTAAAAAATTATTTTATTGGAGGATGCTGATGATTGTACTATGTTGTGTGCAGTCTTGCCGTCAACTGGCATTGGGTCACTTTCTGCTAGAGAGGCTGAAGGACGAACTAATATTTCTGCAGGGGAGAAGGTATGAATATCTTATATGTATGTTTTGTTTCACCATCTGTGCATTGTTTGGATAAATTAAAGTAGTATGGCTGTTGTTGCATTTACTGCGTGGAACTGTCAATTATTGAAATGAGGACAGGTTCTTGTCTCCACAGAGCCCAAAGGAAAAAGGAATCAACTAACCGCCGATTTCTTGTAACATGAGTTCTTAAATACATTCTGTTGGTTGGTTAATTATATGTACCTTTCACTTTTTTTTTTTTTTGATGAGTATATGTACCTTTCACTTTGTTTTTCATCTTGTCTCCTTCTGTTTATTCATTATATGTAAAACTACTATTATTTGTAATGAAATGATGGTATTAATCTGTTCAAGAGAAGACTTTAGTGGTGTGGTTTTGAATTGAACATTTTTCCCCACTGGGTTTCAGGAAGCCCATAAATTACTCCAACCAGCAGACAAAACTTTAAAGACAATGGCGATTGAATTTGCTGAGTATCAGGTTAGCTCTAATTCATCTCACTTGAATGTGATAAAGATTTGATAATAAATTCTGCCAACTGACACTTATTACTTATTAGTGGGCATAGTAGCTAGTGAGCATAATTTCTCAGGGCTAATTGTTCCTATCATGATATATTCCAGGTCTGCGTTGATGTATTTATTACTACCCAGACTTATGTAGACATGGGTTCTATATCTGTTATCTGTTATCCAAGAACTACCGGAGGACAGGTATCAAAGTATTTCTGATCCCTGGCTTACTGTGTGTGTGTGATATAAAAATTAGTAAGTTATGTATGCATCTAGTGGGTTTTGTCACCACAACTTCATCGTACATCCCATTATTCATTTAAGCTAGAGCTCATTAGGTTGTTACTTTAAAATTTTTCTTTTCTAATATCGATAATATAATATAAAAAAATAATCTATAATATAAATTAAAACTGAAGCAGAGAGAAATTTTTTTGGCTCCCCATAACCTGCCACATCAGATTTGCTCTTTCCTTAAAATTCCATATCCTCATTTGTCTTTCAATTTTATTCTCTCTCTTTGACTTCTTTTAATTCTCCTACTGTATACTCCTCCTCCCTCTCTTCCTACTTTTTCAACTTCTTCTCTTCCAGTCAAAACCCAATAATCTCTTCAGATACTTCTTTTCCAAGCCCTTTCTCTCCCTTACTCTCTTCTTCATGGCTTAACCTTTCCTATCCTACCTTGCTTTACATTTTCTATTTTCTTCAATGAACGATATTGTAACTTCCTTTGTGATTACCCCAAATCCCATTGGTCTTTATCTATTTATGTTCTCCCTCACTCTATTTTTTCAAGTGATGCATTTGCTTGGAACTTTCTATTTTTCTCACAGGCTATTGCTTTATAACCCAATTGAGTTTAGTATTTTGATTTCACCTTCTATTCAGGTTTGCTTATTTTGTATTCTTTGAATCTTTGATTTGTTTATCTTCTGCCATAAAATTTTTGTATCAAGTCTCAACAAAATATATTCATAAAAATGTTACATGATACCTGCAAATTGTTTGATAAAATACTTGATTTTGTTCAGTTTATAGAATTTGATTTTGTACAATGTTCTTTTTATAGATCTAATAAGTAACATTTATGCTTTTTCCTATATATGTGGTCTGCCCAGGGCCAATAAAGTTTTTCTTCCTTCTGCAAGTTTGTATCAAATAGGCATAGAATTTTCATAGGAAAGGAGCTTTGGCCATGGGATTCCATACAAACACAATATTTAAAATATTCCAAATAATCTTCTAATTTAGTAGAATTTATAAAAGCCTTCCTTTTATGCACTGTTTAGATGTCAACATATATTCTAAAAATTAACAAGTTAGCAAGACAATCATAATAAATATTTATTAATTATTGACACATTCAAGAAAATATCATACAGATCACCCCGAAAATCAGAAATCTAAGTCATTTGTTAATCTAATAAAACAGTTTTTGAAGATGTCCCTCTTTTGGCTTATCATCTAATGCTATCATATTATGGTGTTAATCTACAAGACATTAGTAATTGATGGTATTAAAGGAAGAGAAATTCACCATTCATTTCCAATGGTTGGAAGTCATTTTTTAGTAAATGTTTGGTTTTTATTTTGTTAGGGGACTGTGTATGCACTATGATGGGATGGCCACATTGGGGCAGGGGAAGTTTATGTTTTCAAGTAACCATGTCATATGGCTTCATATAACGTTATCTAAATTTCAGTTATGGCTCATCCTTTATTAAATGCTGGTGTTTATTAAAATATTGTTTACAGCTGATGCAATTGAACATGTCAGATCTAAATATGTTATGTATTATTGTAAGCTTTTCCTTTCTTGATATCATCGATCAATCTCTTACGCCCGTTTTTGTTTAAGTCATGTAAGATAATTGAAATGCAATGTTTCACAAATGCAGCCTCACACTGTCCGGCTAGACCACGGTACCCTGAAGCTCCTCAAGTATTGGACATGGAAATTTGTCATCATCCGCCCAGTTTGCTCCATTTTGATGATAATGTTACAAGTACTTGGGATTTAGGTGAGAAATGAGACTCATGCTTTGTGGACTTGGCACCAGAATCAGGATATGTACAGCCTTGCTAGAGATCAAATGTACATTGTAAGGCAGCCAGATATGTGTCCAGTTGAATAAGAGGTATATTAACTTTGGTAAAAAGAAATATGGGCACATCAATGGGAAATGGCATTATCTTGATCCCAATAATCAATTTTATGAAATCTTACACCTGAACATCTTTAAGCTGGAACCAAAGAGCCACTAGAACCCCAATAAGATACAAAAGAGATGACCTCATAGGCATTTGGTCACATTTTGTAAATATATTAATTAAACATATTTTGAAAGTGATCTTTTGATATTTTCACACCACCATTTCACATCATTATTTCACACTACTTAAAATGTGGACAATGTTGTCCGCATTTGAGTGATGTAAGGTGTAGATGGTGTGAAAGAATATTTTCTTACTCATTATATGGAAATTGCACATGATAACCCAAGAACCAAGTAGTTATCTTCACTAATCTATGAAACTTAAATTAAATAAAGGACATGCCCACTCATATTCAGCTATGTGTTTGTTTTTTGGAAATGTTTTTATGGGCTAAACCAAAACACATTTGGAATGTTGAATTTTATTCCGGGACTTGGCTGCTGTTTGGGATTTTTTGTGTTGTCAAAGAAATGATTTTTGCCTTTAAATGGTTTTGCTAATTTATGAGATTGGTGTTACAGATTTTCTATATCAGTTTTCTGCATTTTTTTATAGTTGAAGCTATTGAGGTGCATAGTGTTTCACAAAACTTACATGCAAAGTTGTGAAGTTGTGGTGTTTACTGATACATTTGACGGCTATAGGATTGTAATGTTAGAAGTTTTAAGTTGTTGCAGCTACAGTTCTCTGTTTTATAGGTTGATGCTATGATGGCTGTTTCATTAATCACTTGTAGTAATTATAGGAGAACCAAAAGGAATTCTTGGGGCATCAATGTTTTGATGCTTACTAACTATTTTTGGTATAATAGTAGACTAGGTTATTGTAACTGCAGAGTTTACTACTTAAATGTTAAAGTTGTCAATGCTCTATTGGATCTACATCCTTGCGGGATTCTTCAGATCTTTGTTACTTTTTCTCATCATGAACAAATTTACATTGTTCAATGTTAATGATTCTTTCATTAATACATGGTATTTTAACTGTTACATCTTCAAGCAACCTATTATGAGTGATTCACTTGGTGCTCATGTCAAACTCATTGGCCAATCATAATAATCACTTTGCTACTTCTACTACTTCATGGCTAAAGAGACAAATCCATCATCAAATAGCCATAATAAGAGACATCTTAAAAAATATTTCAAAAGGAATCTCATCTCTCTTTGAATTCAATCCAATATGGAGACATCCCTATCTATGAATGAATTTATTTCTTAAATTTTAGTTCACTAATCCTATCTTCTATTTTCTTTTTTCGAACATGCACTTTTTAACTCATCCATGTTAATGAATTTTTCAAGTAGGATTTTTTTTTCATTTTACAGAATCATGTGATGCTTCTAAATATTTGCCTAACATTCAGTTGGCCACATGTTTTCATATTTTTAACATTAGAGCATTTCTGGTCTTATAATCAACTCTTATTGGTAAAATTTTCCGATAAGCCACTCTCCCTCATAGAGACATATCTATGGTTTCTTATTCATACATCCATCTCATCGCTGTTGCTTCTTACTAACATTCAGTACCATAGAGCATTTCTGGTCTTGTAGCAACCTTATAAAATTTTCTGATAAACATAATAGGTATTCTACAATCATCGATACTCTTGATGTGCTTCTCCACTTCATCCATTCTTCAATCTCTCTATCCTTATGAATTATTGATCTAGGATATCATAAACATTCACTCTTTGGTATCTCTTGGCCATTAAGTCTTACAATCTTTATTTCTATTTATACCAAACTTGCATTCCATGTACTCCATTTTAGTCTTACTTAGCCGAAAGCCTTTAGATTCTAAAACTCTTTACACCAATAGGCTACCCATAATAATGGGATGGAGGGTGAGGTTGTGGCTTCAAGACCCACTAAGGTGTGTATTTAGCTTACCAATAATAATAATATTAATAAAAAAAAAATTCTAAACTCCATGCCTAGTTTTTTTAGTTATTATTTTTTTATTGGTGAGTCAACAGATGCACCTAATGGGTCTTGAACCCATAACCTCACCCTCCAACCAATTATTATGGGAGAAGGAAGTGTCGGTTGAGCTATAGCTCATTGGCAACTCCATGTCTAGTTTTATCCACTAAAACTATATCTTCTACAAATAAAATACACAAAGGACTTCATCTTGAATCAATTTAGTGAGCTCATTCATATATTGAGGTCTAATATATAGATTAAATTTGTTATTCTCATATATATTGACTATCTCATAATGCAACTTTAAATGTCTTTTACTATATTCCAGGTTTATTATTATTACCCATTCTCGGCTCTTTCTGATCCTGTGAAGCTGTACAATGATCTTAGATGGAATATCACAAGGCCTCAAAACCTTGAGGCAGTGATGCGTGTGAGATGCAGCCAGGTAGTCTTTTTGGTATACTGAAGTTACTGTATATGTAATAATGGGTTTTATTTTCTTGATATTTGCTCTATTCTAGTATGGTAATTCACTTCAGCAATTTCTATTTTTGAAATTTGTTGTATATATGTTTTGTTAAAAAAACTTATTTGTTATAAGTTAGTTGAAATATGTATCTATAAAAATAAAGACTTTAAAAAATTATACTTAGATAAATTGATTAAAAAACTAAGGAATAGCTTTTGTTCATCCAATTTTCCACCTTCAATCCTCAACGACTGCCTTCTGCATATAATTATTATTACTTTATGGTCATCTATTGATTGGAATGCAATAATTGAAAAGAGTAGTCATCAATTAGAAACTAAGAAGACAAATGGGATGATTCTCATTAAGAGTATTAAATTTGGAATATCCAACCTCAAAACCAATTGGTAATGTGGATGGATTATATTGTGTGACGTGATGGAGGAGGAGGAAATAATTACTCACTCTGATACCATATTAAATTGAAGTATCCAACAAATAATTCACTCTGATACCATATTAAATTTAGAGCATCCAACCTAGCTCAAAACTAATTAGCAATTGGTGGAGAGGCTCATAATCTTATATTTAGAGATGCAAGGTTTTAAATATCCAATATGAGATTTTTGACTCTCAATAAAGTGCAAATGTGATAAAAGCAAATATCATTTTTTCTATTTCCTTTTTAACCAAATGATGTAGGAACCCTACCAAGGTAGAGCCATTTGGACCCACTCCTACAGACCACACAACAGTTTCGTATTGCATCCTACTTGTAATAGAGTAAGTCAAAGTGCTTCAATGAGGGACACTAGTTACGCCAGCCCACGGCCTTTTTTTTTATTTTTTTTACACTTACAAATGTAAGAAAAACCACCAAAAGACTTTTCGTTTCCTTAGTCTTTCAACAATTAAAAGACTCATGGCCCTATTCTGTGAATGCTTCCATTATAGAATGATAGCCTGACTAAATGTAATCAGTGTTCAAGAATCATAATCATTGACCAACTGCTAGTATCACAAGTTTTCATTTTTCTTCCCCCTCTTTCTCTTTCACGTGGTGTACAGTTGATGTGGGTATGTCCCACACTAAAAGACTAAAATAATTCCTTTTCTACATGCATGATATTAACCATGGCTTTATCTTGCAATTTTTTAAGGAAAAGAAAGAAATTCTTGCTTTACTGATACTAGCAAATTGTTTAGTCCAAAAATACAAAAACTCAAAATAATAAAATTGTACAAATTTCATCCAAACAAACCATAGCTCTCAATCCAAACTCAAACCCACATGTCCCAACCCCAAAATTCCTATTTTTCACCCACAAACCACATCAGCATTAACTACACACACCTTTAGTAGGCAATTACAGAGAAAACCAAGGGTGATTTTCAGAGGAAAAAAACCTGTGGGTCATGGAAAATTACAAAGCACGCTTGAAATGGAAATTGAAGTGAATAGGATTACATGTTCTTTGAGTTGCATAACCTCACTGTTCTCCTTGTTCAAAACGAGCAGCACCAAGTTCAATGTACTGATTGTTTCACCAAATGAGTCTTCTTCCGGACTCACATGAGCAAACATTAATGTAGGTGCCAGATAACTTTATTCAGGATACCTTTGTGGGTTAGTGCAATTCGCTATTGGAGATCTGAGGCTTGTGGGTTTTGGTATGGAATTAGGAAACCTATTTGTCTTTACGAAGATGGGAAACAAAGTAAATATCAGGATCTTGTTTTACATAAGCACTTATGTTAAAATGTAGGTAAAGGTATATATTTTCAGCAATTCCTCTGCTCCATTTATATGAAGTAACCTCGTTGGACTGCTTATCAATCCGAGCATAAGCCCTACCTCTGTATCTCAGTTCTTTTTTCAAAGATGTCTATGACATTTGGATGTATTAAGTTTAAGAATTTCTTTTCATCAGTGGAGTCCAAAAGTACATAAAAAATGGCATCCTCTGATTGGTAACTAAAAGAATTGTGAAGCAAACACAGAAAATATGAAACAGCATGTTTTCATAACAAAAGACAAAAGTATGTTTCATGCTGCCAGGAGAGACAGAGAGTGGTTCTACCTGAGCTAAGGGAACTTCACAAGTAACAGTAATATCCTGTCCAAGGTCATTATCTGAACGAAGCCTTTCAGTACGAGGAGGGTCAGGAGTCACAGACTTAGGGAGTAACAGGATCTACTTTTACAACAATTGGATCAATGCTTTCGGGGAAATCTTGATCAATCTTTTCACCCTGCTTGACTTGCTGCTGCTGCTGATAAAATATTTTAGAGATAACATACTCCCCATCAGCATAACCCAGTTAGTTTTCTCAGCTTTGCCTCCTCTTACCATGCTCATGTAGAGAACCATCAATCTTCTTACACCCCCTTTGAACCCCATCCAAGATCACCGGTTTGGTCCTACCAGTCTTGTGCCAACGGAGATCACCGAAATCATCACCATGTATCTTTCTACGCTTTCGAGTTCCTGTATTGTAAGCCTTGATTGCTCTATGAAAAAAGTGAGATACGCTTCCATCTTGCTTGACACCTAAAATTATTTACCTTTCAAAATTAAAAATAATGATATACAATAAAGAAAGAAGAAAAACAAGCAAAACTGTTCCCACCAACCTGGTAGATTTTGAGGATGGGCATAACAGATTCCATCATCTTTTTCAACAGTTGGGATAAACTCATCAATAAAAGGATGGGGTTTTAAATCCCCTTCTCCAACTTTTGCTAGTAAGTGCCAGATAATCTCTTGATCAGATGGATCAAACTTCACACCTCTAGGTAATCCTGGCCACTCTTGAGCAACCTAAAAACAGACAGGATTCAAATGTTCCGAATATTTACAAGTGAAATAGTTTTTCTTACAGTTAGAAATTTAAGCAACATAAACAATTCTTTTGACAATAAATGCTGGACAAGTTAGATAACCTTGTCTTCTTTTTGTTTTCTTTTTCTTTTGTACTTCAAGCCTACACCTAAAATGTGGGCTGAGATCGTCAAAATCTCAAAATGCAGAACCTTTTGCAATCCCAACTCACAAAATGTAATAGGTATGTTCTTAAGAAACCAGACATAAGATGCAATGAGATATGAGCCTATCATATTTGAAACGGATTATGTAACAACTCGAGAACTATTTTAAACTACGTTGAAAGGTGATCGTGATAATCCCATATGATGCTGATATCCTGGAAGGGACAAATGTAATTCAAATTTTGTATGATTGATATCAACCTCATTAGAGAGAGAAGTGGTTCAATCCCAATCTCGACCCATGAATAGAAAACAACCAGCAAAGACATAAACCAACATATATAATGCAATCTTTCAATTTTTCTTGCCTGCATTGGCACAGATTGAGTGGCTATTTACATCACAGGTTTTCTAAATTGGTGCATGGATATCTATTACAGTTATGCAATACACATGTGCAAAAGTGGTAGTTCACATTCAGGGCAGTTAATAAATGCATCAAATAGAATGAAACCAACATGAGGTCAACACTCTGCAAGTTCAGAAACAAGTGTTGAAAATATCCCAACCTGAACTCAGTAAAGTTCAGGTTCGACCAATCAAGTCGCATTAACCCATTATGGCTACTCAACAAATCAAAATTGTGATGCCTAGTTCTTTTCATCCATATAACCTGAAATTTCTCATATGAAAACAGTAGTAGGAGGCCATGGTCACCATACAACTCAGTCAAACTTGTGGATGCAGAAAGGAAAATATAAAATATTCCAACACAGAATGGGACAAATTTTGCAATTTCTATCAACTAACTATGGGCATAACATAGATGTTAATCCAAATTACTTAAGCTATGAGCATAACACCATACACTAAAAGCCTACTCAAGCTCTGTTCTGCTAGTATACATTATTAAATATGCTGTATAAAATGAGGCAACATCTCTCTAGAATGCCTCACAGGCAAGAAAACTGAAAAAGCATCTGTTGTCACTGATGGTGATTTTCGGATACAAATTTAAAACCAAATTACATATTATCACAGTACAAGTGGTTAGGACACGTTTTCTCCTGCAAGTGCATCATGTGAGCTCTGAAAGCAGCACAAGCACGATAACTTGAGTGAGCATGGGAAGAACCATACATTGAGATTGTGGGGGACCAAATAGATTCACATTACAATATTACATTTATGCACTTGTGGAGCTATTGTAGCTCTAGTGGTCACCTTTTTGTATGTCAAAATAGGAATAATTGCCTCAATGCAGTCACTAAGAAATATTTCATTACAAAAAATTGACAGACATAAGTTACCCAATCAGGGCATGGTATGCAGTATTTTGTTAACCAGAATCATCTTCATGTCTGTGGCAAATATAATGATGACATATAATGTTTGATAAATCATATGTTACAGAAGTTTCCAGGTTGATATTCTTTAAGTTGTAAAAACAAAAAGCTTGAATAAAGAATTATAAGTTACAAATTTTTTGCCTTGCAAATTTTTTTTTTTTTTTTTTTATAACGTAGGGAACCTTTCTAAAAAAGAACCCTTTAGACTCGCCTTTAGGCAGTAAAACCTACGGGCAATTGACCCCACCCACCAAATTTTTTTTTTCTTATTATTTTGATTTTAAGTGCAAGAAACCACGATATGTTAACCTGTAATGCTCTTGATATTGAATCTCCCATCACTTCCAATTCATAGGTCCCAATATGGAGCCCACATATATTGAAGGTTGTGCCAAATGCTGCACGAGTGGCAGCATATCGTTTTGGAATGTCTGTTCGTTTAATGAGAAATATCTGCTTGTGGAAAGAAATCCTTCCTTTGCCAGTTCTGGAGAAGCTTGTTCTTGATGAGCTTTTGTATGGAAAAGTGCTGCCTCATGTTCGAAGCATTACAGCAAATGTTCATGATGCAATCACAAGAACTGAAAGGGTCATTGCTTCTCTTTCTGGAGTGTGGGCAGGTCCAAATGTCACAGGGGAACGCATGTACATATATTAATCCTCTTCTTGCCTTTAAAGTACCCTGGTTCAACTACTCCCTCCTTAGGATTTATCTCCACATATTACTTTGATTGGGGTGAAAGTTTTTGTGTGGCATGATTTACTAATTCTTATATGTTCCATATTGTCAAAATTTTATGTGCCAGTGTATATTTTCTACGACAGAAGTACTATTCATGCATTTTTTTTTCACCATTTTTTAAGGATTCATTGTCAAGTATTTTGGATGATTGATCCTTGCAGCCTTCTTTTGCATTGTCATCTATCAAGATGAAGTAACTTTGAGAAAAAAAATTTAGGGTGTTCTCTCTCTCTCTCTCTCTCTCTCTTTCTCTCTTGCACCTAGAAATTGGTTCTCATATTCCTCATTGATTCTTGGGGTTTCAATTTTAGATAAACCTTCATTTTGAAATTGAAAAGACAAGAAGAAATAGGCTGAGTAAATTGTGGAGATTATGACATGGCTTAATTGAGAGTTTTTCGTATAGAAGCAAATGTTTTTGAAGTAATGAACAGAGGAAACAAACTGATTGTTTTGGTTAATAATCTATGAATGAGGGAGATGTTTTATCAGATCGATGTTCCTTAAATGAGAAGGATGTAGATGGTTCCTTAAATGAGAAGGATCTAGATGGCTATTGGAGACATTAGTTGAGTTAGTGTGTGCGAATCGTTAGATGGAATTTGTTAGAACTAATAGAGAGGGAGATAAAGCTTTTGTAATCCAGATCAATGCCAATGACAAGGGACATTATTTGGAGATTTTGGAATTTAGGAAGAGGGACAATAAGGGATTGGTGATAGTACCACAAGGAAAAAATGGGAAACGGATGGAAAGGATTTGAGCTCAAAGTGCAAAAGGCGATTGAACCACACAATTACGCGGTGGAGGGACAAAGGACTAGTAGAGATAAACCAGAAATAATTGTCAACAAACCACTTTGGGTGAAGAAAAACCTACCATATTTGCATGACACCAGGGCCTCTAAGGTAAACAACAGAAGTATCATTGCAATCAAAGGAAACAGTGAAAACAAAGTTTTTTCGTACACGGCGGCGCTGAAGGGAGAAGGGTAGAGTTGCACGACTAGTGGGAATCCCACGAAAGGAAAGGGGAACAAAATGGAAAGATTTTAGGCAAGCATCAAAATTTCTTAAAGACAACCCTTGTTGGGATCACCCAATAAATCCCAAATGTCTTAAAGACAAAACCCCACAACTCAGAAGCAAACGCACAATGTACCAAAAGATGGCCCCATGTCTCCCAATTGCTCTTACACATGCAACACCAACTGGCCAAAACATACCCCTACGCATCAAATTATCACACGTGAGAATTTTACCCAAAGCCCCTGCCCAAATAAAGGAGACTCACTTAGGGGCTTTAACACCCCAAATATCCTTCCATGGAAACCGCCTCTCACTGGAACCTCTTAAAGCAAGGTAAAAAGAACGAACATCAAACAATCCATTTTTTCCGAAGCTTCCAAATCATAGTATCCATCCTCTCTTTGCTCGGAACATGGGGATGAAGGAGTTGAAAGAAAGACAACCATGGGGAGCTCCCAATCCGACCATGAGGAAATTAAATAAGGCATTATAAAATTTTAAAAACACTTGACCTCAGAATCGCTAAAATGGCGTCCTATGTTAGATGGGCTTCAATTGAATGCTATCGACAATGCGGAGGCAGATGGGTTGGAAAGACAGTTTAAGGAAGAGGAAGCTTTTGCAGCAATTAAAAGTATTAATGGAGATAAAGCACCAAGCCGGGATGGATTCTCTATGGCAAGTTTCCAGGTTTTTTGGGACATTGTTAAATTCTACTTTAATTGCTCTTATTCCTAAAAAGGTTGGGGCCTCGGAAGTGAAAGATTATAGACTTATTAGTTTAGTTGGAAGTGTTTTTAAAATTATGGCTAAGATGTTGGCCAATATGTTGAAGCTAGTGTTAGGGGAGCTTCTATCTAAGTCACAAGGGAGACAAATTCTAGATTATGTTCCTATTGCCAATGAATGTGTTGACAATAGACTTAAATCTGGCACTCCAAAGGTCTTATGTAAGTTGGATCTAGAGAAGGCCTATGACAATGTCAACTGGAACTTTTTTCTATATATGTTGGAACAATGGAGAAGCTGGATCCATTTTTGCATTTCCATTGTTAAATTCTCCATCCTTAAATGGTTGCCCTAGTGGATTTTTGATAGTTCACGGTGCCCACGACAAGGCGATTCGTTGTCGTCACTTTTATTTGTGATAGTGATGGAGGCTTTGGGTAGAATGAGCTCAAATGCGGTAGATGGGCACTACATGAGTGGGTTTACTGTGGGGGGCAGAATTAATGATCTGTTGACGATATCACATCTTGTATTTGCAAATGATACTTTGATCTTATAGGGGAATGACCTAGGTACAACTTGGTTATTTAAAATGTGTTTTGTAGTGTTTTGAAGCAGTCTAGACTAAAATTTTACTTAGGCAAGTCAGAGATGGTTCCTATTGGAGAGGTTCCAAAGGTTGAAGCCTTGGCTGACATTCTTGGTTGCAAGACCTTTAATTTGCCTATGAAATATTTGGGTCTACCTTTGGGGGCAAAATATAAGTCTGAAGCAATATGTGATCTGGTTTTAGAGAAGCTGGAAAGAAGGTTAGCAATGTGGAAGAAGTTTTTTTTATCAAAGGGAGGGAGAATCAATTTGATAAAGAATATGCTTTCTAGCTTACCAACGTATTTCCTCCTCTTTGTTTCCCCTTTCCGTAAGCGTTGCTAATCGCCTTGAAAAATTACAACAAGATTTTCTTTGGGGTGGTTTAGGATGATTTCAAATTCCATATGGTTAATTGGAAGACAATATGTGAATCTATTCAAAATTGAGATTTGGGCATTAGAAGTTTAGCACGTTATATTGTGGGAAATGGCTTTGGCGTTATGCCATGGAAAAAGGAAGCATTATGGAGAATAGTGATAGATAAAAAAAAATATGGGACTGAGTGGGGGGTGGTTGGTCTTCAAGGTGATCCATATGGCATAAGCCTTTGGAAACATATTATTAGTGGTCGAGAAATTTTATCAAGGTTTATCACATTTGAAGTTGGCAGTGGTCTTTGTATTTGTTTTTTGTGCATGATCCTTGGTGTAGGGAAAATTTATTCAATGGTCTTTATAAGAGGAATATTTGTTTAGTGGAATGGTGTTGCATGTGCAAGAAAAGCGGGAGTACATAGACCATCTACTCCTTCATTGTGACTTTGCATATAATCTATGGTCATTGGTGTTTTGAATGTTTGGATGCATTGGGTTATGCCTAAAAGGGTTTTGAATTTGTTGGAGTGTTAGAAAGGGGGGTTTCGGTATGCCCATGTTCGGGATACATTGTAATGCCTTCAATAAGCTGGCAATACTGAAACTTTTTATAACCGCTCCCAACCTGGTTGGACCGTCTGACCTGTGAAACCATTAAGTGGGCCTGACAGTTCAAAAGGGTCGGAAGTAATTTCTGTTTAGGATAAATTTAAGAGTTTTGAAATAAGGTGAAAGAGCCTCTAACTTATTGTCTTAGGTGCTAGCTACTGAACCATATATTCTTCTTGATACATTTAATGAAGAACTAATATATTTATTTCGATTTAAAAGGACTTGCCTATCTTTACATAGCAAATTCTAAACACATTAGGTTGATTAAGGCTAAGTTCAGATTTGCTAATTAATTTGACACCTAGAGATCAAACAAATAAACTTTCATATTACTTTGATTATAACTAATATATTTATAGTTTTTGTAATATGTCATTTTCATGCAATCAACTCCTCTCTATAAGGAAAGGACAGAGTTTAGCTACAAACCAAGTATGTGGCAACTTATAAGATCATTCATGTTTACTTTTACTCATATGACCAATTTAATGAGTCATGTGACTTGTTTAAATAATACATGATAATGGTTTTATGAGTTGTCACATAGTTGATTTGTAGTCTTAGGCTACAAACCAGTTTCTAGTTAAACTCTGTTCATAAGGAAAATCTATAATTTTTTGGCAAAAAATTTATAACTAAAATCTCATAGATTCATTGTGATTATGTGCTTGACAAGATTGAAATTTGTCTTTATAGATTATGACTTTATGTTGTAAAACTTGGAAATTATTATTATTTTTTTAATGCAATTAAAGGATTAATTATTTTTAATATTAATTTTTTTGTTTATGCTTTATTTATTTTATTATTATTTTTTAAATAAGTTTGAAAATACGCTTGAAGATTGGTTATATTTCTATATATTTTTTTGGTCAATGTAGATAATTTTTACAAATTTATTCTATTTATTTGTATTTTAATGAATTATTAAACTAATTATGACATCATCACGGTCCGACTTTTGGTTGAACCCCAGTCCGACGGTCCGACCTAAAACCCTTATCCCCTCCATTTTCTGAATCTTTAAACGGTATGGTTTTTAAAACTTTGGTTTATTGCCTTTTAAGCAATCTTAAAAGTTAAGTGGATTGATTTCCAATTAGTGTGGTGTGCAAGTCCAAGTTTTTAAGAGGAAACAGAGAAAATAAACCCAAGATGGGAATTTAGGATATGCAAGTCCAAGTTTCAAACTTTGTAGCCCTCTTTTGGATTGCACTAACCTGGTTTACCGTATAACCCAACAAGTGTACCTATTCGGTGCCTTTCATTCCTATCATCTGTTGAGGTAGCCTCACACAGTTACTTCGTGGGAGAACACTACCGAAAGCCAAGATGGTTATTATGTGAAGTTAAAAAAAAATAAAAAAATCCTTTAAAAAAAAGTGAACCTTTCTGATCACAAATTTAGAACTGATTTGTTTAGTTATACATTTGCTATGATTTGTTTTTTAATATCTTCTTGATGGGTTATAAAATGGTAATTTATAACTATTGACTCCAATGAATGTTGATTAAAAAAAAAAAAAAAGACTCCAATGAATGCTAAATGCTGAGGTACCTAATTTTTTCTTTTTCCTCTTTTTAATAAATTAAATATCCAGCCGCAAGTTGCAACCACTGGTATTACGTGCTGCTACTGGGAAAGACCCTGGAGAAAAAGCATGTGATTGGTATTACTGAGAGTGAGACTAGTGGACTTGCCCGGCGATTGAAGAAGATGCTGGTTGAGCTCAATGAGTATGACAATGCTAGGGATATAGCTAGGACCTTTCATCTGAAGGAGGCATTGTAATATTTGAGAAGTTTGTCTTGTGTAACATAGTGAGATTACTAGGTTTGCTCATTAGATGAAGAAATTGTGGGGTAAGCTCAAGAAATACATGGAATGCTAGGGCCATATGTAGACTTAATATCTGGAGGAGGCACTCTGTTTTCTCTCATTTTTCCAAGGTACCTTGAACAAAGGCCAGTGTCTGTATTGATCTTCAATCCTCAAAGAGGCATTTGAGTTCCGTTCTCTCCCCCGTTCCACATGATGAGTTCCGTTCTCTCCCCCGTTCCATTTGAATCTTAATTTGAATCAGCCCAATGGTTCCTGGGCATTGTAGCTTCAGGCTTGAACGGATGTGTCTGTGTCATATTATTTTCTCTAATCTTTTTTCATTTTTGGGGAAGAGGGTGACTGTTGCAAAAAAATTTAGAGGCAATAATTATAATGTGATTCTTTTGAGTATTTCAAAAGCTGGACCATTTATGATTGCTTTGCCTTTACCTGTTATCCTTATTTATCTCTTCTAATGTTGCTTTTTATTTGTTTTCCCAATTTCATTCGAAGTATTGGTGCTGATGGGTATAGTTTTATAAGCATTATCCTAGTATGATGAGATAGGTAAGAATGATCTTCCTTCCACAAGCTTGTCAAATTATTGGTAACCAGTCGAACCTGGTGCTTTAAGGACGATGCCACAAAAATTTTAGGAAATGCAACCTATAAATCCGACGGCCGGGATGGGCTTACCATTGCATTTAATACTATAATTGTTACTTGGTCATGTCTTCACAATGTGCCTCTCAAGAGGATTCATAACCACGCACAATTATAATCGACATAATTTCAATCTTGCCTAGATTTTATTCATAAATGATATAATTCTGGTGTAAAATATTAATATTATAATAGAATTAGATATTTCAAAGAATTAGACCAAAGCTATAAATGGAAATGCACTTATAAAACTCCCTTCATCAGCTCCCCCACCCCCTGGTGTTCCGAGTGGTTCTCCGCCATTCTCTCGGCCTGGCCCACCGCCTGGTGCCGTTGCAAGACCTACAATGCCTCCATCAGGACTCCTACAAGCCACATTGCCTCCTAATATGGCCTCGATGAGACCCACTGGGCCACCCATTGGCCAGCCTTCGCCTTTTGCTTCCAAACCCTCTCCGATGGGCGGTAATGTTGTACCGCCCGCTTATGGGGCACCTCCTCCCGATGCTTTTCCATCGAGTGGTCCGGTTGGTTTTGCACCGCCACCGGGTGCTCGCCCAATTTCTGCCTCTCCGCATTTGACCACTGGACCAGCCATGCCTCGTTCAAGTGCACCGAGTGGTTTTGTGAGTAATGGGCCACCGGCATTCACGTCGGGTGTTTTGTCTGGTGGGCCCCGGTTTCCTTCAGCTGGCGGTGCACCACAACCACCTGTTGGACCTCCGTCAGCAATGGGGTTGGGTGGGGCCGCTCCTCAGGCTCCAAGCATGCGCTCTCTTTTGGGTAGTCCAGCGGTTGGTGCTCCACCGGGTGCTCCTGTACAACCAGCACCACCATTTTCAGCATCTGCTCAAGGTGTATCGTCACCTCCAGGTTCTTATGGGCCACCGAGATGGCCAATGCAAGCCAGGCAGGTATGCAATGAATATTTATCACTGTGCATTTTGTTCACATTTTAAAGCTGAATTACTAGTAATGCTTGAGGATTGTATTCTTGTTAAGCTGACTGAAAAGATCAATATGCATCGGGCTTCTATAAAATATGGTCTGTAGCACCTATAAAATGATAAGGAATAAAATCATCAAATAGATGGATAACAAGTAATAAGAGGTAAAAGGAAGAGACCATTTTTTTTTTTTTTTTTTCTGGGAAAATAAAGAAAATAATGTGCACTTTGAGTGGATTCTAAGATAGCCAATTTTAACTGGAAGATAATTTACTGAAATGGAAATGCTCGGTAGTTATATTAAGACGATTGAAAAAGGTTGCCTCTTGCAACTTAATATATAGTTTTTCAATGATATGGAGATAATTTATAATATAAATGTAGTATTAGAAATCTTGATGCATTTTGTTACATTTGAGGGATGTTGATGAGGCAACAGTTCAAATATGGTTCTTTTCTTTTTTGATAAGTGAAACAGTTCAAATATAGTTCTTGAGTGGGAATGTGTGAACTTGTGTGATCACATTGACTGTTCTAGTTCTGACAAAAAACTTTGACATGAGTGCTAAGTGAATTCAAGAGAAGGAATTACTGTAGCAGACTGAGCACACATGTATTGCAGGACTTTTTTTTAAAGATTTAGAGTACTTATATTGCATAAAAATGCTACTCATTGATAGTAAACATGTTTGCTGAATTTTTTTTTGATAGGTATAAACATGTTTTTTTTTAGTAAGTAATAGGTATAAACATGTTTGCTGAATGATTATTTACTCAGAAGAATGAAATAACACATGAATTTTCATATTCATTCCTCTACGTCTAATCAGCAACCTAGTACCTGAATTTTTGAATTGCTATAGGCAACTCCGCCTCTACCCTTTCCTGGTTCTGCACAACCACCAAGAATGTTTGGAATGCCAC
>OU015761.1:68319503-68378007 GCA_907173295.1 Fagus sylvatica | reverse complement strand
TTTCATTCATATTGGATAATTGGATAAATTGGATGATTTGTGCATTAATGCACTACAAGTATTTATAGATTCGGCCAAGTATGACTTTGGTGCATACTAGCATCTCATTGGCCAATCTAAACCATCACCCTATTGGCTATAATTGATCAAGCACCCTTTTTTTGGATCTAGATCATAACCGCCTAGGTACAACCCTCACTAAGCACCAACAAGCTATGTACAACTAGGGGTAGCATAGCTTGTAACCAACTATGTACAATCCCCTAATGCACAATCTAATAGTTTAGGTATAAGTCTTTAATGACTTGTACATTCAAATGTAACTAAAGGAGTACAATGCATGAAATAAAGGGTTACAAAATAGGTAGACCCGAGGCCACTAATTTGAGGGTCTTAACCAAAGTTGGTGATACCATTTCGGCATCCGTTTTCGGTTTGGCCATTGGAATGGAATATTTCAGTACCGGTCAATACCGGCGATCCGTTTCGGGTTTACCGTATATATATAAACACATTTTTAATACCAATAAAATTAGCAACTCTAAACAAATAACATCAAATAATACAAATTCTTAAGTCTTAATATCATATAACAACTCAAAACAAATAACATCAAATAATACAAATAAAAAAATAAAGCTTTAAAGTGTACCGGCTGAAATTACCATTTCGCCCGAAATTGACCGAAATGACCTGAAATGACCAAAATGACCCAATATTTGATCTGAGATTGGAATGAAGGGTTACCTTCGTACCGGTTTGCATACCGGTACGAGATATTCCGCCCGTTCCGGCCAGAACGGAACAGAATCACCAACTTTGGTCTTAACAGGGAACCACTCTAATAATGCCGCCAAGTTGCCACACCAACCAATCTCTAAGAACTGTAAAGTGTTGACAGATCGTATAAGCCATAGGGGAAGAGCCACTAGTTTTGGAAAAATATTGATTGCGAATGATCGAAGGCTCGTTAGGTAGTCTTCTTCCTTCCATCAAATTAATCTTTTCACAATCCCAAATTTGCAGAATTTCCAATGCGGTTAGGTGCTTCAGACCTTACAGCAAAGACATCAGGCTTTTACAAAATAAAAATCCAAACTCTGAAGGGCTGTGAGGAGTTGGATCCCTTCAGAAAAAAGACTCTAGACTAGGACACTTATAAAAGACCAAATCTGGGGTTACCATGATGAATAAGAACCAACCCATATACTTCCTATTTTGGACCTCCTCAAGATGCCAATTAGGTTACCATGTTGTCCAAACTCCAAACTATTCATCATGTCCACATGAATCATAGCTGACTAGGTCACCATGCAAATAAGAGCAAGTTTGTGCTACCCTCACTAACAGGGTCTTTTTCATACAGAGACTGAGACTCATTGTTGACATATCATTGTCCATTTCTCCCTGACCTACTACACCTCACCTCCCCATGTTTGTGCCCTTGCAAGTCATAGCCACCATCCACTTATCATTTTCACAAATTCTTCCTACCATTATCACAAGATCCAAAAGTCCAGTTATAAAATCCCTTATTCCCTTTTTAATCCATCATTTTTGCTCATCATTATTTCAACTTCAAGTCTTGAAATTTAATTTCATATAGATTTGCCCAGAAATTCAACAACCAATATTTTTACTCAAGCCACTATCAATCTTTAGTTTCTTACACCCATTACACTCTGATGTCTATAAAATTTCTAATACCACTACAATGTCTATAAGATTTCTAATTCCACAACAATTTAAATATGTAAGCCCTAAATTCATTTTTAAAATTCCACTACAATGTCTGTAAGATTTCTAAAGGAAAGCTTGTAAAGCTGTTATAAAGGCAAGGAGAGAGAGAGTTTGAGAGTGAAAAGAATGAAAGCCTCGTTAATGAGAGTATTGAAGGTGTTCTGTATTTATAGCAGTAACTAAGAAGAAGTAATAAATTTCTTTGTTGCTTTGACATCTTGATGGAAATTTTCGCATTTAAACTCTGATTTCAAAAAATTAATTGATTTTCTCTGATTGCTCTAATTTGTAGTAAGTCTAATAAAATGATAAGTTGACATGAAAGTTTTGTCTGAAAAAAGATGAAAATATATGTATATTATGCAAATTTGACCAACTCAACAAGGACATTATCCCCACATCTAATGAGTTAAACCAGAATTCGCTAGCTTCAGCCATATCAATACCACAAAATAAAAATGTTACCATTTCAAAAAGTCAAAAAATCAGTGGTTACTTTGGCTGCATCCTTCAATCTCCAGTTATCTTATCCAGTTAACCTACAAATTATACAAGCCCGCATTAGTTTCTCTATCAAAACAATTGCCCCTCAACACAATGCATTTCAGACGAAAAATTAATTTTTAGCCCCTATGATAAAGCTCAATTGTTATGATCATCTGCATAGACAGAAATATGCACTTCAGTCCCAAAAAAAAAATAAGAACACATAATAGAACTTCACTTGGAGAGTTGTATGTCGCAGTGCATACAGTACATGATCTCAAACTCTTACAGACAACTGAACCCACCTACCAAAACCAGTTGCCGGGTAATTCAGGAGCATTCACCCCTGATGGGCTAAACAATTTTATCCTCATGCCCAAAATGCATATTCTTTTGAAAAACTATATATAAGAAAACTTCAAACAATGAAAAGAATTTATAAAACTCATTTTGTAAGCATAATTTTTTGACAACAAAAATAGATAACACCAAATTTGTTTAGTGTGATATCATATTCATTAATCATGACCTCAAATTTGAAACAGAGTTACAGAACACAAAGTCACAAGTTGGTGAGAATAGTAACTTGGACTAATGCACAATTCAATTCGGTTAAGGTAGTTTGATATTTGAACTGCAACAACGAGAATCCGGCGATGTTGGTCAACAAATTCAGGTGGGGTTGAAATTTTTTTAGGGCTAAATGTGTCTTTTTCATTTTTGGTGAGGTGCCAAGACAATTGCAGGCCTGCAATACATGTCACTCATTTATTTCACTTATGGATCATTAGGTTGGTTTACTAGGTGGACTAAATAATTTTTCAGTATTTGTCTATTACGTTTGATTGTAAAGAGAGTGCCTTTTTTGACTTAAATGCATCATTGGTTCCTAAAATTAAACTTGTAAGCGATTTTAGTCCCTAAAGTTTAAAGTGATCATTTTTAGTCCGTAACAACTTAACATAATAGCGCTTTTAATGCTTATAGCGTGATGACATTTTTTATTTATTTTTTTATATATGATAGAAATTCTAATATAAATTCACACATACGCTTATTTTGAGGATCCTGAGGATCGAATCCACTTCCTCATAGAAGGGTAAGACTTTTTGGGGAGAAGGACTACCACTGGGCCAAATGCTCAAGTGGCAACGTGATGGCATTTCAATTTTTAGTTTGACTGCATCATTTAAAGGATTAAAAACAATCATTTTAAACATCATAGACTAAAATTCCTTATAAGTTAGCTTTAAGAACCGACTGAATATTTAAGCCTACTTCTTCTTCTTCTTTTTTATCAATGGGGATCATTTGGTGAATTTGTTTTATTTTTTCCAAGTAAATTAATCGCACTTATTGCATTGAGTTTTTGGGTAGCATAAAATACTTTACTTATTAAAAAATAAAAATAAAAAATCATTGGATGCTGTCCTTATTCTTATGTTTGAAAATTTACTTTTCTTTTCTTTTTATCTAATTAGAGGATGATTTGGTGAAATTTTGTTTATCTAATACTATTAAGAGGATTCATGCCCTCATGTCCACTTTAATGTACTATCAAAAATACTTCTCACATCTTCTTATATTCCTAATTTAATCAATGACTTCAAATAATAATGTGCGTGTTAGCAAAAATAGTATAATAGTTGCATCCAAATATAGAAAAATGTCCACTTTAGTGCATAGACTAAAATACCCCATATTTAAAATGAATTGATTTGCTTTTAAAATAAAAAATAAAGGTTAAAAGAGTAATCTACTGATCTGCTCAAATTTAAAAGTTAAAATGATCACAATTCCACGTTCATATGTTTTACAATTTTTTTTTTTTTTTTTTTTCTCTCTTACATCTCCCTTATCTACTCCACTTTCTAATTTCCAACTTCCCACTAACTTCACAACTCCTCATTTACTCAACTTTTATCATTATCCAAAATAATCCTAACTCATCTCTCATTCCCTCAAAATAAATAAATTAAAAAAAAAAAAAAAAAACCTTCCTACTAACCCACGTTCAAATTTGTCTCTCCCTTTATTTTCTCTCACAATTTCCCTTATCTTTATAACTATCAATTTTCTCTCACATCTCTATTTTTTTTTTTTTAATCCTTATCTTTATAACTACCCACTTTTCAAATAATTGCTTAAAAAAAAAACTACATAAATGAATAAGTAACTTTTCAAATACAAAACTTCATAAAATCATTGCTATAACTCAAAAACTCTATCCAGATAAAACTCTTCCCACAACAACATGCAATTGTACAATTAAAAATAAGCCAATAGATTCGGACCCCTCTAACTACTAAAGTAACCAAATGTTCAAATTTATTTGAAAGGGGGTGTATGATAGTGATAGTATATATAGGTTGTTTCACTTTTATCGTCTCTTATACTCCAATCCTTTCTCAATTGTAAATCAACCCAATTCTAAATTCGTTCCAAAAGAAGAAGAAGAAAATCCATTTCCTTTTTGCATATCTTAAAAGGCGGAGATAATTAGTTGTGTCATGAATATCCAAATTCAACTCACACATTACTCTCAATGCCAGCAATAAGGTCTCCCCAACGTTGTGTACGGCGGCAAGCTTAATATTAAAAAGGTATGTCTCTGTTTTGTCAATTTTTTTTTTTTCTCTAAACGAACCATAAACAAACATATTTAGGAACAAAAATTAAGTTTTCATTTTGAATATACAAACTGTAAGTGCCAAATCTATAAAACTTTTATAGATTATTTGAAAACCTCTGCAATTCTTTTAATCAATGTCTAGAAATTTAACAAATGTTTTGCACACCCACATTATTCTTTGTACTTTTTGTTCTATTATTTTCCAAAAAGAAGGAAATTTATTAATTTTTTTTAACCGATTCTTTGTCAAAGGAGCATCGCCTCCCCCAAAGCTTCAATTCGCGGACCTTCACACCATTACTTCTACCATTGGTGGCAAAGGACAGCTCGAGGCTAAAGCTCTTCCTCAAGGTGACTATGAATGGGAAGCCATGATGGGTTGGGTTTGTGTGTGGGTTTTCTCTGTTACACTTTATCAACTGTATTTTGAAGAACGGTGTTTTTAATTATTTATTTATTTATTCAGTTACTTAAAAATAAAATGTGGTTTAGTAGGTGACAGCAACTTGATGTAGACAAACTTGGAGTCCCAAAACAAGTGTAACACTAATATGATGTATAGAGAGAGTTTGGATGATAACATCACACGTGAATATTGAAAATTTATTAATGTGGATTTTTTTTTTTCTTTGTAATTATATTCTAGCATGTATTTTGTGTTAACTTCCCTCACCTAATAATTTTTGTGATAAACTTAAGAATTTTTTTTTTTTTTTGAGAAAAGATAAACTCTTATTTCACGTTCCCACTATTCACACCCACCTTTTTTTTTTTTTTTTTTTTTTTATGAAAAACCCAAAAATTTAGTCCATCAAAAAAAACAAAACACCTTCATACCTCATAAAATCTAACGATTATATATTAGTTTCTAAAAAAAAAATACAGTTACCCAAATTTCCATGCTTGGATTCATCATTATCCAAAACACTTGCATTTTGTTCTTCCTATTCAAAAACGGTTTCTTAGTAGGATTAGTTACCTATATTCGCTCTTTATAATTGTAAGCAACTTTATAATTGGAAGCTCTCTCTTTTATTTCACGATCTCTCCCTTACCCTTATCACCACCAAAATTGTAGGATAACTAATTAAAAAAATTTAACCCTTCCTAACGTTAGTTTTACTCTTAAGTTTTTTCGTATCATTATCTTTCTCAAGAGTCCATCCACCCTAATAGGTGGTTCCTAATTTTCCAGTGCAGTGACCCAATGACCTAACTCCTAAACCGGGTTAATATCCGGTCCGGATTTAATAACTATGCCCTCAATCTTGCCTCTCCTAGACAAACTGAACTTCTCTGATAGGGAAAAGGAAAAAACAAAAAATTATCCTTCAACTGATAACACGTAGTCTCATTTAATTAAAAAATACTGTTAAAATTAAAACAAATCTTAATTAACAATTAAGATTTAAGTGGATATGGAACAGATAGTAGAAGGACCCTCAAATTAAATAATAGGTCTTTTAAGATTTGAATTGTATTTTTGTTAATGCGGCTGAAAAACAATTAGAATCACCAACTAAAGACATTGATCCTTCATCTTCTTCCCACTAACAGCTATTTGTATTACCATATAAACTTTTAATATCTTTAAAGTAGAGGTAGATATTACAATTTGACTTGATATATTTTTGTTACATATATTTCAATTGTTTAAAATTTTTAATTTATATACACATGGTAGTACTTATTTGCTATTGGCCAAAGTAAATTAATCTAAAAAGAGAGGACCGTACAACTTACCCAATTGTACAGTCCTCTGAACAATTTTCATATTGGACAAATTAAATTAACCTAAAAAAATTGGTTGAAAATATGAAAATTGTATAGTCCTTTGAATAAATAGATTAAAAAATTAAAATGTGAAGTATTCATTACAGGTGTCTAATTTGATAATATAATTTTGGCACAACATCAAGAAATAATCTTTTTGCTCAAACTTACTTTAGAGGAGAAAGTTATAAAGTACTAAGTTATCAAGAAATAATCTTAGTCAAGCGGTGAATGGTACTTCTCGCAATCCTATTAACAGTCCTAAGGTCTTCTGCCCCCAGCTTCTACTTCTCCATGCTTTCATACAAGGACAGACATGTTTGCTTCATCATGTGCGCAACAAAATGCAAAATGCACATTATTGATTATAGTGTGCTTTAATCAATCTCAAAGAAAAGATTCACCTCCCTTGATGGGCAAAAAGGCAATATGGCATTCAGTTTTCTACATGAAGAAGAATGACACACCAACATACACACACATTAACATTTCTTTGTATAGTGCAAAATTGATTTCAATTGTGCTTTCCAACGTTCAAAAACAGAGCTTGGTTTCAATTTTGAATTTTTCCTTTAAAGTTTAAAGACTAGATCTTTAATAATCAAAGAACAGTATAAGCCTAATTTTCCTTCATTTGGAAACCAAAGTAAGTTAAAAGTTGATTTACTCTTAATCAATTGCATCCTCAAAATCCCATATTTTTCTCATTTCCCTTTTATTTTGTCAGGATTAGAAACAACCAAATCCAACCAAGCATTTCATCAAACATTTTTCTGTGCATCCACAAAACTCCTGACAGTTATAATAACTATGACGAACTGAACAAATAAATAAATAAATAATTATGACGAAAGTAAAGGGAAGAGAGATTTTCACCAGGAAACCCACTTAACTCTAGAGCCAGTCTTGAATCACCAAACAGAACCAATCACCACACTCACCCACCTTTAAAAATCTGTTTCCTGGTTATAATTTTCCACACTCATCTTCTTCCCACATATTAATATTTTTTTTTTGATAAGTAATGAAAATTTTATTGAAGGTCAGCCTATGTGTACTAGATGTAAACATAGGACTGCCGAAAAAATCAGAATGAACAATGATCAATCAGATCTAACATGGAATGAATGGAAAAAACCCCCACAGCAGACACCCAGTCATACAAAATTTGAAAGAATAAAAGCTTAAGGGCTGAAATAGATCTTTCGCAATCCTCAAAGTGCCGAGCATTCCTCTCACGCCAAAGACACCACATCACACAATGAGGCACCATTCTCCAGACAACCAGGTTGCAATGGTTGCCATAACTACCCTGCCACCCAGCCCACACATCCAACACATGACCAGGCATCACCCATTGCACCCCAAATAAACTTAACACCATAGACCATAACTCCCAAGCCATAGGACAATGCAGCAACAAATGATCAACGCTTTCACCACTCTTCTTGCACATACAACACCAATCTACAAGGATAAGGTGTCTTTTCCGCAGATTATCAATAGTCAAAAGTCTTCCCAAAGCTGCTGTCCAAGAAAAGAATGCAACCCTTGGCGGGACCTTAGCCTTCCAGAGACTTTTCCAGGGGAATTGATTGAAAGAAACGGTACTCAAACACCGATAATACTCCTTGACCGAGAAGCCTTTGTTAAGATTATGCCTCCAACCCATCTTATCATCCCCTTCACCTTTCAGAGGAATTGAATAAATAAGCTCCATGAAGCGGGACAAAGATTCCAATTCCCAATCATGCACATTCCTAGAAAAGCGAACATCCCAATGGAGAATACCATTTGAGAAAGACATGATATCATCCACGGAAGCCTCCCTATCCCTCGCAATAACAAACAATTCCGGGAAAACCCCCTTCAAAGACATATCCCCACACCAACAGTCATGCCAAAACTTGACTCTCTTTCCATCCCCAACAACAAAGCCACAATGCTGTAAAAAATTATCCCAACCCCGCCTAATAAATTTCCAAACACTCACTCCATATGAGCCTTTGGCCACCTTCGAACACCAGCCACCCCATAAGCTACCATACTTCGCATCCACCACCAACCTCCACAAGGCATCTCTTTCCGAACCATATCGCCACAACCACTTCCCCAGAAGAGCCTTATTAAAACTCCTCAAGTCCCGAATGGCCAACCCTCCACTTTGAAAGGGACAGCAAATCTGAGACCACTTCACCAAATGGTACTTGGGCTGGTTTTCCAACCCACACCAAAGGAAATCCCTTTGAAGCTTCTCTAACCTTCGAGCCACCCCAGCTGGAATAGGAAAAAGAGAAAGGAAGTAGGTAGGAATATTGGAGAGAGTACTCTTAATAAGAGTAACCTTCCCTCCCTTCGAAAGGTACAGCCGTTTCCAGCCAGCAAGTCTTCTTTCCACCTTCTCTAAGACCGAATTCCAAATGGTATGATCCTTAAAGCTTGCACCCAAAGGAAGGCCCAAATATTTCATAGGAAGAAGAGTAAGCTTACACCCCAAAATCTCTCTAACCTCCTCAATATTTGGAACATTCCCCACTGAAACAATCTCAGACTTACTCAGATTAATCTTCAACCCCGAACAAACCTCAAACCAAGAAAAAACATACCTCAAATTGGAGATTTTATCAGTATCAGCATCACAAAAAATTAGCGTATCATCTGCAAAGAGCAAATGGGAAACCATCAAAGTAGTCTCATCCGACTTGCCAACAGTGAAACCCGAGCATAACCCTTCATGAACAGCTCGATCTAACAAACGACTTAAGGCTTCCATCACAATGACAAAGAGGAGTGGAGATAAAGGATCCCCTTGCCTTAGGCCCCTGGAGCTCGCAAAGAAACCACAAGGGCTGCCATTAACAAGGATAGAGAACCGAGCTGTGGAAATACAAAACTTAATCCAATGCCTCCATTTTTCAGAGAACCCACACCTAGTAAGCATATACAGAAGGAAATCCCAATTCACATGATCATACGCCTTCTCCACATCTAACTTGCACAGAACACCAGGATCCCCCTGTTGAACTCTAGAGTCCAAGCATTCATTGGCAATAAGAACAGAATCCAAAATCTGACGACCTTGAACAAAGGCATTCTGAGAGTTAGAAATGATTTTGGGTAAAATCACCCTCAAACGGTTAGCTAACAGCTTTGCCAAAATTTTATATACACCACCCACAAGACTGATTGGCCTAAAGTCCTTTATCTCCATTGCTTCAGATTTCTTAGGAATCAATGACACAAAAGTAGCATTCAAACTTTTCTCAAAAGAATAACACTCATGGAAATCATTTAAATATGCCATAATATCTGCCCTTACCACATCCCAGCAACTCTGGAAAAAACCCATTGTAAAGCCATCTGGACCTGGAGCTTTGTCACCGTTAAAACCCATCACCACTCCAACCACTTCATCATCATCAAAAGAACGCTCTAGCCAAGCTGCATCTTCATCAGAAATCATAGAAAAATCTAAACCATCCAGCAATGGCCTTTGATTTTCCTCCTCCGTAAACAGCCGGTTATAAAAGAGAGTAATGTGATCGGAAATAGCATTAGGATCAGTCGATAACTCACCATTAATAGAAAGAGTGGAAATCGAATTATACCGACGGTTAGAGTTTGCTATTCGATGAAAGAACTTTGTATTCTTGTCCCCCTCGCGAAGCCAAAGAGCTTTGGATTTTTGACGCCAACTAATTTCCTCAAGCAAGGCAGTCCGCTCAAGGTCAGCTGCTATCAATGCCTTCTTTTCATATTCTTCACCCGTGAGGGGTCTCACTTCTGCCACAGCATCCATTTCATTAAGATCAAACATCAACTGATTCCGACGCACACCTACATTCCCAAAAACCTCCTCATTCCACTTTTTCAAATCTATCTTTAACGCTTTAAGCTTGCATGCCACAATGTAACTAGGAGTACCCTGAAAGATATAAGCATCCCACCACCTTTGAACCCTCTCCTTAAAACCATCCGCTTTAAGCCACATGTTCTCAAAACGGAACGGACGCTTACTCCTAGAGAAATCACCGCACTCCAGAATAATAGGGAAGTGGTCTGAGAGAAGTCTTGGCAGTCTCTTTTGAATGATAGTGGGAAACAGATCCTCCCAATTATCCGAATAAAGGAAGCGATCTATGCGAGACATAGCCGCATTCACTCTGTTATTAGACCAAGTGAAGAGACCTCCCTCCAGAGGGATATCCCTCAAACTGCAGGAAGAAATGAAATCTGAAAAGTCATGCATAGCAGTCGTATAATGTCTTGCACCTAAACGTTCCGAGGGAAATCGGACCACATTAAAATCCCCGCCTATAACCCACGGAACACTCCACCAGCTATTCACACCTGCCAACTCCTCCCACAAAGCAAGCCTCTCTCTACCAGCAGTTGGCCCATAAACACCAGAATAAGCCCATTCCTTATTATCAAGAACATTCCGGAATTTACACGAAATAGAAAAGTGACCTACTGCAGCATCTAATTTCTCCACAACTCTTCTATCCCACATTAAGATAATACCCCCAGAGGCCCCAATAGAACCAAGATACACCCAGTCCACCTGAGGAATACTCCAGAGACTTCGCACAATCTTTCGATCAATTAGGTCTAATTTCGATTCCTGCAAACAGACAATATCAGCCTTCCACGACTTTAACAGATGCCGCACCTGCAATCTCTTATTGTTATCATTAAGCCCTCTGACATTCCAAGAACAAATTTTTAAATTCATTGGGACAATAATAAAACCCTTTCCCTACTGTTGCTTCTTGCTGTTGCCGAATCAGACTCATAGTTAATGGAACAAGATAATCGCTTCAACTCCCTGCTACCTTTTCCCCCAACCTTCTTTTTCGATTTCATACCTCCCTCACTGGTACGTTGAGTTCGTCGAGCATCAATTTCCATCAATAAATGAGTAACTCTCTCCTCATAACCTTCATAAGAAGCACCCAATAATTTCCCAATACGCTTCGATCTACCCAAAACCCAATCTGAGGGAATATCTGCCTGGGCAGAGTCTTCCTTCTCTTTCACACACCCTGCTCCTATGGAGATAATCTCTGGCTTCGAAGTGGCCAAAGGCTCTATCTCCAGAGGAACAACCTCATCCCCCCAACACACCAACTCACTGCCTTCCCCCACTACCTCAGAGTCTTCCCATACCAAAGAAATATCATCTTCACTGTTCTCTTCTGCATCAGAGGTCAGATAGCTTCCCATAGAGTGTTGATCCTCCTCTGTCTGCCCCATAATCCCGAAACCAGTGAGAGACATACCTGGGATTACAGGCGCCGGAACGTCAGGTTGCCGGAGAAGCGAAATAGGGATGGAGAGGCGCCGGCCATCTCGAAGCTCCAACACCCAATCGGAAGAAGAGCCCCAGGTCCGATCAACTTCCAATGGGTTTGTAGGAGGCACGGGATCATCGGCACTCTCGCACAAGACAATCGCCCTTTTGGGCTCTTCTTCCTCGCGTGGCAGCACCTTCGTCTCAGAAATGTCTTGCTGAATGGGTCTCTCGGTGTTCTCGGTGACATCCTTGGAGGTCTCACGGGCTCCAATCGGGTCAAGCATGTGATCCTCACCAGAACTTGAAGTTTCACCATGCTGGAAAATGGAGAAAGAGTTCGTAATCGGAATCTCTGGAGACTTCTCCGTGGATTTTTTCAAGTCAGCTGTGGAGCTGTGTTTTTTTGGATCCGGGTTGTTTGACCCGCTCGGTTGGACTTGGGCTGACTTCATTTTATCACTAATGGGACGAGGCCCAACAGGCTGCCACTGTTTTGTAAATTTTTGTTTTTGGGCCGGTAGAGATGCTGGTGCTTTAGTAATGGATTTAGAATCCTTTTCATCCAGCCCAACCCATGTAGGAGACCAAGTACCATTCGAGTCACACGTGAGTCTCACTTTTATATTAAAAGTCACCTCATTCTTGTCATTAATTGTATCCGAAACTTTTGCTCCAAATCCCACAATTTTCTCCTTGCCAGCTCTCCCACCAGAATCACGAGAAATCTGCTCCTGCCGTTTCTGATTTTCAGGAATTTCCATGTGAGGAAACAACTTATCTCTCCAAGAATGGTCAACGGTTTCAGGCTTCCGGCCGGCCTGAGAACCACCCACCCCTGCCACCTTGCTGCCGTGAGTGACATCCTTATCTGATTCTATCTTGTTCGTCGTGCATGGTTCTATGGCACACCGTAATTCAGAAACAAAATCCTCGCCACCCACTCTGTTTTTGGCCTTCGGGGATGACCAACCGACCCTGGAGACCACCTTTTCCATACGCCAATAATTCCACAAATCTACCGTAGTTATTACCATTACGACTGATCACATACCCTTGATCGTTTTCACGGTAAGTGCAGAGAAAAGATGGTTCTCCCTCTCTAGTAACATGTTCCTCAACGCACTTTGATAGCCACCGGATTCCGTCCTTACTGAAGTACACAGAGCAGACATGTTTCCCACTTTCCTTGATCTTAACCTGTTTTGTGTTTCTTGCCTCTAGCGAAATATCGAAACGTTTGGCTTCAATCCGCAAAGAACGAATGGTTCCCATAGTAAATAGAGATTTAAAACGTCAAGAAACTACCGCCTCCTAACGCAAAAAGGACCTCCTAATCTTGCCGTTACGGCAGGGGAGGTCCGGCGAGTTGGCTGGTGGCCCCCCTACACGAGGGGAGCTCTTTGCGTTTCTCTAACGTTAAGCCTCATATTTTCGCTCACTCACACGGCCACATATTAATATATTATTGACTCACCAAACCAGTTGATTCTCACTGGTGACATTATTCCCTAAGAATACATAATTCTGCCAATCATTAACAAAAAAGAAACAATACAGTTAATTGTGCGTTTTTATCAGACAAAATACACACTTGCTGAACTCATAGTTAACCAATTTTGTGTTAATATAAGCAACTTCAACCTTATTCACCTATAACCTCCATCAAATTCACAAAACAACGTTCAATCATAGAAAATCCTAACCTTTAATATCAAATCAGACCAATGGGTGTTCTCATCATGATGCAACACTTGGAGATGCCTTCAATTTCTTTGGTGGCAGGTTCCCTCCCGAGATTAGCATATATGAGTAGAAGCACAGCAGTGCAGCACTTTCGAGGACGAAGAAAGAAAGAAAGAAAGAATACAATTTGATTTAAATTAGATCTAGAAACTGAACTATCTTTTCAAAATAAAAAAGCACTAGCAATCAGATTTTGCAATACCTAATAACAGTTTAAAATCCTATTGGAAATACATTCTTCGTCTGCATCCACAATACGATTATAAAGTTGGAAACAATGAATCAACTAGCCAATGAGTAAGAAGAATTTTCTGCTGATGAGCTGCACTACCAATGAGTAGGTCTGAAAGTTCAACCAAAGAAGGGCTGCTGAGAGTGCTGCAAATTTTAAAGGTATACACAAAGTTAGTAGATTATCTCCAAAAAAAGAAGTAAATCCTATAACTTAAATACATACAATAAAAAAACATATTTCATGACTCAAAATGTCTCAACTCACAGATAAATCAGGACCTGCTTTGTCCTAGAATGAAAGGTAAACTGGATTTTCCTTGCCTCTTGATCTTTAAGCTAAAGGTGATGAGAGCTAGCAAAGCACCTCCAAGAGCACATCAGTGCTCAGAGTTGCAGGATTTCTTGAAAACAAAACCTAGAAGTCCACCACTTAAAACAAGTCCACCTGTAACAAAACAGAAGTTTTAAGTTTCCTCTCCATTTAAGAAAAATAGGAACAAGATATATGTGCAGGTATTTATGCAGTTAACATACTTATCACTAGTGATTTGGACAGAAGCGAAGCATGTGCAAATAAAAAATATAGGTAATACTAATCAACTAATGTACAAAAGGTGTAACAGGTGATAGTAGTTTCCAATTGCAATGAAGACAAATGGTTCAATGGATTTAAGTCTATAATAACTGCAACACTAAAACTACTTTGAGTAAGGGGCCAACAATGAACAGCTTCTGACAAAAAAGATTTAAGTCAATAAAACTGCTATGTGTTGGAGACCAGTAAATTTAGAATCTTTCTATCTTTTTCTCCTTTTATATGATAGTTTTGGTTTAATGATTTATTATATGATGTGGATAAACAGAAATCACAACCAACTAATAAAGTATATCAGTCAACTTAAACAGGTATAACGGTCTTAGAAGTAGAGTATTCAGCTTATGACTAATGCCCAGCAGCACAACCTCCTGTAACTCATGGCCCAAAAGATGAAGAGCATAACTCGTACCTTGTGGATTGCCTTATAGGGACTCACATCCCCACGAGTATACGTAGACATTAAAATCCAATATCAGACATTTAAGATAACTTGAACAAGGGTGTGAGAATGTTTCCCACAGTAAATTTAGCATACCATTGACTAAATAGAGTTGAAATTAATATAACTAAAACCATGGCAATTGAATCAGAAACTTCCCATATTACGAATAGAATAAATCAAGACAAAAATTGTTCAAAAACTGAATGGATGAATAAGAACCAACCCATATACCTCAAGATGTCAATTGGGTTACCATGTTGTCCAAACTATTCATCATGTCCACATGAATTTTAGCTGACAAGGTCACCATGCAAATAAGGCCAAAAACTCTGTTTGAGACTAAATTATCTCCAAACTTTTCCTACCTGCGGTCAATTTTAAAGTATTTGGTTATACTAACCCAATAAGGAGTAGCCTCAATAGGACAAGGAACATCTACATATAGAAAAAATTATAAATATAAAATATGAAAAGGAGGATCTTGAAAGGCAAATTAGTTTTACTGTGGACCTGCAATAGAACCCAAGCCCCCAAAAAAGAGGTAAGGGACATGTTTTAGACAATTTCAAGTCCAACAATGAAGACAAATTTGGCCTGCCAACCATCTCATTACTCTTTCAAGGACTCAAATTAGTACCCACAACAACCAAGGATCAGATAAACTTATCAGCAGAACCAAGAAAAATATAAAGAGAGAAAAAATTTCAAAGTTTAAACTAACCTCAGAAAGCTGAACAACAACATCAGTCTGCAGAGGAGTATAAACATCTTGTACATCAGGAACAATGAGCATTAATGGCTGCAAACATACGTCAGAAAACAAAATCAGTGTCAAACAGTTTCCAATATTGACAGTGATCCATTCTACTTCATGACCTTTAGAAATCTAATGAACAAGCCCATTATAAGTTGGAGAAGAGTCCAACAATCTACTATAGTATCTTCTCCCACCTTCTTGTTATGTGTATCTATTCCCATGTCTAATTATGGTGAAAAAAAAAATTGATATGTTAATTATGGGAAATAAATAATTCAAATGATCCTTTTACATTTTCTCATCTTTTAAATGCTACACCTATTCACTCGAACTAGATTACTTTACCTAAACCAGATTCCACATTCCGTCCTTCGATAAAACTTTAATCATTCAAGAATCCATAATTTATTTTTTTTATATGTAATAAAAAGTTTTATTGCATCAAACAATGAGATATATCCCGGTACACAGGGAGTGTACTAAGGACAAAACTCAAAGGATTTACACAATACAATAACCTATAAAATCAAAAACAGAATAGAAAGACGTCAAGCCAGATGCATTTGACCAATCCATCAAGGTACGAAGAAGTAGCCATTTAAGCTCCAGCAAGTGTCTTTCCTTTCCCTCAAAAGATCTAGAGTTTCTCTCCCACCATATGCACCAGAACACACAATGGGGAATCGAATTCCACAACTCCTTCATCTTTGATCTACCACGGCCAACCCACCAGCAAGCTAAAAGATCCATTACACCTTTTGGCATGACCCACTGAAGACCAAATAAGCTGAATATAAAATTCCATAACTCCCTCGCAATCGGGCAATGTAACAAAAGGTGAAGTAGATTCACCACTTTTTTTGCACATACAACATTCAGTCAATCACAATCACACTACGTCTCCTAAGGTTATCCTTGGTGAGAATGCGATCCATGGCAGCTGTTCACACAAAAAAAAAAAAGCCACCCAAGGTATCAAGGCCCTGCTACAACAGTCTGCAGTATCAAGGCTTCGTAATACGATTTTACTTGGAAAGCCTTTTGTTGAGACCCTCGCCAACAGACCTTATCTAGCCCATAACCCTTCACAGAGCTCGAATATAACAAATCCAAAAAAGAAGAGATGGATTCCAACTCCCAATCTTGAACTAGACGAATAAAGTTCAGCACCCAGGACACAACTTCATTCTGATATTGAATATGCTCCATAACCAAAGACTCTTTATTTCGAGCTAGGCGAAACAACTCAGGATATGCCTCTTTGAGAGTACAAGTTCCACACCATATAACTGTCCAGAATCAAACCGGTGTTCCATCCCCAACTTCATAGCTCAAGAAACGAGAAAAGGTGCCCCAATCTTTCCTTATATTTTTCCATAAACTAACACCATTAGGCATGGAAACATCCCCATAGGTCCAACCTCCTTGTAAAGTGCCATATTTAGATAGAATAACCTGTCTCCATAGAGCCTCCCTCTCATTTCCAAAGTGCCATAACCATTTCCCCAATAAGGCTCTATTAAAAAGCCTAAAATTCAGGATCCCCAGGCCACCGGAACTTAAAGGTTGACAAATCTGACTCCATTTAGATGAAACTTCCTCCCCTCCACCATTCCACCCCACAAAAAATCTCTCTGAATTTTATCAATTCGAGAGGCCACAACCACAGGAATTGGAAAAAGAGACAGGAAGTAAGTGGGTAAACTCGACAGGGTGCTCTTGATCAAGGTAATTCACCCCCTTTGGATACATACATCCGCTTCCACCCAGCTAATTTTCGCTCCATCTTCTCCAAGATGGGGTCCCAAATAGCCTTAGACGTAAATTTCGCACCGAGAGGGAGACCAAAGTAGTTCATGGGCAATTGAGCAGTTTTACATCCCATTATATCAGCCAACCTTTCCAAATCCGGAACATGACCAACTGGAACCATTTCCGATTTACATAAGTTAATCTTCAAGCCCAAAATCGCTTCAAACGATGTGAATAATATACGAAGATGAAGAATATGATCAGGATTGGCATCTGAAAAGATTAATGTATCGTCGGCAAACAATAAATGAGAAATGTGCAGCAAGTTGTTGTCCAAAGAACCCACCTGAGAACCCGAAAACAAACCACCCTCAACAGCCCTTGTCATCATCCTGCTCAGAGTCTCCATAATGATAACAAAAAGGAAGGGAGATAGAGGATCCCCTTGCCGGATCCCACGAGTACTTCCAAAAAAGAATCCAAAATTTATACATTGTTCAAAGTCTATGTCATCAACCATTCCAATCTTTTCAATAAAAAATGGTGTTGTCTTGGCATTTTACATATATCTGATATGCCAAGAGTCTTGTAGCTCAATTAGCATTGTTTGTTCTCCTTTACGAGGAGAACTATGGTTCAAATCTTCCCGCCCACAACTATCGAATTATCAACAACAAAATTACACATATCTGATATGTATCTAATAAGTTGCCTAGGCTAAAAAAAAATTTACTACCTATAAGTAATCGACTAATCCAAGGAGTAATACATATATATATATATGTGTGTGTGTGTGTGAGTGTGTGCGCGGACGCTTGACTCTATATATATGTATGTGTGTGTGTGTGTGTGTGTGTGCGTGCTTGACTCTTTTCTAGGATAGGGTCAATCTGATGCAATAACCTTGTTTAATAACCTTGTTTTTCCATTATTGTGGGAAGGGAAATTATTAATATAACAAACATTTTTTCCCACTCGTCCTTGTATTGTTGACATGACATGTTAGGCCACATGCCACATGTTGGTTTCACAAAATCAGAACATTATTTTTTTATAAGTAATAAAATTTTATTGATCAAAAAGAAGCAGCAAGTACACTAGATGTGTGCTTGGTACTCATATTAAGAATTATGACCAAACAGAAAATCAAAATCAGAACATATGACGATACTTGAATCTTATAGTTAAAAATTAGTAAAATAAACAAAAAGCATTGTGGCTCCTAGCATGCATGTCACATATTATTGTGTTTTGATTTTGTGAGACCAGTATGTGGCCTAACAAACCATATGACGCAAGACAAAAGCCTTAATGGACTATATCAGCCATGATGTTTCCACATCATGGGAGATCCTATACAAGTGGATTGACTTGGGAAGATGACAAGGTGCTTGTTAATGAAAAAGTTTTTTTCACAACATTTTCAACATTCTCTTCTTGATCAGCTTTATATTCTTGAGCAAGGTGATATGCATTTGATTGATTATGCAAGAAAATATAAAAAGCAGTACCAAGTGATTGTGTGACTATTTGCTTGATTCAATAGGGGATTGAGGTACGAAATTAAAAAAGGAGATGTCTCAAGTATAATTAGAAGATCTTGAAGATACTATAAAAACAGCTATTCAGTTGGATTTGTTTGTAAAATTGGAGAAATCTATGATTTTCAAGCCAAAATATCATGCTGAATTGCCAAGACTACATGCAAAAGGAGTTCACAACAGGAGCAGCCAATAAAAACTCCAAAACAAAGAGCTGAAATGCCACGAACGAAGCTGCCAAGCTGGAAAGCTAGAACAGGATGCTGACAAATCAGAACGGCTTGCTCAAATTATAGAACTGGAGGAGAGCAAGTAGTAGACAGCCAAGAGTCAGAACAGTATTTCATAAATCCTAGACAACCAGGAAAACAAGCAAAAGAGACTAATGAGCTAGTGGAAACGCCTAGACAACCTGAAGATGAGTCAAAAATGCAATTTGAAAGGTTAATGGAGAAAACTTTTGATGTGGACTCTCCAATCACTTGATGGGGCAAATTTTGAACAAAAACGTGAGAGCCAAGAGAAAGGGTTGAGCCTGCTGATGAGGAAAAAGAAATCAACAAAGCAGCTACTACTCACCTACTGTTGTGTCAAATATATCTCAGCCACTACACGTATTATTCCACAAGCCAAAATTCAAATAAAAGAAGCCATGATGAAAGAAGAGATAAAAGAGATGGAGAAGCCTATTCCAGTACTTCAAATGTGCATCAAGCTAAGGAGATGTCACTTGCAAATGGTCCCTGTTCTTGGTTCTATAAATCCTAAAAAGTATAATGTGGAAATTGGAGAGAAGGAGTTCCATTGTCATCATGCTTTAAAGCAAAAAAAAAAAAAAAAAAACTCAAAGTCAAGAGCTTGTTTAGTTCACGTTTTTAAACGTGTTTCCGACAAGTAAAAACAAAACCCGTGGGACCAACTAAAAAAAGTTGTTTGGCTGAGTGTTTCCAAAACGCATTTTAAAATTGTTGTCGTGTCCCACATTGCCGGGGTGCCCTTGGGTTGTGCACTTTATAAGTCATGGGCAATCCTCCACTTACAAGAGCTCTTTTAAGTGGAGTTAGGCCCATTTGTCTTTCTTCTTGGTATCAGAGCCAGCCAGGTTTGCCCCCGGGTTGCTGGGTTGGCCCCCCGTTTAGTTCCTACGAGTTTCCGGCGTTGGGGGGGGAGTGTTTTCATGTCCCACATCGCCGGGGTGCCTTTGGGTTGTGCACTTTATAAGTTCATGGGCAATCCTCCACTTACAAGAGCTCTTTTAAGTGGAGTTAGGCCCATTTGTCTTTCTTCTAAAATTATATCTCGAAATTACTGAGCAGATGCGTTTTTTGAGAACACCTTTTTGGTGTTTTCAGATTGCCTTTTGTGTTTTCTAAAGGGGCGGTGGCATTATTTGTAAATATTGGATCTTGGTTTCGAAACCATTACTAACATTTTTTACATTTCTATTGGGTTTATACATTAACGGCTCTCTCCCTCCCCTTTCTCTCCCTTCTTTCTTTGCCTCTCTTATCTTGGCCAAGAATTTTGGAGTCCAAACATCCTCTTAGTGGGACTCTGTGGTAATTGAGGCGGCAATGGTGTGGTGTTCGCGACGGTGCTTTGGGACGATCTTCCGAGCACCTCCCTGCAATGAGAATGTTGACGTGGCCCTCATTTGACATTGCAAGCATCGATTTGTGATGGTGCTGGGCTAATTTCATGTCGTTTGATAGTGCTGGGTTAATTTCAGTATTTCACGTCATTTGCCAGCGTCGATCTGTGATGGTGCTTTGTAATTTGATCTGTGATGGTGCTATGTAATTCCTATGTGTTTTCTTTTTTGTTGGGTTATGTTTTACCGATTGTGATGTTTATGGGAGGAAGAAAGAAAAAGAAAGCAATGAGCTAAACTCATTTTTTATTTATTTTTAAAACAATCTTAAAAACAAGTTTTCAGTGTTTTTTAGAACAAATTTTTAAAATTGCACCCATACTTATTATCCTGTGTGAACACTGATTTTTTCAAGAGGCCAAGAGAATATTACTACTTCAACATTTCAAAACTTGATTTCAAGTTTTCTTGAACTAAGGGAGATTGATGCAAACTAAAAAGAGTTCGATGAAAAACATAGGCCCATGAGTCTTATTTTGTGCTTTGGGTCCTTTTCCTATTTGGTTTAGATAAGTATTTTTTCTTTGTTATTAGTAGTCCTAGTCTTTCTAGGAATAGGTTATTTTGGAGTCCTGGTCCTTCTAGGGAAGGATCTAGCAAAAGCCTATATAAAGGCTTTATTGTAGTCAATAAGATTGATTTTAATAAAATTCCAACAGCTTATTTTAAACTTTGAAGGTGTGATTTCCTTCTCCAACCTCAGTGTGATTACTTAGGAAACCTAGGCGTGATCACCTAGTTGTTTATCTTTTCTTTAATTCTTGTTCTATTCACTGTTTTAACACCAAACAGCCATCAAACATATTCAAGATCCAATTTTGTTATTACCTAAACCAACCCCATTTAAGAACCCTTCAAGATCTCAACAAAAAAATCTATTTTAGTGCTGAATTCCTAAAGATCCAAAGTCACCATATCAATATTATAAGAACTTGTATACAAAAAAGGTCTACCACAATAGTAACTGACATTTGCATGATGACGGTAAGGCATGTAAGGATAACATTAATACATTTTTAAATCTTCAAGGACTAAATTGAAAAAAATTGATAGTTCAGGGACAAAATTCAAGTTTGACACACAGTTCATAACAAATCATATTTTAACCTTTCTTTTACCACTTCAAGCCCTAGCAAAGCTTCAATCTTCAAACCAACAGCCTAACCCAACAAAATATGGATCTACAAAACTTTATGATCTATCTCTAACAGTGATTCTACAACTCTCTGTCATAAAGCCTATATATATTGCCCTTCCAACAGTTAGGGTAACAATAATCCTCAATTTTAATTAGACAACATGACTGAATTGGATACCACAAAAACAAACTAACATGTCACAAACTAGGACTAATAAGCACACAGATGAAGATGGATATGATTTTCATTGCAGATCTAACCACAAGAAGAAGCAAGATGAGTATAGTATAAATTTCCTAATCCTCTTTCAGTAATTATCCCACACTCATCCTAAACAACTAATTTGTGCATATTTTTTTGACCAAAAAATTGATACTGTTAAAGTAGAGTCAAAAGTTATTGAGAATTCAGTTCATAAAATTTTTGAAGGGAAAAATTGTTGCAAACTAATAGTAACCTGCTGCAATGCACGTTTCAAATTGTAAAAATGGATTGTGCAGTCAAATGTCGCAATTCCAACCATTGTCTGAGGGCCTTCCTGAAACAATAAAATTATTAAGTCAGTAAACTGTACAAATGAATGCATATGTAGCCTAAACCTTAATACATATCCAACCAAAAAAGAACAATATGTTATTGTACAAGTAAAGATCTCAACAAAATGCAACAGGCCTTAGATGATGAGCAAATTAATGCAGGGGGGAAAAGCAATAAAGAGTATTTTTTGTAAACAGGCACAATCAAATACTACACAGATTTGCAACTAGACATAAACTTACAGGAAGATCAGAAATAACTTGACTGATTGCACTGCAAGCTGCAGCAGTTGCACCAGTTTGTATGGCATTCATGGATACATCGATGAGGAAGAAATAAACAGCCGGCATGGGATCACGCACCTGGAATAGGCATGGAGCAAAGAATCACTTGTCCAACAACCCAGAGAAGACAATAACAAGAGAAACATTTGGAATCTAAGAACGGAAGAATCAATTCACAACTAAATTATACTCAAGTACTCTCAGATCCCAGCCAAATACAGAACTAAATAATCAAACCATTTGTGTAATCACAACACGCTGTTTGGGCGACCAAAAAATGTATACCTTTATTGAAAAACATTAGCTAATTAAGAAGTGATGAGTGATGAAATGCATTCACCTAACTTTTTTTATGGGTAACTCCGTAACTGATGAGTGATGAAATGCATTAACGTAAAAAATAATAATAATAATAATAATAATAAAATAAAAAAACAGACTTACATTCCCCCACAAATATTATCCCAAAGTGCTGCAAAGTCATTTAGCCACAAACTACACAACTCCTATACAGCGAGATACCAAATGCTTCTTGTAAATTTTAAATTCCCTCTCATATTTCACCATAAAAACATATGATAGGAAAAGACCACAATCAGACAAATCCCCGTCAACAAATAATGTCTACCATAAGAACCATTCATTTAATAATCCAATACAAAAACAATAACAGCAAAGTCGTAGCCACAAAACTGTGGGGTCGGTTATGGATCCTCAACAGACTAATCGAGGTCATTCACAAGTACCATTTTTTTTTTTTGGATAAGTAATAGTCGTTCACAACAACCATAAGAACCATTCATTTAATAATCCAATCCAGCATTATTTGCTAGTCAATTATTAAGGGGCATTAATTCTTCAGAAGAACATATAACAACTTGGGTGAATATAACTCATGTCAAACTTTTTTAATGTATTTAATCTCCATATGGAGCTTATCAGCTGGAGTTCCAGAGCCTTAATGGATGAAAAAGTAAAACTTTAACATAGGTTTCCTTCTAAAAGAAGGAAACAAAAGAAGTCATTACACAAATGGACATTTTCAAATTTTTTTATTTTTTAGAAGGCCACCTGTTCATGAAAGTCCAACAAGCAATATAAGGTGGAGTTCTACCTAGGCATTCTAAAATAGGTAGATACGACAAGCACCCAACATCGTAATTAATGAAAGGAAATGTCCTAGATGTCATTAAACTGAACTAAACTATTCAGAAGAAAAATATAAATATATTACAGCTCACATAGCAGGTTTTGTGAATTAGCTAACCATATACTCCTTGGTGGCAACAAATTAACTGTTCCTCTACATAGCTCAGGCCTTTCATCAGCATCTCTACGCCTACCATCTGGACCCAGATTGCAGTGGTAGTCACGGGGAGTCTCATCAGTAAATCCCGCAAGAGAAATGGCCCATGTGTAAAACCACCACCTTATTGACCATTATAACATGGACAGGACACAGAATAGAGACAAATCGAAAAGATACCAATTAATACTGTGAATTATATAAAATATTGGCACTATTTTGTATACCTATTACCTATAACTATGTCAGTAATGTCACGTTAGACAACTTCCAACAACATATCTTGTTTGTGTATGCCATTCTAAAATCTTGACAAAACTAAAACCCAAGTGTAGTAAACATTACATAACATTTTATCTATCAAATTGTGAGATGTCCAATCTCTGCAACATACAAATGAGCTAACAAATACCAGCAAAATGACACAAATATACAGAAACTGAAATTGTATATACTGACCACAAAAGTTACAGATGAACCGCCTTCCCTGATCAATGAACTTCATAAAAGGATTTATGTAGGCTTTGCAGCGAGGAACATCGAACAGGGCCAATATCCCCAAAATCTACAACCTATAACAAAAAAAACACATAACATGCTAATATAAAAAACGATTGTCCGATTGATTAAGAAGTAGACGCAATAATTCGTTTGATCCCATCCCAAAGACAAGTTAGAGAACATAATGGCAGAGTTAATCCCAATTTTGCTTGATATATGACAATTTTAAATCTTTTATAAGCGAGGTAACTTCAGGAAGTATGGAAAGAGAATGTAACAAGTCAATGAACAAGGTACAAGCACAAAGAGCTAACAACCAGAAATGGAAGTATGAAAGATTAAAGAAGTTTCTCAATCAGAGATCTCAAAGAAATGAGCTCCTCTTTGAGCAAGCGTAAAAGCTCACTGATCTACAGATCAAAAGCAAAACACAACTACAAAGGGCTAGCCAGGTCATGAACTATCCACATATTTCAAGTATCCACAAGGACCTAATGAGTGTTCAATTAATCCAAGAAATCAGACCAGCACAAAGTCCATATGTAAAAAAGTACAGAAGTGCATGGACTTAATTCAATGATTGAATCATATTTTTCGTACTTTGTAGCCCACTAAATATTCAAAAAGTTTCAATTGTAATTCAAAAGCCTACAGCAAAAAACTCGTCTATTGTTCTTTCATCAGTCTAATGGAATTATTAAAATTCATATCCAAAATTATTATTTTGTGAAAAGATCAGGGAAGGTGAAAGCAAATAAGTTCGCACCAAAATTTGAAAGGAATGAAATACACAAATAGGAAGCAGGGACAGAAGGGTCCAGAAAACCCTTGGAAAATTTTTGAGATCTCCCCAATTAACAATACGAAATTATTTTAATAAAACCTTGCAAATCCCCCCCCCCCCCCCCTGGGGGTCTGGAAAACCAACTTCAAAGTTATTTTTTTATCCTAAAGCAATGACTTTATTGTGGTTAGGAGGCATAGGACTATACCTTTTATTTTATATTTTCACACGTTGTACATCTTGTACCAAACTGCATTCATTTATCATTTAGATAAATATTCTTTCTTTTTTATTAGCTAGATAAAAAAAATAAATAAATAAAAAAACCTAAATTCTAACCACAATTGCAAACAAAAAACCACTCTCTACTAAAACCAGTTTCTCATCCGAGTTCACAAAACTAGCAAAAGGAGATAATTTTTTAAGGCAAACAACATATCCTTCCAAATCAACTGTTTTTTTTTTTTTTTCCTTTTTGAGTAACTCATATACCACAAGCAAGAAACATGCCTAGCCATAACAAGGAACCAAAGCTTCTGTTTCAAGGAATTGCAAGAAACAGAATAAAAGAAAATGATTGAAACCCTTTTTCTTGGACTGCATCGTTTAGATACATAAAAGTATCTATTTATCTGAGATAAAATAGGCAAATTCTTAGGCTTTGTGTGGCAGCAACAATGGCCCTCCTTATACCAGCATAATTAAAAGTGCCATTGATGTCTAAGCCAAAAAAATAAAAATTGAAAATCATTCCCCAGAATCCCCAAATATAGACTAAAATAAATTAATCAGTAATGAAATTTTGACACTCTAACAGAACCAGGAACCAAACAGCTTGGAAAATCTTTGGTAAGTCACATACCCACACAGTGGGTCTTGAACCCACATGTGATCCCATTATTATGGAAGGAGGAAGTGTCAATTGAACTATAGCTCATTGGCCTAAATCCAAATTTAATTACTACACTTAAAGACCTGATATCCCAAAAAAAAAATTATAAGAAACAAACAAAAGCAAACCACAACATTTATAATGACCTAAAAGTGTAGTATGCAATGATATGATTAGAGAAGAAAGAAATCAGGCATTACTTGGATAGGCTCCTCAGATGGATGAAGAAGGGCCAAAGGTTGGACCAACAAGGCTAACTGCATCCCTGATGTTGTCAAAAGGTCACCAGTGCATGGAATCTGTCCAATCATCGAAAGAAATCAATGTAATATCAAGACATGTGGGCATTACAAACCAAGTGTTTGTAAAATTATTATAAAATATGAAAAAACTGCCAACCAATCCATTTTAAATTCTTAATCATGACCTGGCTGATGGTGCACCTCATGTAGCGTGGACTGCAATTCCTTGTGTCTCTAGCAATGTAATCACTTGTAGCAGGCTTAAAAAGGTACAATGAAGAAGATAACAAACAACAAAAGTAAATAGCCCGTAGCTGGTAATTAAATCACTATGGCATCCACACAAATAATGATAGTAGAAGTGAAAATGCAGAACAAAAAGGAAAAAAAGAAACTAAAGTGAAAAAGTAACAAGAAAATATAGCTAAATGTTGAAAATATTTTAAATCAAATAAAATACTTTTCTTCCACTTTAAAAGTATAGATCAGGAAAGAAATACCGGAGGAGGATTGGCCTGATTGCCCTGACGAGTTTCATATACGACGGCGGAGGAACTTGGAATAGGCCGTGGAATTTGATTGGGATCAATCTTTGATGTCGCTGACACAGGGGCTCCAGTTTGACCCATTGCAGGTATGGCAGTCATAGATTGATTTGGTAGAGGTGGTGGTGGCATTCCAAACATTCTTGGTGGTTGTGCAGAACCAGGAAAGGGTAGAGGCGGAGTCGCCTATAGCAATTCAAAAATTCAGGTACTAGGTTGCTGATTAGACGTAGAGGAATGAATATGAAAATTCATGTGTTATTTCATTCTTCTGAGTAAATAATCATTCAGCAAACATGTTTATACCTATTACTTATTAAAAAAAAAACATGTTTATACCTATCAAAAAAAAATTCAGCAAACATGTTTACTATCAATGAGTAGCATTTTTATGCAATATAAGTACTCTAAATCTTTAAAAAAAGTCCTGCAATACATGTGTGCTCAGTCTGCTACAGTAATTCCTTCTCTTGAATTCACTTAGCACTCATGTCAAAGTTTTTTGTCAGAACTAGAACAGTCAATGTGATCACACAAGTTCACACATTCCCACTCAAGAACTATATTTGAACTGTTTCACTTATCAAAAAATAAAAGAACCATATTTGAACTGTTGCCTCATCAACATCCCTCAAATGTAACAAAATGCATCAAGATTTCTAATACTACATTTATATTATAAATTATCTCCATATCATTGAAAAAATATATATTAAGTTGCAAGAGGCAACCTTTTTCAATCATCTTAATATAACTACAGAGCATTTCCATTCCAGTAAATTATCTTCCAGTCAAAATTGGCTATCTTAGAATCCACTCAAAGTGCACATTATTTTCTTTATTTTCCCAGAAAAAAAAAAAAAAAAAATGGTCTCTTCCTTTTACCTCTTATTACTTGTTATCCATCTATTTGATGATTTTATTCCTTATCATTTTATAGGTGCTACAGACCATATTTTATAGAAGCCTGATGCATATTGATCTTTTCAGTCAGCTTAACAAGAATACAATCCTCATGCATTACTAGTAATTCAGCTTTAAAATGTGAACAAAATGCACAGTGATAAATATTCATTGCATACCTGCCCGGCTTGCATTGGCCATGTCGGTGGCCCATAAGAACCTGGAGGTGACGATAAACCTTGAGCAGATGCTGAAAATGGTGGTGCTGGTTGTACAGGAGCACCCGGTGGAGCACCAACTGCTGGACTACCCAAAAGAGAGCGCATGCTTGGAGCCTGAGGAGCAGCCCCACCCAACCCCATTGCTGACGGAGGTCCAACAGGTGGTTGTGGTGCACCGCCAGCTGAAGGAAACCGGGGCCCACCTGGCAAAACACCCGACGTGAATGCCGGTGGCCCATTACTCACAAAACCACTCGGTGCACTTGAACGAGGCATGACTGGTCCAGTGGTCAAACCTGCTAAGAATGGAGGATTCTCATCTTTGGAGGAGAGTGGTGCTTGCTAAGTATGGGGTGGAGAGGGGAGGATGGACCTCCAACATTCCTCGGGGATCTCTCGACTGCAGTCTGTGGAGACACATTCGGAAGGGATGGGAGACTTTCTCCATTCATACAGGTTTTGAGGTGGGCTTGGGTAACCGGGTTTTGTTCTGGCATGATAGATGGTGCTCTAACCGACCCTTGAAAGAGATTTTCCCAGGTATGTATGGTAGCTCTCTTAATCAAGATGGTATAGTTGATTCGGCTCTTGTCTCTCAGGGTCCTGGCCAACTTCGTGAGTGGAATGTTACTTTTGGGAGGGGCTTCAATGATTGGGAGCTGGACCAGGTGATGGCTTTCTTTTCCCTTCTACACTCTCATACGCCTCGGGGTGTTGGTGAGGACAAGTTATTATGGAAACCGAACTGTTCTGGCCTTTTTGATTCTCGTTCTTATTATCACTTGATGGAAGCTCCAGCAGAGCTGTGTTTCCCTTGGAAGATCATTTGGAAGGTAAAGGCTCCTCGTAGGGTCGCATTTTTTATGTGGACCGTGGCGTGGCGTCGAATTCTCACTTGTGATAATTTAAGGAAGAGGGGTTATGTGTTGGTGGGTTGGTGCTGTATGTGTAGAAGTGCGGATGAGTCAGTGGATCATCTTTTTCTGCATTGTCGGGTTGCTAAGGAGCTTTGGAGTTTTATATTCCATTGAGTGGGGATCGATTGGGTGCTTCCTTTTCGAGTTTCAGATTTGTTATTTAGTTGGTGGAACTGGTTTGGGAAGAGGTCCTCGGGTGTGTGGATTTTAATTCCTTCATGCTTGATGTGGACTATTTGGCGGGAGAGGAATAATCGTATTTTTGAAGACAAGGACACTTCTTTGGCTAGAATTACTGAGTTTTTCTATGGTTCCCTGTTTGATTGGTCTCGGGCTTGGGGTCTTTCCTGTTCTCCCTCTGTTGGAGATTTTTTAGCTTCTTTAGCATTTGATTCTTCTGATTTTCCCTTGTAATTCTGCTTTGAGTGCATACTTTATGCACATCAGGCTTTTTTGAATAAAATTCTTACTTATAAAAAAAAAAATGATAATAACACCCACTGAATTATTTTTTGGAATAATATAATGGGAAACTGAAAGAAATAGAAAACCAAATATCTGGAGGGACTAGACTATTCTATCTCTCTTTATCAAGGTTCGATTAGAGAGAGGTCCTCCTCTAGGTAATTGGAGTTTGCATTCAAAATGCCCTGTCAAGCTGCATGTGCCAAGTTTTAAACTCTCTGGAGTTTTGACCCAAAAAGAAAGTTCATATTCTAGTGGGCTGTACCTAAGACCTAAATTTTTTCTAACTCCAATTCCCTAGAGGGGAAGATTTATTTTTATATATATAAAACACACCAACAACCAAGTTTTAGTCTGAAAATTTTGAAGTTGATTGTGAATTCTCAACAGACTAATCAAAGTTGAGTACATGTATTCTTTTCAACCATTCTATTCTATCCAAAGTCATACTCTCTATACAAGAAATCTTGTGCAAGTTTAGCCTGTATAGGCACCAACACTACAAAAGATATGGTCCCATACTTTTTTTTGTTGTGATCTATACTAAAACATTGAGTATTATTACAGCAATCCCATACCAACAAACCAAAACTTTAATAATCTATACTAAAACATTTGGTATTATTACAACAAACAGTAACTTTGCAGCTCTAAATTCAAACCTGCTAGATAAACTTATTGTTTTGGAATCAAACCTTGGAAGCTAATTTTGAGAATAAAAAGAAACCAGATAGAACCACTGTAACTTTGCAAGAACATTTTAAAGAGAACAAATAGATCATATCTTTGATCTATTCTCAAATACACGTATAATTACAGCATGAGTTATATAAATAGTGACTTCACTGCACAAATTATACAATTCAAGTCAAAAGATTTTACTTCGCCCATATAAATATACAGTTCAAGTTCTGCAAAAAACTATATATTTAACGACATTTTAATAGGCGAAGTCTATACAAAAAGAGGTCGCAAAATTACCACAAGATCAACAATACCCAAAACAGACACATTCATTCAATCTTGCTACCACCCCAAGCTACATAACTGTCCTGCGATCCAAAGTCCTGCAATACCATTTCAGGAAAACGTTTTGATTAATTCCGACCACAAAAGAGAAAGGAAAACAATAAAAAATGTTCAGAGGAAATATCAGAATTTGATAATTTTAACACAATGCAAACAAAATGGCAGAGAAGACAACATACAAGCTGGCTAAGTTGGAATTCTGGTGGTGTATCAAGTTCAATGTTTGCTGGATCAGAGACAAGGTTTTGGCATTCTTTAAATCCTCCGGTCCTAATTGAGCATAATCAGAAAGACGAAGTTTGCCCTTCCCTGCTCCGTCATTCCCATTTCCATCCCTATTGGGAGACTGGCTCTGAAAGATATCATCGCACAGACACAGCGCTTCTACAAGTTGTTGAGAATCCAAAATATTCTGCGACTCGCTGTCCCACCATTTTGGATCTTCCTCAGCTTGAACATCATTATTGTCCATCACTTCACCAGTATGATTTTCTGCCTTGGGTTGATCATCATAATCAGGCTTTTGGTATTCTGGTTCAACCTCATTTTCTATACACCCATTTGTGGAATGTTTCAGTGAAAAAACGAAGATGGGAAACAAAGTAAATATCAGGATCTTGTTTTACATAAGCACTTATGTTAAAATGTAAAAGGTATATATTTTCAGCAATTAGCTTTTATATGAAATTTGCTGTTATCAATCCGAGCATACCACATCTCAGTTCTTCCTGACAAAATACTTTCATCAGTGGAGTCCAAAAGTACATAAAAAATGGCATCCTCTGATTGGTAACTAAAAGAATTGTGAAGCAAACACAGAAAATATGAAACAGCATGTTTTCATTGTTTTCATAACAAAAGACAAAAGTATGTTTCATGCTGCCAGGAGAGACAGAGAGTGGTTCTACCTGAGCTAAGGGAACTTCACAAGTAACAGTAATATCCTGTCCAAGGTCATTATCTGAACGAAGCCTTTCAGTACGAGGAGGGTCAGGAGTCACAGACTTGGGAGTAACAGGATCTACTTCTACAATAATTGGATCAATGCGGTGAATTTGGTGCAAACGGAATTCCCATACATTTGAAGTATGTGAACATCAAAGCTCTTGTTTCTTAGAACGTTATACGAATGGAAAGCTGCTAATTGCTTTTCTTTTTCTGTTATTTTGGATTTTTTTGAGCTGTTAAACTTTAGATGTTAGTATACTTTTGTTCTCTTATGTATACCTTTTAATACATGCGTATTACATGTGTGTGTGTATGTGTGTGTGTGTGTGTGTGTGTGCGCATGAGAGAACAAAGAAGACAAATAAAGAAAGTTAGAGCACACAGACTTCCGAGGGTGCGGTGCACGGATCCCATGGGATTAGTCGAGGTGCGCGCAAGCTGGCCCAGACACCCAAGGTTATCAAAAAAAAAAAAAAAGTTAGAGCACACAGATATTCTGGATGCAGAATTAGATAAATTCATACCTGCAAAAAGTCACATCTCACAGAAACAAATCGACGAAGCTTTTGGCAACAGACAGGGACTTTCCAAGAGCAGTAATATTCGCATATGAGGCAGTCAAATTTTCATCAGTCTTTGTCAGTGATGAAATAGTTCTGCCATGAGATTCCTTATTAAAGAAACAAAAAAAGTAAGTTTAAAGTACAGAGTTATACGCATAGAATAAAAACATTGAACATTGTTAATATATGTCATTCCAACACTGCATTTAATACCCATGGACAATTTTACCAAAAAAATAAGGAAATGTACAAATTTATAATGTGTGTAACAACACTGACAATCTTCCATTATGCAACAAACAAATTAATTTAAATTAAAAATGAAGGCACCATTCTAGAAATATTTGAATGCAAACTCTAATTAGCTAGAGGAGGACCTCTCTCTAATCGAACCTTGATAAAGAGAGATAGAATAGTCCAGTCCCTCCAAATATATGGTTTTCTTTTTCTTTCAGTTTCCCACTATATTATTCCAAAAAATAATTCAGTGGGTGCTATTAGCATGCATCAATATAACCTAACCCGCGGCAGCAATTGCCAAATAGAAACTCTCTGGCCATCTTTGTACATAATAGTGACCACTACAGCAGTTGTATCGCCATTCATGACCAAACGGATCTTGGACATGACAGCCACAAATGAATGGCTACAATTTGGTTTCTAAGTTACACATGCATCACCCACAACCACACACTTCACCCCATTCTTAGTTGCCTCAAAGTTCAATCACATTTTGTCTAATGGGATGAAGAAGATGTTTATTTCCGGTAGTGTTTCCATTTTCCATTCACCTGCACAGCTAGAGGTTCCGGTGCATCTCTTCAACCTATAATAGGCTGCAAAACCATCGCAGCGCCTCTTCACTGCTCCTAACTGCCGGAAACTTCAAAAGGACGTGTACATGACGATTACAAAACTCAGAACATAATTAGGTGTTGTATAGAATTAGATTTCTGGATTTATTGCTGTCACCTCAATTTAATCAAAAGAATACTACTTCTTAAATAAGAAAAGTATTCAACTATGTTTCTTCCTCTTAAGATTCTACTCTTAAACTTATCTTCTCAAAACCACTCGTACGCCAAAAACCCATAAGTAAGAAACCAATTTTATCCTAATCAGAGCATCCATAAAAAGAACTAACAAAATCAAAAGAATACCAAACTAAACAGTCACGAGACAACAAATAAAAGCCACTCATTCTTTGTTCTTTTTTTATTCTCAATTCAATTTTGCACTGAACTTGTAGCACACATATCTTTACCAATTCTTATCAAACATAGCACTGAAGTTTTAGCAAACATCTCAAATGAATATATAAACAATTCTCAGGTTCAATTTGGCAATGAGACAAGCATTCCATACCTTGAGCCTCCTCACATTATCCTGCAAAGCTTTTTTAGCAATCTCAGCTTGCTGTGGTATCGAAATCATGGCATCCAAACCTTGCGAGACTCCAATTGCCCCGCCTATACTCGGCCCTCCCGACACACTCGGCATTGCCAGATAAACAAACTTCTGCTGCTGTTGCTGCACACTCTGAACAACAGGTACAACACTACTAGCCTTCACAGCCACTCTACTAGTCCCATCATCCATTCTCTTCCCTAACCCCTTCCGAAACTGCTCCTCCTCCCATATCTTCTCCTCATCATCCTCGTCATCGTTGAGAACGATAACAAGCTCGGAGGAAGCAGGACGAGAAGGACCGAAGTGTTCGAGTGTTCTTCTGAAGCTCGAGGAGAGCTTCTTTGGTGTAAGTTCCGGCTTGTGGTTGAACATTGGAGAGAGTGGAAGAGGTGGTTGAGGAGTGAGATTGACGGTCTCTGTGGGTGGTGATTTTGTTACCGGAGGAGGAGGAGGGTTTGGTTGGACGAGAAGCGGTGGTGGAGCGAGAGGAGGGGATTTCAGCCGCGTCTTCGTCGTCCGCGAAGCTGAGGAGCTTTTTCGGCTTAGGTTTGGTGGGACGGGCAGTCGTTGTGGTGGTGGTGGTGGCATTAGAGTCGTCGTTTTGGTTATCTTCGTCGGCGGCGGCGGCGCGGCGGCGGAAGTTCCTGGCTCTGTTGCTGCTGCTCATGGTGATTGCGTTGGAACTTGGAAGCAGAAGGAAGGGATCCCGATCTTGGCGGCGAAGTCGACGATGGAGAAATCTAGCGCCGGAGGCCGGTGAAGGAACTAGCGGCGGAGGCCGGTGAAGGAATTTTAATCAGTTGATGATTATGATGATAAATGTATTTTTATTCTTCTTAATTTTAGTCTCTATTTTACCGAAGGTCTTAGAACATAATTGTATGCTAAAGCTCTCAAGAGTTGAGACACTTACATAATGTATATAAAGTTCTTCTTTTCCTTTTATATACAAAAAATAAAAAACTTTCTGTAACCAAAGTTCTTGAGAAAAAGATATTTTAAAATTGTACACATGAAATCATATATATATATATATATTAAGTTCTCAATTTTGCATATACAGAAACATAACTTTATATACAATTTTATTTAACTGTCACAATTATATATTAATGGCTTTCTTCTTGACTTCTTCTATTTGGAATGTGCTTTGTTTATTGGTTTTGTGTATGGCAGAACTGGTGTGCGTCAATTAGATTAGAGAAATCATCAATTGGTATTTGATAAGAGTATTTGTTTTAGATTAAAGAAACTATACCGCATGTTATTTATCATTTTATTTTTCCTTTTTGATTAAGAAAACAGTATCATTTTTTGAACTATATATTACGAGCAAGGTCCGATTTTTTTGAGTTCAATATCAATATAACTTCTACAAACAAAACCTTACTAATTGTCCATAGCAATATGCAAGTCACTCTGATGTTGGTGGAAACCCAAGTCACTCATATATTTCAACTGTATGATACCACTTAATTTTTTCTTTTTTAATAAATGATAATCTTTATTAATAAGATCATATTACATCAGGCTTACAAAATTCTTGCAAATAATCAGGAATATCCTCCAGTCAAACATGACTAGCCAGAAGGAAAATCTAAAAACATGATTTGAAAGGATATTGAAGGGGGAACCAGTTAACCTACCCAGTATCGAAATCTGTGCAGCAACAATCTTCTCTACACATATTCCTTACGACTTTTCTCTTAAAAAAAAAAAAAAAACAATATAAGCCCATCAAATAGACAAACCTAGGAATTGCATAATTTGCGTAATAGCTATGTCATTAAATGTGAAATAAAATCTGATTGCTACATGAGAATAGATCAAATTAGGCTCTATTAAACCAAAAAATCTCTTAATACAATTTCTTTATTTCACATTTTACATTTTTTTCGGTTTGTATTTCACTAATTATAACATTCTATGTGACATAATATAGGATCATAAGTTGGCCCTTTGTGTGGCATTAAGGCTTCAATTGAATTTTTTTTTTTTTTACCTTCACCGCTAAGATCTAGATGTGTTTCTACGGGATGGGTATGTGGGGAAGGAGGTTAAATTTTTTGCTAGTGTTTTAATTAGAAGTAAGTCATAATTCTTACTATAAGCAATTTATGCAGACCATCATGGTTGGTGGACAGTAACAGAATTGCGACAAAAATAAAGAGCACATCTAGAAAATGTCATCCCAAAAGAGTTACATGGAAAAGCAATCCACCAGAGCTTGCCCTAATTGCCAGTTTACGATTGACAACAGTGATGTATAATTAATCTCTAACTTTCTTATGCTTAAATATGATTATTCATCAAGATAATAGAAATACTTTTCAATGTTTTGCTTACTGCTGTTTTAGGGCTTGTTAACATTGTTTCTGTTTAATTTTTCCTATATTTACTCAAGAAATTCCTTATTTCTGAACTTTCCTATGTCTCATGAGTCATAATCTTCTATTTGATTCCCAATTCTTTGCATGTGTCCCCTGTAACTCCCCTTTTTTTAATTCATTTACTCAGGTGGTAGAAACTAGTTCGACTTTTAGTCATGCAGGCTGATTAGTATGAAATTTGCACCATAAAGTTGTATTACCTGCTTTGCATAATTGTTTTTGTGGTAGAATTTGTAATAAAAAGATTGTATGATGATCGTGAAGTTTCACAACAATTTTAAGGTCTAGTAGGTGAAAATTTACACATAATCAAAAGAAGAGTAATTATATTTGGTTGATAGAATAACACACATTTAGAAAATGACTCAGATTACTTTCTTTTCCTGGCCTGTTATCAAATAATCCAGCATCTAAGTGACAAGTTTGGTCCACAATTACATGAACTTCAAACAAAGAGATTGTACCTTTTTAAAATATGATATTTTGTCACTTTGTGTGGCCTTTGTCCCTCCACATTGACATCTTCTTTTTCAAGTTTCAGTGAATGCCAGCTACTTGCAACTATCCTTAACACTAACATTGCTCTTTCAAGTTGCAAGAATTTCCAATTTGCCATGACTATCCTTAGCTGAAAAGTGTTGGTCGTAGATGTAAATTGGTCATTGACTCTAACAAGTGGTAGGATATGTGTGGTGTTGTCAGGATATGTTTGGTTTTGTCATTGACTTTAATGCCTTGTCACGTTAAACTCTGCAGAAAATAGGCAATGGTAGTGACTATTTTTTTTTTTTGTCTTTATCTTATCCTTACTGAAGCATATAGGCCATGTGTTTGGTAGGATGTAAATTTGACTCTTTTTTTTATTGTCAGGATATGTTTTTAATACTATAACTTGAAAAGAGTAAATCAGTGAGCTACCTGGTACATGCACTCTTCATTGAAAAATTGGAGAAGAGCATTTATACTAAGTTTTGTGAAACCTCATTAAATCAGTGAGCTAGTTGAATTTTTCAATCATTTTAATTTATTTAATGTATTGTTGTGTATGAATTTATTACTAGTTTCATTATAATTTTATTATAACACTTTGAAATATTGACTGCATTTATTTATTTTTTTTAATGACAAGATAACCTTAATAGTATAGTTAAGTCCTTTTCGGTCATTTGTATCAGAAACAGCAGTTTTAAACTAACATTATCCAAACGCTTAATTAATAGAAACTGCACTTTTTCACAATTTTACCAAACGCTTAAATGTGATTTTCAAAATCGTGATTCCAAAACGCTCAGTTTGAAATCGCTATTTTTAAAAACGCTATTTTTCAAATAGCTCCCCCAAACGGACCCTTATATGCAAAAGGCAGTCGTTGAGGATTGAAGGTGGAAAATTGGATGAACAAAAGCTATTCCTTAGTTTTTTAATCAATTTATCTATGTATAATTTTTTAAAGTCTTTATTTTTATAGATACATATTTCAACTAACTTATAACAAATAAGTATTCTTTTTTTAACAAAACATATATACAACAAATTTCAAAGATAAAAATTGCTGAAGTGAATTACCATAGTCAATGGTCTCATGTATATATGCCATTTCAAGTTTCAACAAATTGTTTTGTTGGGGGCATTGTTAAAGCTAATTTCGCCTGCCAATCTTAGCCACGCGAATCTTCCTAAAAAAATTGTAGTAATTGATTGCATTGAAAATGTAACATTGCACGAATTTGGGTTGCATGCAAGGTTTGTTAAAATGGGGACTCTACATAAAATCGGTGAAAGGGTTTTCCGGATCGGATGGTGAAATTAAATCACATGTTAATTCAGTTAGGTCTTGGTAAATAATTTGTCTAAATTTTTTAAAAATAATTAAAATACCTTTTTTATGTATAAGTATATTTTAATTTAGTCTTTAGAAAAAGTAATACATAAAGAGCCAATAAATTAGTGTCAAACAAATGGAGATCACTTAGGTCTTGCCACAAGATTTTTGTTGATTTTGATAAAATTTGTGTGTTTTGTTGTAAATGTTGTGTCCGTATTGATAAATGTGTTTATTGTTATAAAAATAAAAATGTGAATTCTGATAAAATTAATGATAATTTGTACTATAAAATTATACACATTTTACAACAACACTGACAATATATATTAAAATATACAATATTTTATCAAAACATATATAAATATTATAAAATTGAACATGTTTGACAAGACTGTCCGCATGCCACCTAAGAATTTCCCCAAACAAAAACTAAAAAGTATTATATTTTTTCTATAAGTCAAGATACTTAAAGAAACATGATATGTGTGGGGTTTGGATTCTGACAAAGATAATCATAACATAGGTCACATCTACCTATAAAAGAACATGGGATGAAGATGATCCCAATAGCGAATAAAGCCATAGAATAGTGACAAGAGTCATAACTAGAAGTGGTAGTTAGTTGACTGACAGTGATAGATAATACAATAGTATTATTGTGATATCTAGGGAACATAGAAAGTGCTTATCAAAAGCATCTTTGGGTGGTTGTACATCACTACATTCCATGCAAGGAAATCGAAAGTCCAACTATTGGACAGGCTTCATTCAAAGTTGAATTCAAACACGTGTCCACGACTTACTGTATACAGTAGTGTAAACTAATTTATCATTGATTATTTATTGTACTTTTGAAGTTTATAATAAGAAATTCAAATTTAAGTGAGATTCGAAAGTGGTGATGATTTATGAACTCATATTGATTATTAAAAACGACAAATGGATAGATGCATGTAATTGTTGGGAAGTATTGGATAACAGTACTTTTTAATAAGTGAGATTAATTAATGTAAAGCAATTTTTCAATTTAGTTGTCAGTTTAAATTTATTGAAATATGTTTAAAAAGTTAAAAAAAATTATTTTTTCATTAGATGGTTGAGATCAAAAATCACTTTTTATTAGAAGAACGAGATCATACAATACTTTTGCATGGGATCTCGGTCTGGGACATTGAGAGTAATTTTGCGTGTTTTTGTTTTGTGAGACGTAGTATTTGATATAACAATTATAAACAATATCATTCTCACTGTCTCACATAAGATAGATTAATTATGAAATTTACCCTTATGTGAGGTGAATGTAGACAACCTTTACATAAAATACTTTTCATCTCATGAGGGCCCGTGACATGTTTTTCTCTTTTTTATTTTTTTTTGTTGCTTTTTATGGTTTCTTGTCTGCATTATATGCTTGTTTGACGGTTCAGTATTGGTTTTGAATAAAGGTAGCACATTAATCACCAAAGTCGCAAACTTTAAGAAAAAAGTTGCAGAATTTTCTTGATTGCAAATAGAACATCTTGGGTGGCTTTTAGGGAGGAAATCTTTGATATTCTAGTGGTCCAGCTTTAGTGGCTGTCATAGAGTAGTTGGTAGAAACAAGATAAGATTGCGACTACAAGATAAGATTGCGACTATTTACAAGCACGTTGTCATCTTTTTTACTTAAGAACAAATTAAGAAGTCATGGAATTTTGTCAAGTCTAGGAGAATAAGTACGATTCCATGTAATTATTAATTATAGATTTTCATACTGTCAATGAGGTTGGTGCATGGACTATGGTTAAACGCAAGGGAACAAGAAGACATTGTCTTATGTAGCTTTCAGTCTTTCACTAAATACACAGTGACTTTGATCAGTGTTCTGTGATGCGGCCAAGAGAGAACCGATCACCATCTCTGCAATTGCATGTTCAAGAACCATACACACACAATCTCAAAGCAATCCAAGATAAACCCAAATTTCATATTATCAAAAAATACAACATATATATTAATTGAACTAGAGGCCTAAATTCTTCCCCCTCCCCCCTTAATACTACTATATTATATAGATAAAGAAAAGTTCAGCACATATATATTAATCGGTACTAGGGATAGGTGGAGGACTCTTATGTGGTGAGCCTAGCAATGGCGCAGCGTTGTGACTCTTTGTTGAAGCTGGGATATGGGTTCCCGGATTAGGTGGAGGAACATAATAAGCCTTATGTAGCAGAGAGGGATGTGAAGGAGAACTCTTCCTTTGTGACCTTGTTGAATGGGGAATATAGGTGTCCAGATTTGGAGCATATGGGAGAACATCAACCTTATTCAGCATAGAGGGATGTGGAGGAGAACTCTTCCTTTGTGATCTTGTTGAATTGGGAATATAGGTGTTAGGATTGGGAGCAAATGAAGGAATATCAACGTTATTCAACATAGAGGGATGTAGAGGAGGACTCTTCCTTTGTGACCTTATTGAACTTGGAATATAGGTGCCTCGGATTGGGAGCAGATGGAAGGAAGATCAGCCTTATTCAGCATAGACAGATGTGGAGAAGGACTCTTCCTTTATGACCATGGTAAACTCGGAATATAAGTGCCTGGATTGGGTGTTGATGGAGGAACATAACCCTTAAGCAGCTTTTCAACGTAGCAAAGGAAAGACATAATTAGTGTCATCACTGGCGAATGCATTTTGGCTGATTGTTGAAGGAGGGATGTTGCTGGTGGTGGTCAGAGGATTGGGCACAGACATAGATATTGGAGGGACTTGGCTGAGCAGATTTTGTTTTTCTTCTCCAGGGATGATTCTGCTAGCCTCATATGTAGGCGTGCTAATAAGAAAAAGTACAGTTATGGCTACAAGAAGCATACTTGAAAAATGGGATGGTAGCATATTTGCAAAGATGGCTCAGAAGTTTTGGATGAAGAAAATAGGGAGCATATGATAGGTCATTTATACTGAGAGGATTCATGAAACGACATGGAATAAAATAATTAATTAGGATTGTGCAATAAAATAATTTCTTCAATACTATACATGCATGTTGGTGTTTATGTGCATAAAAATAATTTCTTCCATACTCTACATGTGAACGTTGTTCGTGTGCATAAATAAAATAAGGGTTAATTATAGTAAACCCCCATGTGGTTTGGCCGAGTTTAACATTGCCAACCTGTGGTTTAAAAAGTGTCACTTTACCCACTTGGGATTTAAAACGTTAGCAGCCGTTACCCACCTCACCCAATTCCGTTAGAAAAACAAGTCGAGTATAAAAGCAACATTTTCCAATCGATTTTTAGAGTTCTAACTCAAAAAACTTTCTCCGATTCGATTCTCTTCAACCCAATCTCGGATTTCTAGGCAACATTGGGATTTTTTATGGTTATAAGCTTTTGATCTAAAATTGAAGAATTTTTTTAACACCAACACCAACAAGAAATTGAAGAAATTTTACACCATTACGATTTGTTCAACCATGGCACCGCAACAATCAGAACGCAAGCCTGCCACCACTAGCTTAGTTGGGTTTCTTTTAAATTTTGTCATTGATTTTTGTGTTTTTGGTTTATAGGTTTGATGGGTTTGTGGATTTTACTGGTGGTGGTACCTTCTTCTCGCACTCCTCTCTCTTAGTGGACCTCTGGGTCTTGTTTGATGAGCTGGGGTTTGAGTCGGTCTCACCCAGCTCACTCTTCACCTTCTCCAAATTTGTGCTCACACTTGTCTCTGGCGAGATCTCAGCGCCGACGAAGACTGAGAACTTGGCAGCGAATTCGATTAGGGTTTTGTTGGAAGGCAAAGTGAGATTGGGGTTGGGGAAGAAGGAAGGGATGTAGGGTTTGTGGTCATCAGAGTGGGTGGGTGGAGGAGTTGCACGACCTAAGTCACTGGGAGCTCAAGAAGCACTGTGAAGGAGCTAGCGTTCTTCGGCGATACGGTCATGAGGCGCTGGATTTCGTTGCCGAATTGGAGGGATTTGAGTTTTCTGGAATATTTCTTCAATTTCTTGTTGGTGTTAGAAAATTTCTTTAATTTCTTCAATTTTCTAGAAAGTTAAGAGTGAGAGATTTGAGTTTTGGGCCAAAAAGGTTTTCTCAAGGGTTTCGAAATGAATATATCCGGAAGCTGATAGAGCAGCTTGTGGCGAGAACCCAAGTGTGTTTATGAGGTATGAGACTGCAAATGGTTGTTGATTTGTAGTGCTAGAAATGTATTTCAAAGATAAACATGGGTTTTGAAGAAAACCCAGATTGTGAATTGGGGGTGGAGCTCAAATAGTAATGGTGTGTTTCCCACCATTTAGAATGGTTTTGCGGAGATAAACTTTGAAATTAGCTACCATTTTTGACAATTTTTCTCTAACTTTATTATTGATCTTGATGTTCTTCGATTTCTGGAAAAAAAATTGATTTAATGTGAATTTAGATCCAAAATTTTGTATGTTTTATGTTTTTACTTGTTTTTATTAACGGAAAGGGGCTAGGTGGGTAACGGTTGTTAACGTTTTAAATCCCAAGTGGATAAAGTGACACTTTTTAAACCATAGGTTAACAATGTTAAAATCGGCCAAACCACAGTGGGTTTACTGTAATTAACCCATAAAATAAAAAAACTATTCAGAAATAATTTACGTGGAGAGCAGGAAGAGAGAGACGGAAGACACAATAAAACATAGAAAATAAAGAAGACTAGTAGTTGTTTAGCTTGAGAGAAAGAATGATCGGACACAAAGATATATAGCATGTTCTTGAAGTGTGAGTGGCCAACATTCGAGATCTTACTAAAGGTCAAACAATGCATTGTAATCTAGGCTAATTTCTATATAAATTTTAATCAGTTGATGATTATGATGATAAATGTATTTTTATTCTTCTTAATTTTAGTCTCTATTTTACCAAAGGTCTTAGAACATAATTGTATGCTAAAGCTCTCTAGAGTTGAGACACTTACATAATGTATATAAAGTTCTTCTTTTCCTTTTATATACAAAAAATAAAAAACTTTCTGTAACCAAAGTTCTTGAGAAAAAGATATTTTAAAATTGTACACATGAAATCATATATATATATATATATATATATATATATATATATATATATATATATATTAAGTTCTCAATTTTGCTTATACAGAAACATAACTTTATATACAATTTTATTTTAGTCTCTTCTTTCCTTGGCCCCCTTTATTTTTATTTTAAAATAATTAGTTAAAAAAGGACTATGCAAACTGTCACAATTATATATTAATGGCTTTCTTCTTGACTTCTTCTATTTGGAATGTGCTTTGTTTATTGGTTTTGTGTATGGCAGAACTGGTGTGCGTCAATTAGATTAGAGAAATCATCAATTGGTATTTGATAAGAGTATTTGTTTTAGATTAAAGAAACTATACCGCATGTTATTTATCATTTTATTTTTCATTTTTGATTAAGAAAACAGTATCATTTTTTGAACTATATATTACGAGCAAGGTCCGATTTTTTTGAGTTCAATATCAATATAACTTCTACAAACAAAACCTTACTAATTGTCCATAGCAATATGCAAGTCACTCTGATGTTGGTGGAAACCCAAGTCACTCATATATTTCAACTGTATGATACCACTTAATTTTTTTTTCTTTTTTAAATAAATGATAATCTTTATTAATAAGATCATATTAGATCAGGCTTACAAAATTCTTGCAAATAATCAGGAATATCCTCCAGTCAAACATGACTAGCTAGAAGGAAAATCTAAAAACATGATTAAAAAGGATATTGAAGGGGGAACTAGTTAACCTACCCAGTATCGAAATGTGTGCAGCAACAATCTTTTCTACACATCTATTCCTGACGACTTTTCTCTTAAAAAAAAACAACAATATAAGCCCAGCAAATAGACAAACCGAATATAAAAGGGACCCACCTAGGAATTGCATAATTTGCGTAATACCTATGTCATTAAATGTGAAATAAAATCTGATTGCACTACATGAGTCCATACTATGGTGTGAAACAATATATTCACACCATAGATGTGGCTTCTTCTCATTGGTACACATAACAAAGGAGTCCCACAGGTCCCAAAAATAAAAAACCAGCCAAACTATTAAGTCTATCCAAGAATTGAGTTGAGCCTATAATCAAATACTGTAAAAACAAGTGAATTTGCTGAAAAATATATGATTTTTCTTCCTTAGCTTTCTTCTTAATTAAGTTGCTACTGCTCCACTGCACACGCAAACTCCGGAAAAAATACAGCAACAACAAGCAAAGAAGCACATACCACCATTGCTTAAAAGTTTGGATTTTTTTAGCTAGAGTTACATTCTTTGAACCAAAATTAATTCAATATTCTCATCTACCACTATTCTTTGAACCAAAAAATACATGCTACCATTAGCTTCAAAAAGCCTTGCTACCATTTATAAAAAAATCGGACTTGAGTTTTGGGTTCCATGTTTTGGGGTACAGACCACCATTCACAGGTTGAAGCGCATGGGTTGTTGTTTGGTGATGAATGTGTTAATTGTAGACACTATTGTCCACAAGTTCTTCACATTTTCTGGGTAAGAGTTAAACTGTTCAACAAATTTTCAGAAAATTGTGGACATTATTGTCCACATTTTCTGGGCAAACTTAAATGTTCAACCCAATTTTCAAGAATTGTTCACAGTTTATGATCAAGAGTCCACATCTTCAAACAACATTCTCGACATTGTTTGTGTAATTAAATTTCTATAGATTTGGAATAAGGTGAACACAATCAGTAAGAGTCTAAAGAGAAAAGAGAGGAGAAAAAAAATGAGAGAATAAAGATGGGAAGAAATTGTTGTTTGAAATGCAGAAATTGTGGTGCAGTAGAAGGAGGAAAGGAAAAAAACAGAAAAGAAAAAAGAAGAAGAAGAAGAAAGAAGCAGAAGAAGAAGAAAGAAATAGAATAAGGTGAACACAATCAGTAAGAGTCTAAAGAGAAAAGAGAGGAGAAAAAAAATGAGAGAATGAAGATGGGAAGAAATTGTTGTCTGAAATGCAGAAATTGTGGTGCAGTAGAAGGAGGAAAGAAAAAAAAAAAAAGAGAAGAAGAAAGAAAGAATAAGGTGAACACAATCAGTAAGAGTCTAAAGAGAAAAGAGAGGAGAAAAAAAATGAGAGAATGAAGATGGGAAGAAATTGTTGTCTGAAATGCAGAAATCGTGGTGCAGTAGAAGGAGGAAAGGAAAAAAAAAAAAAAAAAAAGAAGAAAAAGAAAAGAAGAAGAAGAAAGAATCAAGACAAAGTAGATAAGATAAAAAAAATAAAAAAGAAGAAGAAGATAATAACAATGATAAAAGAATAAGAAAATGAGTGGAGAAGAATTAAAGAGAGTTAAAGAATAGGAAAAAAATCTCTTTGGCAGGTGGTCTACGGGTTTGAGTGGAGATATGGGTATTAATTGGGTCAACGAGTATTTACACAATAATGCTATAGACACAATATTTTCACAACAATTTCACATCAATACTGAGTTGGTAGGTTTTTATTAGTTTTCATTTAGACCCACCAACCACATCAGTTTATTATTTACCATTCACAATTTGACACCTTAACATTTTTGTGAACGTGTTGTGTCTGTAACTTTAATGTTTAGCTAATATATATGTATTAAAAAATAGCATTAATCCCGAAACGGTATATTAGTATCGATTGGTATTGAAATATTTCGTTTCTATAATAATATAGAAATGACCTCTGGTATGAGTATTGACAACCTTTGTTGGAATCATTATTTTTAAACTTAATAGCTTAAAACTTAAGAATTTTTTTTTTTTTTTTTGCTTTGGCTTTGGGTTTTTCATTTTTTTTACTTAGCAATAGCAATAATAGTTAGATTTTTTTTTTTAAGAATATTATTGTACATATAATGAGATAATAAACATTACTTTTATTTGTTGCGACATTTAATACAAAATCAATTATAGATGATTTCAAGAATTTTAAAAACATCGACTTTCATTTAATTAGATAATTGCTTTGTTAATACATAATGGATGTTTCTTTGGATTTTCATTAAAAAAAAAAATTGATTCTTCTTTCAACCCCCTGTCAATTAAAATCCTGATTACGTCCCTGAACACAGTGGTGATGTGAAGAAATTATTGAAATTGTGGTGTGAAAGAATAAAAGTGCAAATATATAAAGTAATAAGATTTAGCAAAAATATATATATAAAGTGGTAGGCCCCGACATGTTCCCTCTGTCTCTCATCTCTCTCTCTCTCTCTCATTCTCTCAAATCTCATTTTATCTCATTTCACCCTCACTCTCTCATTACTCTTTTAAAAAAAGGCTCCACACAATTCTCATTTCATCTCATTATCTAAAATATGCCCCACAACTCAAAAAAATTGGAATAAGAATCCATAGTCGACTTAACCCCAAACATTTTTGGGACTAAGGATTTATAGTTGACCCTAAACATTTGTAGTAGAGATGTAGCATATTGAGAGAGAGAGAGAGAGAGAGAGAGAGAGAGAGAGAGAGAGAGAGAGAGAGAGAGAGAGAGAGAGAGAACAAGTTGTTGTATAAAAAAAAGATTGTGAAGGTAGATATTATTTTAAAAATTGTGCTTACGATATTTAGATCAACTAGCTCATACATTCATGCCAATGGTTGAAAACGTATTGAGACAAACCGAGTACTAAAAATTCAAAATTGAGATTGTGATATTTGTTAAAAACATATCTCTTTGTTTACAATCCTAATCAAACCATCCCCTACATTATGATGTGATAAAAGGCATGGTTTGTGTGTTGATTGGAACCATCCTAGCCATCCACTTCCCCTTGTGGATCACTTGTACGTGATATGGTGATCAACTATCTCAGACTTTCACTTTTAGCGTTTATTTAAAAATAGATATGGTGAGCCAAAATGCTACATCTCAAGCAGTTACCCCTTCCATCATCCAAAGTCACACACACAAACACACATTCTTTATAAACTTTAAGTATACATAAGATACCTAGTTTACTAAATATATATATATTATGTCTCTTATTATTTTAAGTACTATTGCTCTTAAAAGTTTACAACCATCCTCAATATTTGTATTTATTTTTTAAATATTTTCTATTTAGTTCTTTCAATTAAAATTGCCTTAACGTAGACACTATTTTTTTTTTTTTTTAAATTACAAATTTTATGGAGAATTAGCCAACCTCATAATATGGAGAATTTGCCGACCTCACAAATATTTGGACGAATTTTGGCATCAATTTTGAATTTTAATGTCTAATATATAATATATATATATATATATATATATATATATATAATTCTACAAATCCATGTGGGTACCGTACCTCTAATAGATAAAATCTCACATTGATGATACCTACCTCACATATGATGGTACTTACTAGGCTATCATCACATTGCTTAGTATCCTAAATTTTATTTATTATTTAAATTTAATATATATATATATATATATATATATATATAAACAAATAATATCAATATCACATTGGATAGTACCACCATCACATATGATGGTACTTATATCACATTTGATGGTACCAATTAAGTGGGTACCATACCCACAAAAAAGTGTGGATATATATATATATATTAATTAATTACGAAAATAATGAATAAAAAGAAATATCATGTATCTGACTCTTCCTACAATCCCTACCATTTTTTTTGCTTTTTCCTCATCCTCACAAACCCCAACATACACATTATCAGTACTTATCACTATTAACCAATTGTTACTTTTTAATAAGCCATTGACCAATGGATATTTCCATTTCCAACACATTTTTTTGCTAAGTCTCACACGTTAACTACTGCCAATTCATTACTTTTGTCCCCCTTTTAAAAAGAAATAATTAAATAATAAAAAGTTAATTAGAGAAAGAGTAGATGGCGGGACAAACAAATGAGAGTGGCGGGCAAATATTTGTTTGTCTTGGCCAATCAAATTTGGGCGTAATGTAAGTAAAAAAAAAAATTGGCAAAAAGAAATTAAACTAAAAAAGAAATAAAGAAAGAGAGAGAGAGAGAGAGAGAGAGAGATATTATCAAAATGAAATATGGTTCCAAAAGCGTCAGTAGTGTATATACTTTGCACATTATCTCTCCCTGTGCACAAATCTCGCTTGGCTTCTGCACATGTCTTCACAGGTTCATCGTCCTCTCTCTCTCTCTCTTGTGATATTTTGCTGAGTCTTTGGTTTTTTGTATTATTTGTTGAGATTGGTTTGCTGAATTTGATGAGTATTGATGCGATTTTTATTTTTTTTTTTGGGTACGTGTATTATTATCACACTAACTTTTTTCTTCAAGAAGATTTGGGTTTCAGTTTGAATTTGCTTATAAAATCTTCTATTTTATTAAAAACCTGATAGTTTTAAATCCTTTGAAATTTTGGATTTATAACAAACTCACTTTCATCCAGGGTTGTTAATCCGAGTCGAATCATTGTCTAAGGAATTGTTGTAAAATGAATATGACAATTCATTGTAGATGAACATTTCATAATTTGCTTGACTGGACCATTTTTTTTTTTTTTTTTTTAGGAAGTCGAAGAAATTATTGAGTAATGTTCGGTTCCTATCGTGTATTGGTAAAAAATAACTGCATTCGCTTCCATAGTGAGTATTTGATAAATGTTCTTTTACTTACTCTTTTTGGACTGTTAAAACTATGCTAGCATACTGGAGTTTATATTGGTACGTATTCTTCTATTGGTTTGTGCGTGAGTTAGCATTATTGCTTATAAGAAAAAAAAATAAATAAAGTTTTGAGAAAGCAATCCAAGATATGCAATTCACATCATCTCCAAGGTAATATCTCACTTCTCCTTTATGGATGTTATGATGTCCACACCTTCATTTGATGATGCGTTAATTTTAAGTGAAAATAACTAACTAACGAATATTTTCTGAATGTGTTTTATGTTTTGTAGGCCGATTGCTAAAGAATTCGGCAACTAACTTTGCTTTAATTATATTATGAATGCTTGCTACCCAAAGCTATCGAAAGCTAAATTTTCCGTGCCTAAAGCTATCAAATGTGCCATGCTTGCTGCCCAAAGCTGCCCAGTTCTTTATCAAAATATAGTTTTATGTTTTGGTAGACATTTGTTGTTTTTGTGTTCTGCTAAACGTTTCTTCTTTTTGTATTTAATCTTTTGGTTGCTCTATTTTTTCTATACTTGAGATTGTATTAAAAGTAGTCAACAACAACAATTTCTTATGATTTTGTAAATGGAGTAAATAAATTAAATGGTGAAATTAGTTGGCAACATTTGCGTATATTTAAGATTACCCATGAGTAACCCATTACATAAACTTTCTTTTATATTTAATGTTACCCATGAGCAATTTATTGCCATTGGAATCTTCACATTACTCATTGTGAAAGATATAAAAAAAGAATGTCTAAAAATGTTTCCCAAATAGTGGTGAAATTCAATATGTTCAAACAAATACCCAGGAGCAACCTATTACCATTGTCTACATTTTCTGGGTACAATTGATTTTAAAATTTAATAATCCAAGCCACTAGATGGAAAAATCCAGGCCACTTTAATAAGGCAGTGACTCCATTATGATTCTTATTGCAGCAGCGAAGGAGTTGAACGCGATTCCAAGTTTCCATGAGGCAAATTTGTGTTTTAAAGTCCAAAACATCTCCTAGACACATTCAAATTTCCAGAAAACATTTTCTGGATTTACTTAAATGTTCATGCGTAGACTCGAATGTTCATATATTTTCCAGAAAATGTGGACAATATTGTCCAAACTTAAAGAATAATTGTCTACACTTTCTGGGTTCACTTGAATGTTCATGCGTAGACTCGAATGTTCATACTATTTTCCAGAAAATGTGGACAATATTGTCCAAACTTAAAGAATAATTGTCCACACTTTCTGGGTTCACTTGAATGTTCATGCATAGACTCGAATGTTCATACTATTTTCCAGAAAATGTGGACAATATTGTCCAAACTTAAAGAATAATTGTCCACACTTTCTGGGTTCACTTGAATGTTCATAAGTAGACTCGAAATATTCATACTATTTTCCAGAAAGTATGGATATTATTGTCCATAATTTCATGTTTTTTGTCTACATTTTCTGGAAAATTGTATGAACATTTAAACATGTTCATACGAATTGGTCATGTTTCTTGGCATCTATTAAACATGTTTTTTGGCATCTTTGTAACAATTTTATAATTTTTTTATCTTAACCAACCAAAATCACTTCAAAATTAAAAAAAAAACCAAACTTTATTATTTCCAATCTCAACCAAAATCAACCAAACTCTCAGAAAAATATTAAACCCAACAAGTTTTATTCCTAATCAACCAAACGTTTAACTTTTATTATTTCCAAACCCTTACAAAATCATCCAAACCCTCACAAATACAATCAAACCCCAATTTCAAACATCAAATCTGAAACCATTCCCAAACCCAAATCAGATCTGAAATAAACTCTCTTCAAACATTAAACTGACACCCACACCCAAACCTTCAAACATCAACCAAGCCATGGTTTCATGAGGAGAGAGCTTTGGATGAACAAAACTTCAATAGAGGAAAAACCTTCGGGGGAGAGAGATTGAAGGGAGAGAATGAAAGTTCAATCCATGGCTTCATGAGGACAGAGTTGAGGAAGAGCAGAAAATCAATGGAGGAGGAGAAAGATTTCGGGGAGAGGAGGAGAGAGCTTTCGGGAGGAGAGAGAGTGTAAGTTTTAGTAAAAATGGGTGTTTGGTTACAAGGATAGTGGAATTTGGAATAGTTAACCGGGAATAACTGGTTTGTCTTTTAGTAGTGGTGTTAAAACACTATTTCACACCGTGGTGTGAAAGAATCATTTCCCTAGATGATCAAATTGGACTCTATTAAACCAAAAAATCTCTTAATATAAATTCTTTATTTCACTTTTTACATTTGTTTCATTTTGTATTTCACTAATTATAACATTCTATGTGACATAATATAGGATCCTAAGTTGGCCCTTAGTGTGGCATTAAGGCTTCAATTGGATTTTTTTTTTTTTTTTTTCCCAAAGAGAATGTCTAACTTTTTAAAACATTAAATATTTTAAGATACAATTGTACTTTCGCACAATAAACAAAATTAACAGATGAAAATGAGCTCATCAAATGCACACTAAAGAGTATAGTCATAAGATCTTAATAAACACATGCAGTCAAAGGGATGACCAAGAAAAGACAGAAAATATTTGAGAACCACTAGGTTGATTTTCTAAATAAATAACATTATGAATATTTTGGAAACTTTTAGTTTGAACCCTTTAATTTAAGGTTTTAAAAGTCACAAATTAAACCTTTTTCATTTTTTAAGATACAGTTGCACTTTTGCTCAATTACAAAATCAACTGATAAAAATAAGCTCATCAAATGAACACAAAAGAGTATAGTCATAAAATGTTAAACAACATTCAAAGGGATTATGTTTGGAGTTTAATATATGTAGAGGGATTAATTTCTTACTTTTAAAATTACAAGGTTTTTATTCCCCTAAATTATACTTTTTCCCAATATTTTTTATGGACCTCTTTTCACCACAAGGTGGAATAAATATAATTCACTAAACCATTTTGGAAAATTAAACTTTACTTATTTTCTTCTTGCGAACATTATAAAAAAATGTAATTGATTATTTGTCTCTAAATTAGAATTTGTTTACTAATTTTAATAATTCAAGAAAATAGACTTCTATCAATCTCTTAAATAGATTTCATTCATGGTTGTACTTTTTGCACCACCAATTAAAGAACCGGGGTTCATATCCCTCATTCACCTCTCTATATTATTGAAACTATTGAAATTTTACGACAATATTAAAGGGAGAATTGTTATTTCTTTGTATTTACACACTAATAAAACGGAAATATAAAAAATGGGTGTGAAAATAACACCATCTTATCAAAGGAAATAGCAATTATATATTCCAATGGACTTTGGGTCAAGTGGCAGATCCACCCTCCTAAGTATGCGATGATGGACGAGAATGGTGTTCAAATCCCACGAGTTGCATGAGTTTCACCTATCCAAAAAAAATCTAAAACACCAAAAAACAATAAAATAAAAAATAACTACCACTTTTTGAGAAACAATAATGTCAATACTTCACATATCAACTAAGAATTAAACTAAAAATCTTGACAATTCAAATTTTAAAAGCAGTTTATAAAATTCTGAGCCAAAGCGAGAAAAAAATTTGACAAAGAACTTTTATACAATTATTTTTTGGGACTTAGTTCCATTTATTTCGTTGTAAAATATTTTTCAATGTAAAACGTTTTCTTATGTAAAAGATTTCAGAGAAAAAAAAATTTCTAAATATTTTACGGTGTTTGACGCAACATAAAAAAATTAAAAAATTAAAAAAGACCCACCATAAACTCAACAAAACCCAACCATATCCTCCAAATCAGCCAAAAGCAACTCAAAAAAACCAAAAATAAAAAACCAAAAAAACCCCACCATCTGCCACACCACAAACTAACAAAATCCCACCACAAATTTAATAAAAACTATCACATCCACACGCCAGCCATCCAAATTCAACAAATACTCACCACAAACCAACAAATTGGGCTTTAGACCATCACAAATTCCAAGCGACCAACAAATAGCTCACCACAAACCAACAAATTGGGCTTTAGACCATCACGAAGCCCAAGCGACCATCTCAAGCCATCGTGACGGGTAAGAGAGAGAGATATCAATGCACAAACAAGGCACCACGCAAGTCCATTGCAGAGAGCCAAGGCGACCACGCAAGCCACAGAGATCGGCGCAAGCCCAGAGAGAGAGAGACCATCGGCGAAGCCCAAGCGCACCACCGCGAAGCACGTCAAGCGTGACAAATCTACTTGCAACCACCGACCGCGATTCCACCACGATCTCTTTGATCAAGAGATTGCCGGCCAACGCTTGAGCGGGGTTGTGTGCTGTGCGAGAGAGACGAGAGGACTCTTCTGCCTTGAGCTAGCTAGCAATGGTGCAACGTTGTGACTCCTTGTTGAAGTGGGATTATTGGTACCCGGATTGGGAGCAGATAGAGGAACTCGACCCTTAAGCAACTGTCGGCATAGCAAACGAGAGATGTCACCGGTGGTCCGAGGATTGGGCTTGGGTACTTGAGCTTGCACTTGCAGTACTAGCCTGAACAACTGCTTCTTCTTCATCATATTCGGCTTTTCTTGAGGGAGGACCATGCAGCTAGCCTCAAGTGCAAGCAGACCCAAAAGAAACAACACTGATATGACTACAGGTACAAAAAGCATATTGAACTTGACCACCATGTTCTGCAATCTAAAGTGAAAGTGGGACTTCTTAATGGATAAAGATAAGAGAAATTGTAAACAGAGTTATAGTCATGAACAATTTGAAAAAGAATGTCTGTGCCATAGGGATTTTTTTTATAAAAGAATAAGACCGACATTGACTTGAGTTCTAAATGAGAAATTACCGATTATCCCCAAAACTTAAGCTATTAGGATATGGTGAATTTAATCATTTAACCAATATTCTAACACTCCCCCTCACGTGTGGGCTTAGACTCCCCCTTAATGAATGGGGCCCAACACGTGGGATTTTTAATTTTTTTTAAATGGGAGGTAGAGTGGAGTCAGGGTTTGAACTTGGGATCACCTGCTCTGATACCATATAGAGATTCTTAGAGAAGGAAAAATGTCTAAGAACTAAGAGTGAGTGAATCAAAGATGAAAGATATTGTTGTAATGGCTTAATTAATTATCATTAGCCTTTGATTCATATATATAGCAGTAAGAGTAAGCTTTGACAGCTTTAAAACAAACTAACTAACTCAACAGAATTATCATAACAGATTCCACACTTTAAGAGCACGTGTTTGTCATGTGCTTGTTAAGTTATCAACTCCTTGCACCAAGCTACAGTCGTATGAAGGCCTAAACGACAGGTGTGCTATGAAGACTTAGAAGCTGCAGAGAAGCTACAGTCGTTTATGACCAGACTTGCTAAAACGACAAGCATCTGTTGTAGTTTGATCTGTATCATCAACACTAAAGAAAAAGGCAATCAAGGCATTATATAATTATGGAGACGTCGCTTCTGTCTTTCCGATGGTCTATTTTTCAACTTGCTTGATTCGTTTGAAGCAGACAAAAATATCACTCGCATAGTCAAATCTATACGAGTATATATCTATACATGGATCGAGGAATAAAAATCACCAAAAGAATTCCTCTCTCACCACCCCATTCACTCTACTTAAATCTTATAAAAATAAATACATATATATAGATTCTACTCAAAGAATTAAATGAGAATATGATTCGAAAACTAGGTTCTAAAAATGGCTATGCCTAGTAAAACCAAGTTCGTTGGTAAAAGCGTCAGCATCTAATTTTTATCCCTACAAATTAGTTGTTTTCAGACCAGCTGAATATTTGTACTTATTGTTGATTTCTATTTCATTCAAAAAACGATGCCACTAGGATCAGAAATATTCTTAGACATCATTTGCGCCAGTAATAACTTGGAAAGATTTCGGTTATATTAGAGAAATGACATTTGAACACTATTTTTATATCATTTCACATCATATGTTATTTACATGACAAAATTTACAATAAATCTTACTATGGCTTAGATGATAATGTGAAGCACACAAAAGCTCATCATTTATCTCTAAATTAGAATTACTTTTTTTAGTGCAATAGAGAGACAATGATCTAGAAAAGGCTGAACCATGTGTGAGGGGTTTCAGGTGGTTGGTTTGGCCATGGTGGTTTTCAAGAAAGAGAGAATGATGAGAGAGGAGGCCACGGTGGTTTTAGAGAGAGAAGAGGTCATTCGGATTTGGGTTGGAGAGAGAAAAAAATCAATATAGAATAAAATGTCATTTTTAATTAAAAAATTACTGAATTATATTAAATAATATTAAAAATTGCTGACTTGGATTGCTTAGGTGGCATTTAACGGGAGTTGAGTGACAGATTGGACAAAAATACCATTTTGAAAACGAATCAAACATAATGAGCCAAAATAAAAACTTTTAAAGTTAGGGAGTTAAAATGAAAACAACACAAAACCTTCGTTTGTGGGTGTTTCTTCATTAACACCAACAGAGCCTTTCGTCTGAGATCGACAGTGCGGCTAACCATACTGACATACACACAATACATACATCAGGTGAGAATCCAAAATAAACCCAAAGTCACATTATCAAGGACGTACAAAATTATATATATACACAACATATTATATATATGTATATATATATATATATATAATATATAAATATACTATATATATAATATAATCACACAATATATTATATTGCACTATAAATAACAAAGTTCATATATATATATATATATATATTCACACAACATAATTACTAATAAATAACAAAATTCATATCTATAGCATCAGCTACAGCCTGCTTCTATTTTATTTTATTTTGCTGAGTACTGCTATATTATAGATATTAAAAAAGGAAAAAGAAAAAAAGTAGGTTTGCTTTGCAAACGCATATTGATCGGGGAATAATTCTATGTTTGGATAGAGAGAGTAGAAGAGATGAGAAGAAAAGATGACGAGAATATAATAAAAAAATTATTACATTCCATGAATCTTCTCCTCTCCCTTCTCTTCTCTCTCTTCCGTCTCAAACATACGTCTACAAAAGACCTAGGGGATGGAGGTGACCTAGGGGATGGAGGTGTGGGCCCAAAGGGAGGAAGATAAAGGGAGGAAGAGGACTCTTCTGCAGTGAGCCTGGCAATGGTGCAACGTTGTGACTCCTTATTAAAGCGGGATTATTGGTACCCGGATTGGGAGCAGACCTAGCAACTGGACCCCTATGCAACTGTTGGCGTAGCAAAGGAGAGATGTCACCGGTGGTCCGAGGATTGGGCTTGAGCACTTGAGCTTGCACTTGAAGTGACCTTAACAAGTTCTTCACCATATTTTGTTTTTCTCTTGGGAGGACTTTGCAGCTAGCCTCGGGTGTAAGCAGGCTCATAAGAAACAGCATTGTTGTGACTAGAAGAATATTGAACTTGACCATGTTCTGCAATCTTAAGTGAAAGTGGGACTTCTTAATGGACAAAGATAAGAGAAGTTGTAAACAGATTTATAGTGAAGAACAAGTTGATGAAGAATGTCGGCGCCATAGGGATTTTTTTATAAAAGAATATGGCCGACATTGACTTGAGTCCTAAAGAAAAAGGCAATCACGGCATTATATAATTATGGAGACGTCGCTTTAGTCTTTCCGATGGTCTATTTTCAACTTGCTTGATTCGTTTGAAGAAGACAAAAGATGCCGAAATGTCACCCGATAAGGCAAATCTATGACTATATCTATGGAGGAATAAAAATCCACAATAGAATCCTCTCACACCATTCTGTCCCATGCCACTCCATTCACTCTAAATAATATATAGATTCTATTCAAACAGGTAAATGAGAATATGATTCTAAAAATGAGTTCTAGAAAAATAGAAAAAAAAAATCTGGAAATGAAAATTAAAGAAATTGGAAAAATATGTAAATAAATATCCCCTTATGTTTTAAATTAATCTGTACTTTTTTTTTTTGCTACATAAATTGATATTTACCATGCTATTACTGAATATAACTTTGAATGCATTTAGCATTAAAAAAATGGGTCACTATCTTTCTCGATCAAATTAGTTGTTTCCAGACCAGCTGAATTTGTACTTTTTGTTGATTACTATTTCATTCAAAAAACGATGCCACTAGCGTCAGAAATATTCTTAGACATCATTTGCGCCAATAATAAACTTTGAAAGATTTCGGTTATATTAGAGAAATGATATTTGAACACTGTTTTTATATCATTTCACATCATATGTTTTTTACATGACTAAATTTACAATAAATCTTATCATGGCTTATATGATAATGTGAAGCACACAAAAGCTCATCATTTATCTCTAAATTAGATTTTTTTAGTGCAATAGTTTTCACCTTCCCAAAAATAAAAAATAACAACCACTATCTGATGAACAATGTCAATACTCCACATATCAACTAAGAATCAAAAGAGAAATTTGTAACAATTCAAAATATTAAAAAAGCCGAAAGTGCCAAACCTTTATACGATTATTTTTTGGGACTTAGGATATAAAAAGTATATAGGTCATATCCCAAAGTGGTACGTGTTTTAAAAGCAGGAAAGATTTCAGCAAGTTGTTGAAAACAACTGGATGGAATCTCTATCCTACCCAGAGACTATGCCAAACTGGATGGTGTTTGCAATAATAACATTGAAAAATTGTCCATATACTTGGGCCTGGAGCCTAGAGCCTTGAGTGGGGTAATATGGCTGCTCAGGAGTTTAAAAAGTGGGCAGCTTTGAGGTCTTCTTTTGTGGGCTGTGGGCTGAATAAAGCCCTAAGGGAAGCCTAACGCAATAAATTTAGGTGGCTTATTTGATTTATTTAAGAGATTTTGTTCAAGATTCAATTTATGTTTTTATTCCTTTCTCTCCCCTTCTTTCTCTCTAAGTTTTTTTGTAACTAGATTGATATTTACAAATAAAAGAAACACTATTTGCATTATTAAATTATACTATAACTAGAATAAAACAAATTTTTAAAACGTAGAACAATAAAATTTAATTATTAAAACTATTATTGTAACTTCACTTAATAATAGAATACACCGTTTTGAGAGAATAACTTACAAAAAGTAAAGAGTCAAACTGTTAGTAGAAATTTATGGTAAATAAAGATTTGGACACACTCACAACATTTTTGTGGACTCTCTCTCTCTCTCCAATTATTATCTTACCATTTTTTAGGCCTTTTTGTATTGGCAGCCCTTGGGCCTGGGCCACCATTTATAATGGATAGGCAAATTACTATTCCGGCCTAAATAGATAATTAATGAAATATGTTTAATTATCATTTTAATCTTCGACTCACGTACTTTGTGTCAAAACGGTTTTCAATTTGGTTCTTAACCTTTCATTCTTATGTCAATTTGATCATTGTTTATATAAGTAATGGATGGATGATATATACTGATGTGACTAATAGTTTTATTAAAATAAGGCCAAATTACATAATCATCTTCTAAGGTTTGAGTCATTTATAAACTGATTCTCTGTGGTTTTAATTTTACAATATAACCACCTAGGGTAATCAAATTGATAAAATAGATTCCTCTAGTTATATTTTTATCAATTTTACAAACAAAATTTGGTCACATTGCACCCAAGGTTTATAATAATAATTCTTTTTTTTATTATAAAGTGGTCATGTATATTGCACGTGACTAAATTTTGTTAGCAAAATTGATAGAAATGTTATTAGAAGGGTCATTTTTATCAATTTGAAAAATATCTTGGGATTATATTGCGAATGACCAGAACCTTAGGGTGACTATATAATTCGTCTTAAAATAATAATAAATATTATCTTCCAACTCAAAAAATATATATATATATATATATATATAATAAATAAAAAATTCTGAATTAAAAACATTTGTCCTTTTTTTTTTTCTCCCCTAATTTTTTAATGTTTTTTTCCTTCTCTTTCTGTCTCCTCCAAAGTCTAACCCCTTTCTCCACCAAACCACTCACATTTCTCTACTCTGCCAGCAACAACCACTGCATGTCTCATCTCTCGTCTCTCTCTTTCTCACATCTACACAGACCAAATTCCCAGTCATGAAATCCCAGCTCGAAAACCCACACACAGTAAATCCACGACCCATCACCTGCAAACCACCACCTGAAGGCAACCCATGAGCGATCTCTCACATCTCTCTTTCTCTCTTCACCACGACGCAGAGCAGCTAGCTTCGGAGGGACCTGGGAGATTTCTCTCTCTGTCTGCCACAAAAAAAAAATGGTATAAAATTCTAAAATTCTTCAATTTAAATTGTTGGCAAACATCAAACTCCCAAACCCTTCATTTTCCCTCGTTTTCTCA
>OU015761.1:68294352-68319403 GCA_907173295.1 Fagus sylvatica | reverse complement strand
TCACAGTATTAATTGGTATCTTTTCGATTTGTCTCTATTCTGTGTCCTGTCCATGTTATAATGGTCAATAAGGTGGTGGTTTTACACATGGGCCATTTCTCTTGCGGGATTTACTGATGAGACTCCCCGTGACTACCACTGCAATCTGGGTCCAGATGGTAGGCGTAGAGATGCTGATGAAAGGCCTGAGCTATGTAGAGGAACAGTTAATTTGTTGCCACCAAGGAGTATATGGTTAGCTAATTCACAAAACCTGCTATGTGAGCTGTAATATATTTATATTTTTCTTCTGAATAGTTTAGTTCAGTTTAATGACATCTAGGACATTTCCTTTCATTAATTACGATGTTGGGTGCTTGTCGTATCTACCTATTTTAGAATGCCTAGGTAGAACTCCACCTTATATTGCTTGTTGGACTTTCATGAACAGGTGGCCTTCTAAAAAATAAAAAATAAAAATTGAAAATGTCCATTTGTGTAATGACTTCTTTTGTTTCCTTCTTTTAGAAGGAAACCTATGTTAAAGTTTTACTTTTTCATCCATTAAGGCTCTGGAACTCCAGCTGATAAGCTCCATATGGAGATTAAATACATTAAAAAAGTTTGACATGAGTTATATTCACCCAAGTTGTTATATGTTCTTCTGAAGAATTAATGCCCCTTAATAATTGACTAGAAAATAATGCTGGATTGGATTATTAAATGAATGGTTCTTATGGTTGTTGTGAACGACTATTACTTATCCAAAAAAAAAAAATGGTACTTGTGAATGACCTCGATTAGTCTGTTGAGGATCCATAACCGACCCCACAGTTTTGTGGGCTACGACTTTGCTGTTATTGTTTTTGTATTGGATTATTAAATGAATGGTTCTTATGGTAGACATTATTTGTTGACGGGGATTTGTCTGATTGTGGTCTTTTCCTATCATATGTTTTTATGGTGAAATATGAGAGGGAATTTAAAATTTACAAGAAGCATTTGGTATCTCGCTGTATAGGAGTTGTGTAGTTTGTGGCTAAATGGCTTTGCAGCACTTTGGGATAATATTTATGGGGAATGTAAGTCTGTTTTTTTATTTTATTATTATTATTATTATTATTATTTTTACGTTAATGCATTTCATCACTCATCAGTTACGGAGTTACCCATAAAAAAAGTTAGGTGAATGCATTTCATCACTCATCACTTCTTAATTAGCTAATGTTTTTCAATAAAGGTATACATTTTTTGGTCGCCCAAACAGCGTGTAGTGATTACACAAATGATTTGATTATTTAGTTCTGTATTTGGCTGGGATCTGAGAGTACTTGAGTATAATGTAGTTGTGAATTGATTCTTCTGTTCTTAGATTCCAAATGTTTCTCTTGTTATTGTCTTCTCTGGGTTGTTGGACAAGTGATTCTTTGCTCCATGCCTATTCCAGGTGCGTGATCCCATGCCGGCTGTTTATTTCTTCCTCATCGATGTATCCATGAATGCCATACAAACTGGTGCAACTGCTGCAGCTTGCAGTGCAATCAGTCAAGTTATTTCTGATCTTCCTGTAAGTTTATGTCTAGTTGCAAATCTGTGTAGTATTTGATTGTGCCTGTTTACAAAAAATACTCTTTATTGCTTTTCCCCCCTGCATTAATTTGCTCATCATCTAAGGCCTGTTGCATTTTGTTGAGATCTTTACTTGTACAATAACATATTGTTCTTTTTTGGTTGGATATGTATTAAGGTTTAGGCTACATATGCATTCATTTGTACAGTTTACTGACTTAATAATTTTATTGTTTCAGGAAGGCCCTCAGACAATGGTTGGAATTGCGACATTTGACTGCACAATCCATTTTTACAATTTGAAACGTGCATTGCAGCAGGTTACTATTAGTTTGCAACAATTTTTCCCTTCAAAAAATTTATGAACTGAATTCTCAATAACTTTTGACTCTACTTTAACAGTATCAATTTTTTGGTAAAAAAAATATGCACAAATTAGTTGTTTAGGATGAGTGTGGGATAATTACTGAAAGAGGATTAGGAAATTTATACTATACTCATCTTGCTTCTTCTTGTGGTTAGATCTGCAATGAAAATCATATCCATCTTCATCTGTGTGCTTATTAGTCCTAGTTTGTGACATGTTAGTTTGTTTTTGTGGTATCCAATTCAGTCATGTTGTCTAATTAAAATTGAGGATTATTGTTACCCTAACTGTTGGAAGGGCAATATATATAGGCTTTATGACAGAGAGTTGTAGAATCACTGTTAGAGATAGATCATAAAGTTTTGTAGATCCATATTTTGTTGGGTTAGGCTGTTGGTTTGAAGATTGAAGCTTTGCTAGGGCTTGAAGTGGTAAAAGAAAGGTTAAAATATGATTTGTTATGAACTGTGTGTCAAACTTGAATTTTGTCCCTGAACTATCAATTTTTTTCAATTTAGTCCTTGAAGATTTAAAAATGTATTAATGTTATCCCTTACATGCCTTACCGTCATCATGCAAATGTCAGTTACTATTGTGGTAGACCTTTTTTGTATACAAGTTCTTATAATATTGATATGGTGACTTTGGATCTTTAGGAATTCAGCACTAAAATAGATTTTTTTGTTGAGATCTTGAAGGGTTCTTAAATGGGGTTGGTTTAGGTAATAACAAAATTGGATCTTGAATATGTTTGATGGCTGTTTGGTGTTAAAACAGTGAATAGAACAAGAATTAAAGAAAAGATAAACAACTAGGTGATCACGCCTAGGTTTCCTAAGTAATCACACTGAGGTTGGAGAAGGAAATCACACCTTCAAAGTTTAAAATAAGCTGTTGGAATTTTATTAAAATCAATCTTATTGACTACAATAAAGCCTTTATATAGGCTTTTGCTAGATCCTTCCCTAGAAGGACCAGGACTCCAAAATAACCTATTCCTAGAAAGACTAGGACTACTAATAACAAAGAAAAAATACTTATCTAAACCAAATAGGAAAAGGACCCAAAGCACAAAATAAGACTCATGGGCCTATGTTTTTCATCGAACTCTTTTTAGTTTGCATCAATCTCCCTTAGTTCAAGAAAACTTGAAATCAAGTTTTGAAATGTTGAAGTAGTAATATTCTCTGGCCTCTTGAAAAAATCAGTGTTCACACAGGATAATAAGTATGGGTGCAATTTTAAAAATTTGTTCTAAAAAACACTGAAAACTTGTTTTTAAGATTGTTTTAAAAATAAATAAAAAATGAGTTTAGCTCATTGCTTTCTTTTTCTTTCTTCCTCCCATAAACATCACAATCGGTAAAACATAACCCAACAAAAAAGAAAACACATAGGAATTACATAGCACCATCACAGATCAAATTACAAAGCACCATCACAGATCGACGCTGGCAAATGACGTGAAATACTGAAATTAACCCAGCACTATCAAACGACATGAAATTAGCCCAGCACCATCACAAATCGATGCTTGCAATGTCAAATGAGGGCCACGTCAACATTCTCATTGCAGGGAGGTGCTCGGAAGATCGTCCCAAAGCACCGTCGCGAACACCACACCATTGCCGCCTCAATTACCACAGAGTCCCACTAAGAGGATGTTTGGACTCCAAAATTCTTGGCCAAGATAAGAGAGGCAAAGAAAGAAGGGAGAGAAAGGGGAGGGAGAGAGCCGTTAATGTATAAACCCAATAGAAATGTAAAAAATGTTAGTAATGGTTTCGAAACCAAGATCCAATATTTACAAATAATGCCACCGCCCCTTTAGAAAACACAAAAGGCAATCTGAAAACACCAAAAAGGTGTTCTCAAAAAACGCATCTGCTCAGTAATTTCGAGATATAATTTTAGAAGAAAGACAAATGGGCCTAACTCCACTTAAAAGAGCTCTTGTAAGTGGAGGATTGCCCATGACTTATAAAGTGCACAACCCAAAGGCACCCCAGGCGATGTGGGACATGAAAACACTCCCCCCCCAACGCCGGAAACTCGTAGGAACTAAACGGGGGGCCAACCCAGCAACCCGGGGGCGAACCTGGCTGGCTCTGATACCAAGAAGAAAGACAAATGGGCCTAACTCCACTTAAAAGAGCTCTTGTAAGTGGAGGATTGCCCATGACTTATAAAGTGCACAACCCAAGGGCACCCCGGCAATGTGGGACACGACAACAATTTTAAAATGCGTTTTGGAAACACTCAGCCAAACAACTTTTTTTAGTTGGTCCCACGGGTTTTGTTTTTACTTGTCGGAAACACGTTTAAAAACGTGAACTAAACAAGCTCTTGACTTTGAGTTTTTTTTTTTTTTTTTTTGCTTTAAAGCATGATGACAATGGAACTCCTTCTCTCCAATTTCCACATTATACTTTTTAGGATTTATAGAACCAAGAACAGGGACCATTTGCAAGTGACATCTCCTTAGCTTGATGCACATTTGAAGTACTGGAATAGGCTTCTCCATCTCTTTTATCTCTTCTTTCATCATGCTGCTTCTTTTATTTGAATTTTGGCTTGTGGAATAATACGTGTAGTGGCTGAGATATATTTGACACAACAGTAGGTGAGTAGTAGCTGCTTTGTTGATTTCTTTTTCCTCATCAGCAGGCTCAACCCTTTCTCTTGGCTCTCACGTTTTTGTTCAAAATTTGCCCCATCAAGTGATTGGAGAGTCCACATCAAAAGTTTTCTCCATTAACCTTTCAAATTGCATTTTTGACTCATCTTCAGGTTGTCTAGGCGTTTCCACTAGCTCATTAGTCTCTTTTGCTTGTTTTCCTGGTTGTCTAGGATTTATGAAATACTGTTCTGACTCTTGGCTGTCTACTACTTGCTCTCCTCCAGTTCTATAATTTGAGCAAGCCGTTCTGATTTGTCAGCATCCTGTTCTAGCTTTCCAGCTTGGCAGCTTCGTTCGTGGCATTTCAGCTCTTTGTTTTGGAGTTTTTATTGGCTGCTCCTGTTGTGAACTCCTTTTGCATGTAGTCTTGGCAATTCAGCATGATATTTTGGCTTGAAAATCATAGATTTCTCCAATTTTACAAACAAATCCAACTGAATAGCTGTTTTTATAGTATCTTCAAGATCTTCTAATTATACTTGAGACATCTCCTTTTTTAATTTCGTACCTCAATCCCCTATTGAATCAAGCAATAGTCACACAATCACTTGGTACTGCTTTTTATATTTTCTTGCATAATCAATCAAATGCATATCACCTTGCTCAAGAATATAAAGCTGATCAAGAAGAGAATGTTGAAAATGTTGTGAAAAAAACTTTTTCATTAACAAGCACCTTGTCATCTTCCCAAGTCAATCCACTTGTATAGGATCTCCCATGATGTGGAAACATCATGGCTGATATAGTCCATTAAGGCTTTTGTCTTGCGTCATATGGTTTGTTAGGCCACATTCTGGTCTCACAAAATCAAAACACAATAATATGTGACATGCATGCTAGGAGCCACAATGCTTTTTGTTTATTTTACTAATTTTTAACTATAAGATTCAAGTATCGTCATATGTTCTGATTTTGATTTTCTGTTTGGTCATAATTCTTAATATGAGTACCAAAAAATGTTCTGATTTTGTGAAACCAACATGTGGCATGTGGCCTAACATGTCATGTCAACAATACAAGGACGAGTGGGAAAAAATGTTTGTTATATTAATAATTTCCCTTCCCACAATAATGGAAAAACAAGGTTATTGCATCAGATTGACCCTATCCTAGAAAAGAGTCAAGCACGCACACACACACACACACACACACATACATATATATAGAGTCAAGCGTCCGCGCACGCACTCACACACACACACACACACACATATATATATATATATATATGTATTACTCCTTGGATTAGTTGATTACTTATAGGTAGTAAATTTTTTTTTAGCCTAGGCAACTTATTAGATACATATCAGATATGTGTAATTTTGTTGTTGATAATTCGATAGTTGTGGGCGGGAAGATTTGAACCATAGTTCTCCTCGTAAAGGAGAACAAACAATGCTAATTGAGCTACAAGACTCTTGGCATATCAGATATATGTAAAATGCCAAGACAACACCATTTTTTATTGAAAAGATTGGAATGGTTGATGACATAGACTTTGAACAATGTATAAATTTTGGATTCTTTTTTGGAAGTACTCGTGGGATCCGGCAAGGGGATCCTCTATCTCCCTTCCTTTTTGTTATCATTATGGAGACTCTGAGCAGGATGATGACAAGGGCTGTTGAGGGTGGTTTGTTTTCGGGTTCTCAGGTGGGTTCTTTGGACAACAACTTGCTGCACATTTCTCATTTATTGTTTGCCGACGATACATTAATCTTTTCAGATGCCAATCCTGATCATATTCTTCATCTTCGTATATTATTCACATCGTTTGAAGCGATTTTGGGCTTGAAGATTAACTTATGTAAATCGGAAATGGTTCCAGTTGGTCATGTTCCGGATTTGGAAAGGTTGGCTGATATAATGGGATGTAAAACTGCTCAATTGCCCATGAACTACTTTGGTCTCCCTCTCGGTGCGAAATTTACGTCTAAGGCTATTTGGGACCCCATCTTGGAGAAGATGGAGCGAAAATTAGCTGGGTGGAAGCGGATGTATGTATCCAAAGGGGGTGAATTACCTTGATCAAGAGCACCCTGTCGAGTTTACCCACTTACTTCCTGTCTCTTTTTCCAATTCCTGTGGTTGTGGCCTCTCGAATTGATAAAATTCAGAGAGATTTTTTGTGGGGTGGAATGGTGGAGGGGAGGAAGTTTCATCTAAATGGAGTCAGATTTGTCAACCTTTAAGTTCCGGTGGCCTGGGGATCCTGAATTTTAGGCTTTTTAATAGAGCCTTATTGGGGAAATGGTTATGGCACTTTGGAAATGAGAGGGAGGCTCTATGGAGACAGGTTATTCTATCTAAATATGGCACTTTACAAGGAGGTTGGACCTATGGGGATGTTTCCATGCCTAATGGTGTTAGTTTATGGAAAAATATAAGGAAAGATTGGGGCACCTTTTCTCGTTTCTTGAGCTATGAAGTTGGGGATGGAACACCGGTTTGATTCTGGACAGTTATATGGTGTGGAACTTGTACTCTCAAAGAGGCATATCCTGAGTTGTTTCGCCTAGCTCGAAATAAAGAGTCTTTGGTTATGGAGCATATTCAATATCAGAATGAAGTTGTGTCCTGGGTGCTGAACTTTATTCGTCTAGTTCAAGATTGGGAGTTGGAATCCATCTCTTCTTTTTTGGATTTGTTATATTCGAGCTCTGTGAAGGGTTATGGGCTAGATAAGGTCTGTTGGCGAGGGTCTCAACAAAAGGCTTTCCAAGTAAAATCGTATTACGAAAGCCTTGATACTGCAGGACTGTTGTAGCAGGGCCTTGATACCTCGGGTGGCTTTTTTTTTTTTGTGTGAACAGCTGCCATGGATCGCATTCTCACCAAGGATAACCTTAGGAGACGTAGTGTGATTGTGATTGACTAATGTTGTATGTGCAAAAAAAGTGGTGAATCTACTTCACCTTTTGTTACATTGCCCGATTGCGAGGGAGTTATGGAATTTTATATTCAGCTTATTTGGTCTTCAGTGGGTCATGCCAAAAGGTGTAATGGATCTTTTAGCTTGCTGGTGGGTTGGCCGTGGTAGATCAAAGATGAAGGAGTTGTGGAATTCGATTCCCCATTGTGTGTTCTGGTGCATATGGTGGGAGAGAAACTCTAGATCTTTTGAGGGAAAGGAAAGACACTTGCTGGAGCTTAAATGGCTACTTCTTCGTACCTTGATGGATTGGTCAAATGCATCTGGCTTGACGTCTTTCTATTCTGTTTTTGATTTTATAGGTTATTGTATTGTGTAAATCCTTTGAGTTTTGTCCTTAGTACACTCCCTGTGTACCGGGATATATCTCATTGTTTGATGCAATAAAACTTTTTATTACATATAAAAAAAATAAATTATGGATTCTTGAATGATTAAAGTTTTATCGAAGGACGGAATGTGGAATCTGGTTTAGGTAAAGTAATCTAGTTCGAGTGAATAGGTGTAGCATTTAAAAGATGAGAAAATGTAAAAGGATCATTTGAATTATTTATTTCCCATAATTAACATATCAATTTTTTTTTTCACCATAATTAGACATGGGAATAGATACACATAACAAGAAGGTGGGAGAAGATACTATAGTAGATTGTTGGACTCTTCTCCAACTTATAATGGGCTTGTTCATTAGATTTCTAAAGGTCATGAAGTAGAATGGATGGAATGGGTTTTTAGTGATTTGGTAACTTGTAGCTTTGACTTTTAGTTTTACTGTCAATATTGGAAACTGTTTGACACTGATTTTGTTTTCTGACGTATGTTTGCAGCCATTAATGCTCATTGTTCCTGATGTACAAGATGTTTATACTCCTCTGCAGACTGATGTTGTTGTTCAGCTTTCTGAGGTTAGTTTAAACTTTGAAATTTTTTCTCTCTTTATATTTTTCTTGGTTCTGCTGATAAGTTTATCTGATCCTTGGTTGTTGTGGGTACTAATTTGAGTCCTTGAAAGAGTAATGAGATGGTTGGCAGGCCAAATTTGTCTTCATTGTTGGACTTGAAATTGTCTAAAACATGTCCCTTACCTCTTTTTTGGGGGCTTGGGTTCTATTGCAGGTCCACAGTAAAACTAATTTGCCTTTCAAGATCCTCCTTTTCATATTTTATATTTATAATTTTTTCTATATGTAGATGTTCCTTGTCCTATTGAGGCTACTCCTTATTGGGTTAGTATAACCAAATACTTTAAAATTGACCGCAGGTAGGAAAAGTTTGGAGATAATTTAGTCTCAAACAGAGTTTTTGGCCTTATTTGCATGGTGACCTTGTCAGCTAAAATTCATGTGGACATGATGAATAGTTTGGACAACATGGTAACCCAATTGACATCTTGAGGTATATGGGTTGGTTCTTATTCATCCATTCAGTTTTTGAACAATTTTTGTCTTGATTTATTCTATTCGTAATATGGGAAGTTTCTGATTCAATTGCCATGGTTTTAGTTATATTAATTTCAACTCTATTTAGTCAATGGTATGCTAAATTTACTGTGGGAAACATTCTCACACCCTTGTTCAAGTTATCTTAAATGTCTGATATTGGATTTTAATGTCTACGTATACTCGTGGGGATGTGAGTCCCTATAAGGCAATCCACAAGGTACGAGTTATGCTCTTCATCTTTTGGGCCATGAGTTACAGGAGGTTGTGCTGCTGGGCATTAGTCATAAGCTGAATACTCTACTTCTAAGACCGTTATACCTGTTTAAGTTGACTGATATACTTTATTAGTTGGTTGTGATTTCTGTTTATCCACATCATATAATAAATCATTAAACCAAAACTATCATATAAAGGAGAAAAAGATAGAAAGATTCTAAATTTACTGGTCTCCAACACATAGCAGTTTTATTGACTTAAATCTTTTTTGTCAGAAGCTGTTCATTGTTGGCCCCTTACTCAAAGTAGTTTTAGTGTTGCAGTTATTATAGACTTAAATCCATTGAACCATTTGTCTTCATTGCAATTGGAAACTACTATCACCTGTTACACCTTTTGTACATTAGTTGATTAGTATTACCTATATTTTTTATTTGCACATGCTTCGCTTCTGTCCAAATCACTAGTGATAAGTATGTTAACTGCATAAATACCTGCACATATATCTTGTTCCTATTTTTCTTAAATGGAGAGGAAACTTAAAACTTCTGTTTTGTTACAGGTGGACTTGTTTTAAGTGGTGGACTTCTAGGTTTTGTTTTCAAGAAATCCTGCAACTCTGAGCACTGATGTGCTCTTGGAGGTGCTTTGCTAGCTCTCATCACCTTTAGCTTAAAGATCAAGAGGCAAGGAAAATCCAGTTTACCTTTCATTCTAGGACAAAGCAGGTCCTGATTTATCTGTGAGTTGAGACATTTTGAGTCATGAAATATGTTTTTTTATTGTATGTATTTAAGTTATAGGATTTACTTCTTTTTTTGGAGATAATCTACTAACTTTGTGTATACCTTTAAAATTTGCAGCACTCTCAGCAGCCCTTCTTTGGTTGAACTTTCAGACCTACTCATTGGTAGTGCAGCTCATCAGCAGAAAATTCTTCTTACTCATTGGCTAGTTGATTCATTGTTTCCAACTTTATAATCGTATTGTGGATGCAGACGAAGAATGTATTTCCAATAGGATTTTAAACTGTTATTAGGTATTGCAAAATCTGATTGCTAGTGCTTTTTTATTTTGAAAAGATAGTTCGGTTTCTAGATCTAATTTAAATCAAATTGTATTCTTTCTTTCTTTCTTTCTTCGTCCTCGAAAGTGCTGCACTGCTGTGCTTCTACTCATATATGCTAATCTCGGGAGGGAACCTGCCACCAAAGAAATTGAAGGCATCTCCAAGTGTTGCATCATGATGAGAACACCCATTGGTCTGATTCAATATTAAAGGTTAGGATTTTCTATGATTGAACGTTGTTTTGTGAATTTGATGGAGGTTATAGGTGAATAAGGTTGAAGTTGCTTATATTAACACAAAATTGGTTAACTATGAGTTCAGCAAGTGTGTATTTTGTCTGATAAAAACACACAATTAACTGTATTGTTTCTTTTTTGTTAATGATTGGCAGAATTATGTATTCTTAGGGAATAATGTCACCAGTGAGAATCAACTGGTTTGGTGAGTCAATAATATATTAATATGTGGCCTTGTGAATTGTGGAAATGTAACATTTGAGTGTGGAAAATTATAACCAGGAAACAGATTTTTAAAGGTGGGTGAGTGTGGTGATTGGTTCTGTTTGGTGATTCAAGACTGGCTGCCTAGAGTCCTGAAGGAACTAAGTGGGTTTCCTGAGAATGAAAATCTCATCTTCCCTTTACTTTCATCATAATTATTTATTTATTTATTTGATAATCAGTTCGTCATAGTTATTATAACTGTCAGGAGTTTTGTGGATGCACAGAAAAATGTTTGATGAAATGCTTGGTTGGATTTGGTTGTTTCTATTGGATCCTGACAAAATCAAAAGGGAAATGAGAAAAATATGGGATTTTGAGGATGCACATTGATTAAGAGTAAATCAAACTTTTAACTTACATTTGGTTTCCAGATATGAAGGAAAATTAGGCTTATACTGTTCTTTGATTCAAATCATAAAGATCTAGTCTTTAAACTTTAAAGGAAAAATTCAAAATTGAAACCAAGCTCTGTTTTTGAACGTATGGAAAGCACAATATGAAATCAATTTTGCAACTTAGTACAAAGAAATGAATAGTAATGTGTGTGTATGTTGGTGTGTCATTCTTCTTCATGTAGAAAACTGAATGCCATATTGCCTTTTTGCCCATCAAGGGAGGTGAATCTAGGTTTCTTTGAGATTGATTAAAGCACACTATAATCAATAATGTGCATTTTGCATTTTGTTGCGCACATGATGAAGCAAACATGTCTGTCCTTGTATGAAAGCATGGAGAAGTAGAAGCTGGGGGCAGAAGACCTTAGGACTGTTAATAGGATTGCGAGAAGTACCATTCACCGCTTGACTAAGATTATTTCTTGATAACTTAGTGCTTTATAACTTTCTCCTCTAAAGTAAGTTTGAGCAAAAAGATTATTTCTTGATGTTGTGCCAAAATTATATTATCAAATTAGACACCCGTAATGAATACTAGCCTAGCGCGTGTTCAGAGGTTTTTCCTATTTATCACTTTTTAATTTTTTAATCTATTTATTCAAAGGACTATACAATTTTCATATTTTCAACCAGTTTTTTTAGGTTAATTTAATTTGTCCAATATGAAAATTGTTTAGAGGACTGTACAATTGGGTAAGTTGTACGGTCCTCTCTTTTTAGATTAATTTACTTTGGCCAATAGCAAATAAGTACTACCACGTGTATATAAATTAAAAATTTTAAACAATTGAAATATATGTAACAAAAATATATCAAGTCAAATTGTAATATCTACCTCTACTTTAAAGATATTAAAAGTTTATATGGTAATACAAATAGCTGTTAGTGGGAAGAAGATGAAGGATCAATGTCTTTAGTTGGTGATTCTAATTGTTTTTCAGCCGCATTAACAAAAATACAATTCAAATCTTAAAAGACCTATTATTTAATTTGAGGGTCCTTCTACTATCTGTTCCATATCCACTTAAATCTTAATTGTTAATTAAGATTTGTTTTAATTTTAACAGTATTTTTTAATTAAATGAGACTACGTGTTATCAGTTGAAGGATAATTTTTTGTTTTTTCCTTTTCCCTATCAAAGAAGTTCAGTTTGTCTAGGAGAGGCAAGATTGAGGGCATAGTTATTAAATCCGGACAGGATATTAACCTGGTTTAGTAGTTAGGTCATTGGGTCACTACATTGGAAAATTAGGAACCACCTATTAGGGTGGATGGACTCTTGAGAAAGATAATGATACGAAAAAACTCAAGAGTAAAACTAACGTTAGAAAGGGTTAAATTTTTTTAATTAGTTATCCTACAATTTTGGTGGTGATAAGGGTAAGGGAGAGATTGTGAAATAAAAGAGAGAGCTTCCAATTATAAAGTTGCTTACAATTATAAAGAGCGAATATAGGTAACTAATCCTACTAAGAAACCGTTTTTGAATAGGAAGAACAAAATGCAAGTGTTTTGGATAATGATGAATCCAAGCATGGAAATTTGGGTAACTGTATTTTTTTTTTAGAAACTAATATATAATCGTTAGATTTTATGAGGTATGAAGGTGTTTTGTTTTTTTTGATGGACTAAATTTTTGGGTTTTTCATAAAAAAAAAAAAAAAAAAAAAAAGGTGGGTGTGAATAGTGGGAACGTGAAATAAGAGTTTATCTTTTCTCAAAAAAAGAAAAAAAATTCTTAATTTTATCACAAAAATTATTAGGTTGGGGAAGTTAACACAAAATACGTGCTAGAATATAATTACAAAGAAAAAAAAAATCCACATTAATAAATTTTCAATATTCACGTGTGATGTTATCATCCAAACTCTCTCTATACATCATATTAGTGTTACACTTGTTTTGGGACTCCAAGTTTGTCTACATCAAGTTGCTGTCACCTACTAAACCACATTTTATTTTTAAGTAACTGAATAAATAAATAAATAATTAAAAACACCGTTCTTCAAAATACAGTTGATAAAGTGTAACAGAGAAAACCCACACACAAACCCAACCCATCATGGCTTCCCATTCATAGTCACCTTGAGGAAGAGCTTTAGCCTCGAGCTGTCCTTTGCCACCAATGGTAGAAGTAATGGTGTGAAGGTCCGCGAATTGAAGCTTTGGGGGAGGCGATGCTCCTTTGACAAAGAATCGGTTAAAAAAAATTAATAAATTTCCTTCTTTTTGGAAAATAATAGAACAAAAAGTACAAAGAATAATGTGGGTGTGCAAAACATTTGTTAAATTTCTAGACATTGATTAAAAGAATTGCAGAGGTTTTCAAATCATCTATAAAAGTTTTATAGATTTGGCACTTACAGTTTGTATATTCAAAATGAAAACTTAATTTTTGTTCCTAAATATGTTTGTTTATGGTTCATTTAGAGAAGAAAAAAAAAATTGACAAAACAGAGACATACCTTTTTAATATTAAGCTTGCCGCCGTACACAACGTTGGGGAGACCTTATTGCTGGCATTGAGAGTAATGTGTGAGTTGAATTTGGATATTCATGACACAACTAATTATCTCCGCCTTTTAAGATATGCAAAAAGGAAATGGATTTTCTTCTTCTTCTTTTGGAACGAATTTAGAATTGGGTTGATTTACAATTGAGAAAGGATTGGAGTATAAGAGACGATAAAAGTGAAACAACCTATATATACTATCACTATCATACACCCCCTTTCAAATAAATTTGAACATTTGGTTACTTTAGTAGTTAGAGGGGTCCGAATCTATTGGCTTATTTTTAATTGTACAATTGCATGTTGTTGTGGGAAGAGTTTTATCTGGATAGAGTTTTTGAGTTATAGCAATGATTTTATGAAGTTTTGTATTTGAAAAGTTACTTATTCATTTATGTAGTTTTTTTTTTAAGCAATTATTTGAAAAGTGGGTAGTTATAAAGATAAGGATTAAAAAAAAAAAAAAAAATAGAGATGTGAGAGAAAATTGATAGTTATAAAGATAAGGGAAATTGTGAGAGAAAATAAAGGGAGAGACAAATTTGAACGTGGGTTAGTAGGAAGGTTTTTTTTTTTTTAAATTAATTTATTTATTTTGAGGGAATGAGAGATGAGTTAGGATTATTTTGGATAATGATAAAAGTTGAGTAAATGAGGAGTTGTGAAGTTAGTGGGAAGTTGGAAATTAGAAAGTGGAGTAGATAAGGGAGATGTAAGAGAGAAAAAAAAAAAAAAAAAACAATTGTAAAATATGAATGTAGAATTGTGATCATTTTAACTTTTAAATTTGAGCAAATCAGTAGATTACTCTTTTAACCTTTATTTTTTATTTTAAAAGCAAATCAATTCATTTTAAATATGGGGTATTTTAGTCTATGCACTAAAGTGGACATTTTTCTATATTTGGATGCAACTATTATACTATTTTTGCTAACACACATTATTATTTGAAGTCATTGATTAAATTAGGAATATAAGAAGATGTGAGAAGTATTTTTGATAGTACATTAAAGTGGACATGAGGGCATGAATCCTCTTAATAGTATTAGATAAACAAAATTTCACCAAATCATCCTCTAATTAGATAAAAAGAAAAGAAAAGTAAATTTTCAAACATAAGAATAAGGACAGCATCCAATGATTTTTTATTTTTATTTTTTAATAAGTAAAGTATTTTATGCTACCCAAAAACTCAATGCAATAAGTGCGATTAATTTACTTGGAAAAAATAAAACAAATTCACCAAATGATCCCCATTGATAAAAAAGAAGAAGAAGAAGTAGGCTTAAATATTCAGTCGGTTCTTAAAGCTAACTTATAAGGAATTTTAGTCTATGATGTTTAAAATGATTGTTTTTAATCCTTTAAATGATGCAGTCAAACTAAAAATTGAAATGCCATCACGTTGCCACTTGAGCATTTGGCCCAGTGGTAGTCCTTCTCCCCAAAAAGTCTTACCCTTCTATGAGGAAGTGGATTCGATCCTCAGGATCCTCAAAATAAGCGTATGTGTGAATTTATATTAGAATTTCTATCATATATAAAAAAATAAATAAAAAATGTCATCACGCTATAAGCATTAAAAGCGCTATTATGTTAAGTTGTTACGGACTAAAAATGATCACTTTAAACTTTAGGGACTAAAATCGCTTACAAGTTTAATTTTAGGAACCAATGATGCATTTAAGTCAAAAAAGGCACTCTCTTTACAATCAAACGTAATAGACAAATACTGAAAAATTATTTAGTCCACCTAGTAAACCAACCTAATGATCCATAAGTGAAATAAATGAGTGACATGTATTGCAGGCCTGCAATTGTCTTGGCACCTCACCAAAAATGAAAAAGACACATTTAGCCCTAAAAAAATTTCAACCCCACCTGAATTTGTTGACCAACATCGCCGGATTCTCGTTGTTGCAGTTCAAATATCAAACTACCTTAACCGAATTGAATTGTGCATTAGTCCAAGTTACTATTCTCACCAACTTGTGACTTTGTGTTCTGTAACTCTGTTTCAAATTTGAGGTCATGATTAATGATATGATATCACACTAAACAAATTTGGTGTTATCTATTTTTGTTGTCAAAAAATTATGCTTACAAAATGAGTTTTATAAATTCTTTTCATTGTTTGAAGTTTTTTATATATAGTTTTTCAAAAGAATATGCATTTTGGGCATGAGGATAAAATTGTTTAGCCCATCAGGGGTGAATGCTCCTGAATTACCCGGCAACTGGTTTTGGTAGGTGGGTTCAGTTGTCTGTAAGAGTTTGAGATCATGTACTGTATGCACTGCGACATACAACTCTCCAAGTGAAGTTCTATTATGTGTTCTTATTTTTTTTTTGGGACTGAAGTGCATATTTCTGTCTATGCAGATGATCATAACAATTGAGCTTTATCATAGGGGCTAAAAATTAATTTTTCGTCTGAAATGCATTGTGTTGAGGGGCAATTGTTTTGATAGAGAAACTAATGCGGGCTTGTATAATTTGTAGGTTAACTGGATAAGATAACTGGAGATTGAAGGATGCAGCCAAAGTAACCACTGATTTTTTGACTTTTTGAAATGGTAACATTTTTATTTTGTGGTATTGATATGGCTAAGCTAGCGAATTCTGGTTTAACTCATTAGATGTGGGGATAATGTCCTTGTTGAGTTGGTCAAATTTGCATAATATACATATATTTTCATCTTTTTTCAGACAAAACTTTCATGTCAACTTATCATTTTATTAGACTTACTACAAATTAGAGCAATCAGAGAAAATCAATTAATTTTTTGAAATCAGAGTTTAAATGCGAAAATTTCCATCAAGATGTCAAAGCAACAAAGAAATTTATTACTTCTTCTTAGTTACTGCTATAAATACAGAACACCTTCAATACTCTCATTAATGAGGCTTTCATTCTTTTCACTCTCAAACTCTCTCTCTCCTTGCCTTTATAACAGCTTTACAAGCTTTCCTTTAGAAATCTTACAGACATTGTAGTGGAATTTTAAAAATGAATTTGGGCTTACATATTTAAATTGTTGTGGAATTAGAAATCTTATAGACATTGTAGTGGTATTAGAAATTTTATAGACATCAGAGTGTAATGGGTGTAAGAAACTAAAGATTGATAGTGGCTTGAGTAAAAATATTGGTTGTTGAATTTCTGGGCAAATCTATATGAAATTAAATTTCAAGACTTGAAGTTGAAATAATGATGAGCAAAAATGATGGATTAAAAAGGGAATAAGGGATTTTATAACTGGACTTTTGGATCTTGTGATAATGGTAGGAAGAATTTGTGAAAATTGATAAGTGGATGGTGGCTATGACTTGCAAGGGCACAAACATGGGGAGGTGAGGTGTAGTAGGTCAGGGAGGAAATGGACAATGATATGTCAACAATGAGTCTCAGTCTCTGTATGAAAAAGACCCTGTTAGTGAGGGTAGCACAAACTTGCTCTTATTTGCATGGTGACCTAGTCAGCTATGATTCATGTGGACATGATGAATAGTTTGGAGTTTGGACAACATGGTAACCTAATTGGCATCTTGAGGAGGTCCAAAATAGGAAGTATATGGGTTGGTTCTTATTCATCATGGTAACCCCAGATTTGGTCTTTTATAAGTGTCCTAGTCTAGAGTCTTTTTTCTGAAGGGATCCAACTCCTCACAGCCCTTCAGAGTTTGGATTTTTATTTTGTAAAAGCCTGATGTCTTTGTTGTAACGCATTGGAAATTCTGCAAATTTGGGATTGTGAAAAGATTAATTTGATGGAAGGAAGAAGACTACCTAACGAGCCTTCGATCATTTGCAATCAATATTTTTCCAAAACTAGTGGCTCTTCCCCTATGGCTTATACGATCTGTCAACACTTTACAGTTCTTAGAGATTGGTTGGTGTGGCAACTTGGCGGCATTATTAGAGTGGTTCCCTGTTAAGACCAAAGTTGGTGATTCTGTTCCGTTCTGGCCGGAACGGGCGGAATATCTCGTACCGGTATGCAAACCGGTACGAAGGTAACCCTTCATTCCAATCTCAGATCAAATATTGGGTCATTTTGGTCATTTCAGGTCATTTCGGTCAATTTCGGGCGAAATGGTAATTTCAGCCGGTACACTTTAAAGCTTTATTTTTTTATTTGCATTATTTGATGTTATTTGTTTTGAGTTGTTATAAGATATTAAGACTTAAGAATTTGTATTATTTGATGTTATTTGTTTAGAGTTGCTAATTTTATTGGTATTAAAAATGTGTTTATATATATATAATAAACCCGAAACGGATCGCTGATATTGACCGGTACTGAAATATTCCATTCTAATGGCCAAACTAAAACGGATGCCGAAATGGTATCACCAACTTTGGTTAAGACCCTCAAATTAGTGGCCTCGGGTCTACCTATTTTGTAACCCTTTATTTCATGCATTGTACTCCTTTAGTTACATTTGAATGTACAAGTCATTAAAGACTTATACCTAAACTATTAGATTGTGCATTAGGGGATTGTACATAGTTGGTTACAAGCTATGCTACCCCTAGTTGTACATAGGTTGTTGGTGCTTAGTGAGGGTTGTACCTAGGCGGTTATGATCTAGATCCAAAAAAAGGGTGCTTGATCAATTATAGCCAATAGGGTGATGGTTTAGATTGGCCAATGAGATGCTAGTATGCACCAAAGTCATACATGGCCGAATCTATAAATACTTGTAGTGCATTAATGCACAAATCATCCAATTTATCCAATTATCCAATATGAATGAAAATCCTCTAATTTACTCTCTACCTTTTCTCTCTAGCCTTCTTAGTGTAATTTAGTGTAATTGCTTAGATTGCTTAGATATTATTGTTCTTGGAGATTGATCATCTCGAGTTGATCATTGATTTAGCAATTGAAGAGTAGGAACAATTCGAGTTCCTAACATTCCCAAATCTCAGTTCACTTCAAAAACTTGAGATTCGGAGGTGCCGGAAATTATCGTCTCTGCCTGAGGGGATGGGCTACCTCAACGAGACATTCTACTATCAGTAGCTCATGTAAACGAAAAGTGCCAAGAGAGCCAAGTATTTTGGTAAGATGATTGAGCACTGGATGAATCTTACTAGATGCATTTCCTTGAAAAGTTTGCTAAAATTCTGAGAAGGCTATTGCTTTTGTGGATAATAATCTGGTCTTTGCTTAAATTTGGTGGTGGAAGCACCTGAATACGTCATAGATGGGTAAATAAATTTTCTCATGGACAAGAAAGGTGATTGCAATCTATTCTCTATTGTGTCTAATATTATTTATGGATTTTCATATTTTTTTTTAACTTTGTTTCATTGTTTAATTGATTTTCAGAGAATTTAAATTGCTCTTCCGTTTTACTTTTCTGAGCATTTATGTCTTTTCTTAGTTTAGTTTAGGTGGAGGCTTTTGTTGCAAGTCTGAGGTCTTGGAGTTGGCTTGTGAACACGGAGTCTTCATCAAAGACGAAAGCATGAAGCCGAATGGTATATGTTTGAAAATGATGGAATACTGGATAAGTTAGTCATGATCTTAAGAAGACAGTTGCTTGGAAGAGAAAGAGAATAATGTTAGATTCTTGAATACATGAGTTATAATCAGATATAGTAGATATCAAATTACCCATCCACTTTTTTTGACAAATAAAGTGACCTCAAAGGATCTTTGCATTTGAGATTACCAAAAATATCTTCCTCTTCAAGTACAAGTGTTGCACTTGATGTGAATTAAGCATTTGACTACCGTAACATTTGAAGTTGTTTCAAAAGTAAATTCCTTTCGATAATTCAGAAAGAGTTGGGTCTTTGGTTTGTCTTAGCCTCTTAGGACTAAACTGTGCTGTGCTACTTGACATCTTCATACTTGTCAATCAGTTAATTTTGGAAGGCAAGGGGTTAGGTTTTTCAGTTTCTTCATGCTTTAGTAACATCAGAGATGTCGTTTATTAATGCTTGTCTTTCTCCACTTCTTTGTATTGTAGTTACTCAAATGAAACTCTTTGTTGGCTTTATATTTTATTCAAATTTGTGGCAATCTGATCTTTTTTCCATATGGTATGAATCCCTTAATGGCTTTGAAAATTTTGGTAATCCTACATTGTGAAAAGCTTAATGTGCTGGAAGTGGAACCAATCAAGATGTTTGCTTTAGCCTTCAATTGTTACTTCCCAATGTTAATTCATTTTAGAAGTTTTCGGTTTCATTCCTCCAACATTATCATCTCTACTTGAGGGGATTGCATAGTCTCATTGTCCCAAGAGGACTGAATATTGAAAATTGTAATGAACTATATTGAAAATACCAGATAGATATTGGTAAGGACTGCATATTGAAAATTGTAATGCACTATATTGAAAATACCAGAGAGATATTGGTAAGGATTGGCCAAGTATAGGCTCTTATATATCCTAGTGCTTAATATTGACAAAGGCGCAGAACATGTTTAGGGGATCGAGATCGGGTGCAAAACCCAAGGCCTTGTTTGGCTTAGCATAGCACACTACACTACAGATAATTACAATATATTTGTGACTTACTTAACTTATGTTCAAATATATTTTCCTAGACAAGCAGAGAACTTATGGGGGATTCTTTTTGGGCTAAATCAAAGGTTGCATTATAAGGCAAAAATTGCCCAATAACGCGTTTTAACCGGAGAGACGATTTCAAAAAGTGGCTTAACTTTTGATATAACTTTGGAATGGGTCTGTTTGGAAAAATAACTTCAAAAAACATGTTATTGGGCAATTTTTGCCGCATTATAAGCCAGAGAAATATCATACCACAACAATTCAAGGTTGCATTCTTTTTAGGCTGAATCCTCATCTCAGGCTCGTTGGGCTATTTGTATTCTCACTGAGCCCCTCCATCTCCATTCTCAATTCTAGCTTGCTAGCTTGTGGAGATGTTAGATGATATGGTCTGTTGTTTAATTTTCTCCTAAATAAAGGTTGAGTTCTTTTACGGTCAGAACAAATTCTAATAATATTTTCACAATAACTTGATGTGTTAACCCACAACACTTCAAAATAAAATAAAAACATTATTACACTGGGGTCCATCACAACTCACAATAAACTTGTTGTGAATATGTTATTATGATTTGTTGTGCATATAAACTTTCTCATAAAAGTTTTATTTAGAAAAAATAAAATTAAATAAAAAGAGAGTGAATTTGCATATATCATAATAGTCGTTTTTGAAAACCATGCTATGCCTTTAGGTGCATAATTATATGTGAGTTTTGGGGGTTTGGGTACCAAAATGTGAGAGGTTTAAGGGTGGGTTGGGCTGGGCTGGGCTGAGCTCTAAAATTTTCTCAAGTAAAACAACCCTTACTAGAGAATTTTAAAAGGATGCGTATGCTTGAGCTCTCAAACTAAATTTTCTATCACAATGGTATTAATATGAAGCACACACGTAATTGGCATCCACTTGCAAAAGTCCTACGAGAACAAATAATATCTGGTTCAACACACTCAGTCATCTTTCACCTTAATATCAAAGAAAATTACACAAATAAAACAAAGTGTATACATTTTTTATAAAATAAAACCAATGTATAAGATATCAATTATCAAATTCCAATTGATGTCTCAGCTCCTTAAAATGAATGTTGAATATTCCACACTAATATTATTAACAAACATTGTTGGCCTCACACGTTTTGACTTGACTTTGATGACAGTTTCCTCACCATATTATCATATGGAGAAAAAAGTTATTGAGTGTATTTAATGTTAAGAAATGATAAAGTTAATTACTTATTTATTATTCTAATACTCCATTTTAATGTAGACTAAGACTCATCTTAATAAATGAAGGCCAATATGTGATTTTTTTATTTTTTATTTTTTATTAAAAGGAGGTAGTATAGAGACAATATTTAAAGTCAATACTACTGCTCTAATACTCTTATAAACTAGCACTTTTTTTGCTGAATCTTAACAAACTAGCACTTGTTCTTAAAACTTAAGTTAAAAGGAAATGGTGACTTTAACTAGTCAACTATTATGGCAAAAACAACTTAAAAAAAAGAAAAGAAAAAAGTTATGCCTCTAGCACGAGGAAAACTTGAAAGAGAAGAGAAATAACATCTCCAAAAAATATTAAGATTTTTACATTTACTCATTCATAAACTTTTAGTTTACTTAATGATGAAATTAATATTATGTTCCTGTGCATTTCAAATCTCAATTTATTATTTTTTTACTGCTGCACAATAAGATTAAAATCTTCAAAAATAATATACCAATGGGCCTTGCTGTCGTTCATAACAACTAATTTGTTTTGTAACTCCACCATATGGTGAAATCAATAAATTAAAACTCAAAATTTTAGCATGCTATATATATATGTTCTAGCTAGTATGAATCAAATAATACACAACCTCAAAATTTATTGCTCCCACGAATTAAAGACTCCAATTCTAAACAATCACGACGATAATACCCAGCCAACTTGAGTCAAAGAGGGACCTATTCCATTTTAATGACCCTTGGAATCTTTGATACAAGTCATGATCAATTAAACTTCGGTCTAAAATACGTTGGGACAAAACTTTGGCAGGTAAGAAAATTGATATTTAGACAAATCAACCTAAGGGCCCTGAAAATGGAGTGTCCCATCTGCAAGACTTATAGATTTATAGTCAATTCTTGACCTCGTCCAATATTGCAGGATCAAAGCTGCATTCATAAATTTGAAGAAAAGAATCTAATCCCACTATTAAGTTATTGTCAAGACGAGTTCAAATATGATGGCTACAATGCAGAATTTTAGTCGATTACATATGGTTGTTGAGCATAAGGTTCTGCCATGTGGGGTATTCTCTGAGAAGGAAATAGCTCTTCATTTAGTTTTCTAACTCAACAAACCTTTGCATTTATGTCAAAATATTAATTTATCATCATGTGTTAATGCGTAAATGCATTTATTTTTATGTATTAATTATCTGTAGGTGTTGCACTAATTATTTATGTACAAGGAATTTATACGATTCTCTCTTTCTATCCAAGTCAGTAGTAATTTTTTGTTAATGTTATACCACTCAATAACTTTATATTTGTTTAATGCATTCAAGATCACATCGTTGGATTACACATTTTTATTGTACTTAAAAAGAAGGCATGCCAAGTTTCTTGATCAATAAACTAACATTTTGTGTATAATTTTAAAGTATAAAAAACTTGAAATTTAAACATTTCATATATGAAAAAATTATTAATCTATGATCATCTTAATATTTTGCAAGTATGGAGAGTATATATATAATCATGCACCGAGGCTGTAGTAGACTAAATTTGTGCTATGTCATAAAAAAGAGCTTAATAGGATAAATGCATTTATTTCCATGTATTAACTATCTATAAGTGGTGTACTAATTATTGGGTTAAAAACACTGTTAGTCTCTAATGTTTACCCAAGTTGCACATTTAGTCCTTAATGTTTAAAACGCGCAGAAAATGATCCCTAACATTTCAAAAAAATATAAGCATATCTCTATTCCAAGCCTCAAAGACAAGAGGTGGGATAAAGAGGGAATTACAAAAAGATTGATCATCTTGCCCGATGTAATTTCATTTTCTCCGTTTGACAGCACTTGGATTAGTGGCATCAAAAAGTTCTTGTCTCACAACCACAAATATGTGATAGACAAAAACAAAACTGTCCAAATCCATATTTGAATTTAACCTGCATTTGAATTTCAGTTGGGTTTTCATTTCTCATAAATCCAAGCAACCAAGGTTACGTGAATTATTGGCCTTTCATTTCATATCTTTGCAACAAAAAGTTAAAAGAAGAAACGTCCCACACTCGTTTCATATTTTCTAATTAATATTGGGAAATGAAATCCAAATGAAATTCAAATGCAGATTTAATTCAATCGTGGTTTGGCCTTTTTCGGCCACTTGTGATTGCCTGATTGTCTTTCAACTTTTAAGTTTGAAAATTTTACTACTTTTTAATTTCTTCTTTCTTTATTGATCAGGGGATGATTTGGTGAATTTGCTTTATTGATTTTTCAAAATGATTTTGTGGTGAAATTGCTGTGAATTGTGAATGGTGTGTTGTAGATTTGTTGTGGATTGTGATTTGCAAGAATGAACGGTAAAATGTCTTGTGTTATGAGTTGTGATTTGCTGTTTGATTTGCAACATCATGAATTTATTGTTTTCTGTGTTATTGAGCTGTGATTTGCAACGTCGTCAATTTATTGTGGGTTGTGATTTTGTCAAAAACGTTTTGTCAAATAGGTTTAATTTGTTTCATATTTTAAAATAAATCAAAAAACACATTTCGGAAATAAATTTCAAAAACATTTTTTTTTTTTTTTGAAAACATATTATAAAAATGATAACCATATAGTACTATTTTTGCCAAAACTATAAAAAATAGTATTTGAAAATATTTGGAAAAATAATATGTTTTATTGGACACATCAACAAAACCAATTTTACCAAATATTTTTATAAAAAGTTATATAAAGTACACTTAAAGAAAAAAAAAATCCGGAATTCAAACTGTCAAAGGATAACTTCATAATAGACTATTATTATAATTATCATTATCTAAAGGTAAGCTTGATGCAAGAAAAATAGTTACTGATGTTCTTTAATTTCATGGATCAAATTTGACAGTCGTAATCATAAACAAATTTTATCAAATCATCCTTCAATTGGCTAAAAAAAAAATCAAAGTTAACAATACACTAATTCTATGATAAACTCGATATAATACATGATAGTTGATATATTTTTTTATAATAGTTAAGTTGGTACTTTTTTATTTGTTCTTATTTGAAACTGATATCACCAATGATATCATTTTATTATTTACTAATTAGATATAAATTTATGAAATGTTTTGTGAAAATCAGTGTTCTTCAAAACTTATTGCTTGGAAAATCATGATAATATGGTATCAAAATCTTTAAACCGTATTTCAGATTCATGAGTAATAAAAGAAATTCACCAAATTAGCCCAGGATCAATAAAGCAAAAAGAAATAAGAAAGTAGTAAAATTTTTAAACTTAAAAGATATTATAGTAGGGACGCAAAGAACAATTAAAACATGGTTTATGACTTTCAGAATCATCTGTTTTCTTTGATGTGCTAAATCTGCAAAATAGTGTTTCAATTCTTGTTGGTTTGGCTATTAGTGTTTTTGTATTATTGTTATTGACAGAGGCCCAGAGTTATGAGTAACATAGGCCCAGAGTTATGAGTAATTTGCATGATGTAAGATGAATAGAGATGTAAGTGATACTAATTTTAAAGCATGACTTTGTGCTGTCCAACCTAGTCTGGAATCCAATGTCCAAGTCTAAGCCAAATTAAAATAAAATTATTATTGCATAGCTACTCCTTGTATCTCAATTT
>OU015761.1:68272663-68294252 GCA_907173295.1 Fagus sylvatica | reverse complement strand
TTGCCTATCCATTATGAATGGTGGCCTAGGCCCAAGGGCTGCCAATACAAAAAGGCCTAAAAAATGGTAAGATAATAATTGGAGAGAGAGAGAGAGTCCACAAAAATGTTGTGAGTGTGTCAAATCTTTATTTACCATAAATTTCTACTAACAGTTTGACTCTTTACTTTTTGTAAGTTATTCTCTCAAAATGGTGCATTCTATTATTAAGTGAAGTTACAATAATGTTTTTGATAATTAAAATTTATTATTCTACATTTTAAAAATTTGTTTTATTCTAGTTATAGTATAATTTAATAATGTAAATAGTGTAAATATCAATCTAGTTACATAAAAACTTAGAGAGAAAGAGGGGGAGAGAAAGGAATAAAAACATAAATTGAATCTCGAACAAAATCTCTTAAATAAAATCAAATAAGCCACCTAAATTTATCGGGTTAGGCTTCAAACTATATCAAGACAACCTTGTCTCCAGCAATCAATCATCTGTATCACCAAAATGGCTAAAATCCATACATGAGGGCATAATTAATATAGTGCCAATACTCAAATTGAAATGACACTATATATGTACCATAAATATGAGATCAACATTCTATACATTTTATATTCTCAATTTGCATAGCTTACATAGGTATTGATATACAAATTCTTTGACAGGACACAATAAATTCTCTCACAACAAATTAAAAGTCAATCTATCACAATTCAAAATAAAATAAGTATTTTAAAAAAGAAAAAAAAAATACATTAGGACTTATTAAGTTATTATAACTAAAAATAAGTTTGTTATGAAAATGCGGTCGACTTTGTTTTGATACAAATCTTGATATAGTTAGAGTCTTTTATTTTTATTTTTTTGCTAAATAGAATCTATATTAATAAGACAAGAAGTTCATATCACTTAATATAATTAGAGTCATAACGGATTGAGATCCCATGCAATATATATTTTGTGGTTGAAATTAAATGTGTTAACTTTTAATTTATTTTGGTTTTTAAATTGTGTTGTTGAGGTTCAATTTCAACCACAAAATATGTATTGCATGCCCATGCAATACTTTTTAGTTATAAGTTGGCATGTCACGTCACAATTTATTATTATTTTAATAAAACCATTAATTGTCAGTATTTTTCATATTATTTATTTATATATATATATTATAATGACCAAATCACTTAACGGAAATGGAGAAAAATAAACACAAAGATGAAAGGTTAAAACCATTACACATGTAAACGTTGAAAATTATTTAACACAATGATATAAGAAGAAAAATATTTCCGGTCACTGGCTCGAACTTAAGCAAATACCTTCATATTTTTGTTTAAATTCTCTGCAAATGCAACATTTGGACATAAATTATTCTTTCGCTAGATAGAAGCAGATTGTGCAGGTGAAGTATTTTCCTAGATAATACATAGAGAAGTCTTTTCCTAGATTGAATTAAATTGGTATTAACTACCAAGCTTTTTTATCAGGGCCATATGCCTAAAATCGATTAGTCTTCCCTTAGGGCTTTATTCACCCCATAGCCCACAAAAGAAGACCTCAAAGCCCACTTTCTAAACTCCTGACCAGCCATATTACCCCCCTCCAGGCCCAAGTATATGGACAAATTTTCAGTCAATTGGATGGTGACCCTTTTGCCAACAAACTTGGTTTTACTGGGAATGTCGTATGGCCATTTCAAGAAAATTCCAGTCAATTTGTACATGTGACAGAAATTTAGATAGTTACGCTTTTAGAAATATGATGAAAAGAATCACCCCTTTTTTTTTAATGTTAAATGCATTCAAAGTTCTATTCAGTAATGGCATGGTAAATATCAATTTATGTAGCAAAAAAAAGTACAGATTAATTTAAAACATAAGGGGATATTTATTTACATATTTTTCCAATTTCTTTAATTTTCATTTCTAGATTATTATTTATATTACTCCTCAAGACCCTTTTTTAGAGTTATTATATAAATGGCAACAACACATATATGTTTATGAATGCATTTATATTATAGTATACTATAGTTTGTAATGTCGAATTCATATGAGAAATAAAAATTCTCATTTTGGTTCGTGTCTCGAACCATATTTTACCAACTTACATGATACTTGGGTATATGTTGGTTTTTTCCAAGTCAGTATGCAATTTACGATACGTTCCTCTTTGTGCCTATTTGTGGCACCATATAGGTAGACTATTAAATAGATATTGAACAATTTGGCAGAGTAAATTTTTCCCAAAATGAATGAGAAATTTATAAGCAACAAGAGCTTGATATCACTTGTTTTTTGAACAATAGAATTGATTCAATAGCCTCCAGTTTTATGCAATGCCCAAAGATGGATTAGTTGCAAAGGGGCGTTATGGAATCTAATTCGTTGCCTACTGAGCATTAAAATAATAGCCCAATTTATGAATGTATACTGCTATGTATACTGCTAATATTTCAATAAGGTTATATGTTGGAATTTATGTATCATTCCCAAAAGTATGTCACACTGTTTTAGGTAATTTCAACACATAAGGAGACTTTTCACAGTTTCCACACATATGACTAATTAGTCATGCCTGTGTTAGCGTGATATGTTCCTTAATATTGGAAAGGAAAGTAGGTAGGCATGCTTTAATTTAGAAAGGAAAAGCAAGACATAAAATATGCTTTCAATTTAGAAAGGAAACCAATCAGGCATGATACGTACCTTAATATTAGAAAGGATGTAATTGGCGTACATTTCAAATTCTTATTTTGTTTTCCCATCAAGCACTAAGCTCTTCATAACCCACGGTTTATATATTCCGATGAATTGTTGTATGTTCTTTTGGTTCAAATGTTTAGACACCATTCTGGTGTTTGGAATCCTTTTGCCCATGACGTGAGGGGATTCTTCCACTATTTCCTTTCTTCTTTGGGAATTTTATCTCTCATTTGCTCTAAATAGTCAGCACCTGTTTCATGCAGGAAACTACTAAAGGAGAATTATTATATATAAAAAGCAATAAGATTTAGCCATGGTTAGAACTCAATTGGGAGTGCTTAAAGTTCTTGACGTGGCCAAGATTTGATAGTGCCATTTCACGGCAATCACCATTGCTGGCATGGTTTTTTTTGTTATGCATATAGCCTGTACTTATCCAATTCCAATATTGATATTTTAGCTAGAGAGATACAGGGTAGTCAAGCCAAGCCGTTTCCTTTTTGGATGGAGCCGATCGACAACATTCAAGGATTGGTTGGCCATGGTTCCTTCCATTCAAAATAGAATGGCTGCCCTGGGAATTCTCATTTGGAACCCATGTTTTTAAAAATCCATTTGAGACCCGAAGCACATGTGTGCTACCAAGGAATGATTAACCTCATAGGATGGGCTTCAAATCACTAGTTGATGGTTTTATTTTTGGTAGGTGCTCTCGTCTTTGCTGTGCAATTTCTATTTGGAGAACTCTCTTTCCCACAGACAGCTCCAACTGATAATGCGTGAATTTTCATCGTCAGTTGCATAGCCAATTTGAGTCGTCAACACTTGCAAAGAACAAAACCATAATCAAAGACCCTACCGAGGTGGGTCCCGGAGGGGAGGCTCCGATGCTTAAGTTAGCAAAAAATCTTGATATTTCCAAAATTGAGAGAGATTTCTTATAGGTTTGTGTGCGTACCTGGTTCAGCTGACTTGGTTGGACTTATATAGGGTAAGAGTCATATATTACCCAATGAATGTTAGGTATAAATGGCGTAACGATCGTATTTAGGGGAGTTTATGAGTGTGTAACGGTCACATTAGTAAGGAAATTAAGAGAGTTTTATGGATGTGTAACAATCGTCCATTTAAGATATGCTTTGATACGTCGTATCTGGACGACTCATTTTTTTATACTCATCAATTTCTCCAATAAAGAAAAAATCTCATATTAGAAAAAATTGGAGTGTATAAATTGTAATGGATATACGAACTTGTTTGGCCTCTACGCCTAATAATTTAAGCTTTTGATTTGGATAACAATAATGCCAAAATCAATCGAAATAAAGAAAAAGGACCGAAATCTTTTTTTTTTTTTTTGCTGAGAAAAAGGACCGAAATCAATCCAAACTATTGAATTGGTTAACAATAGTGTGTAATGGATATATTAACTAGCATTTGCAGTGCATTCCCGATGGCCGATGCACGCTCAGACTTCTTTTTCTATCATTATAATGCATCTTCTTAAAGGACTCTCTTCCGAGCTGCATTTTTTTAATACAGAAAATATATATATATTTTATATAATATATATATATACAATAAATAAAGAAGAACAATAAAATAGAAGAATTTAAATAAATTTAAGTACTTTTTTTAATCTAACAATTATGTTCTAGGTCTCAACTTTTCAAGACCTCAAGAATACAATAATTAATGCTCTAAGACCTTTTTCTTTCGTTTTCTTGATAGAAACACCAAGACTAAGTGATATAGAGAAAAAGAAAAGAAGAGAATCAAATAAAGAAAACACTACACATCGTAATGATCATCTGATTAAAATTTATTTATATGTTAGGCTAGATTACAATGCATCATTATTCGTCAAAGATAAACAATTGTAATTTGACATGAGTGAAACAAAAATGTTCTATAGGATCAGTACACAAATTTCTACTGCAAACAGTACTTTGAGTAATTTTTATCAAAAAGTTTTGCTAAAAGAAAATTTTCTAAAACCATCTTAATTATATGACAACAAAATTTCTAAAATGAACGAATTTACCTTCTAATATAATTATATGAATTTAATATCAAAACAATTTTTTTTTTTTTGTCTAAAATCTAAACAACACCTCTTTTTTAGTTAGGAATTGTTATCATTGTCCTTTTTTTTTGGTAATTTGTTATCTTTCCTTAACTTTAACATTAAGGTCAAGTTGATTTTTCCGAATTATGACCATACTTTATTCACACATGTGATATGACCAACTTTAGTGGATTAAAAAAAATTATAAACGAATCTAAACGACTAACTTTACAATGACGGTTTTTACTTGATTATCTTGTCACGTCATTATCTGTGATATAGGATTCGGAAAATAATAATAATAAGAAGAAGAAGAAGAAGGGGTCTTGTTAGCATAAAAAAAAAAAGAAGGGGTCTTGTTAACAAGTACATAACATAAGGAGAATGGTTAATGATGTGATTTTCTAGCTATTCTTTTTCAAGCCAAGCACTGACGTCGGATAGATTTGCACAGAAAAAATTATAGAATATTTCGGAAGTATATTAAATGAGTATTTTTTCCTTTCACATAAATGGTGAGTCCCATCATATATTTAATTAGTAGAATCTATTATTTATTTGAAATGAAGAAATATGAATTTAATATACTCTCAAAATATTGCAACGCAAGATAGACTTGGACAGTCGATAAAGTTGCTTTTTAAAATATAAATCTCGTTCCATCAAACCAAACTTCCATCCAATCGTTGGATCAGTAGTAGACAAATAAGCACAAGGGGCAAAATGAATGAGCGGCCGACCGACCAGATACTCTGAAAGGGATTGATGAACTAGTCCTTTAATTAATTAATTAACCAAATACTCTGAAAGGGATTGATAAACTAGTCCTGGCAATACACACAAATATTAATATTAAAAGGTACAATGACTACAAGCTCTGGAAAGTCCAACTGTCATTTGAATCATTGACTGCCGATGAGACCAGAGTCAAGGAGTTTGGGCTGAAGTCTATGTGGAGGAGTCCAAATGGCACAATCAGAAACATCTTAAATGGTTTGTGTTTGATGAAGATTATCTCCCTCTATTTATCAAAAATAAAAAAATCTTCCTTATCAAAAGAAAAAAAATTAAATGATTTTGGTTTTGTTATTTATTCATTTGACATCAGTTATTCTTCACACAATTGACAATTAGATGGACTTGTCATTATGTATTTGAAGTAACTGTTATTTTGATTTAATTAGTTTAGTATAATTTTATTTCCCAGTTACTACAGCATCATACTAACCTTTTCTTATTCTCTTAGCACAATTGATTAAATTGTATCCTTGTAAAAAGGAAGTGAGTCAGTTCACGGAAAGTGGAGTCCTCATGGGCGTGACAATTAGTTGGACTTGCCAGAGCTTGTAGTACTGTACCTTTAATATATATATATAAAGTTCTTGTTTCTTCTATATAATATATAATAGCAGAAGACATTGGCGTTGAAACCAAGAATGCCTCACATAATGACAAGTGGCATGTTTATTAATTGATGGCACTGGCACTGAAGTGGCATACTATTAATTGAATGTGGCACTGATGTGGCATATTAATACATCAACAATTAAAACATGTCAGCATTAATTTAACAAAATCTTTAAAATAGAATAAAATAAAAGAAAAAAAGCATCTGGTGAACCAAGCCGACTAAAAGAAAGGAAGGGCCAACCGAGTCAACTCTTCGTCTCCCATCTCAGGTCCATCTATTCCAACCGCTCCCCTGAATACTTATAAATGGGTTTCCTTATTTCCCACCATTTAACATAGTTTCAGACACAATACCATTAGACACTTTTAGAGACAAAGACAGAGACTTTTTAGAGTTGGGGTTCGAGGGGTTTGATAGAATGAGCAAAGAAGATGAAGATGACCCAGAAAAAGAAGAGAGCCGTACGATCATCCTCATCATCATACCGACGTTCACCACCGTTACCCAAAACCCAACAACCTACAAATCGCGAATCCCTCTCGCCGTTCACTACTGCAACCCAAGCAAACAGTGATGAGAGAGAGAGGGAGAGGAGAGGCTCACCTGGTTGCGATGAGAGAGAGATCGGGGTCGCCAGGCTCCGCCGTCGCCTCAGGGTGGCATCGTTGGCTCCGCCGTTACCTCACGGTGGCCTTTACTCTCCTCTCCACTGTTTTCTCTGCCACGCGTCGCACATCGGCTGAGTAATCGGCTTATCCACACCAAAATTCTTCAATACTAAGGTTTAATCCTCTTTTGCTTTTCGTTGTTTTTTAATTTTTTTGGTTTGGGGTTTCAGTTTCTTCATTCTTGGTAAATGATAAAAAGTACAGAACTAAACCCTCATTACGTTATTGCAGAGGAAATTCGGGTTACGATTTTGACCCGAAATGTCGACCCCCAACCGCCGTCCACCACCATCTTCGTCGAAGAAACCCTCGGTTTCGGACTATCCAATCAAGAAAGCCACAAAGCCCCAATTGGTAGATCGTTTCTAATTCTCAAACGTCTCCTTCAATATATCTCAATTTCTCATGCCATTGTGAAGGTTCTCTTTAATATTTGCGGATGTTTTATTTCCGAATAACAGAAACATATTTGCAATTTTTTTATTATTATTATTTTTTATCTATCACCAAAGCAAAAACCCCCACGACTCCTCTCTCTTCTTCAAATTTCCAAGGTATCAATTTTTGTTTAAATTATAATTTTTTCGTTCTAGATTGTTCTCTGCTTTTTGCTTTGATTTTCTTATTTATAGTCTTTGATTTGAATCGCTTATAGCTTTTGGTTTTTGGATCGCATAGTGGTTCGTTGCAACGGTCGGTGTTATCGTAGATCATTTTTTTTTTTTGGGTTTAGTGTTTTGATCTGATTCTGGATGATGATTGATTATTGTTTTCTGCTTGATTTGGATCTGAAAATATGGATTTAGTTGATGATATTGTTGTTGGATTTGGAGTAGTAGTAATTGTATTTCATGGTTGAGCTATATAGTTCTTTTTCAGATCTATGAATGAATCATTTGAATTTAAATGTCAAGTTGTCCACTTATTGGAATGGTTTTGTTTAACTGTTCTTATGGAGAGCCATTGGTTTGAGTTAGTAGAGTAGAAAATAGAGGAAATCTAAAAGAAATTTATCAAAATGATTCAAGACTATGGAAATTGGTAAATATTAATATGATACTTTAGCTATTGTACTGGTGACTTCTGATTATAATAATGTGTTAATTAGTTTATGTAGGTGTAGTTAATTTACTGTAAACAATGTATTATATAGTTTTTCACAGGATATTGCAGACATAATGCATTTTCTCCCTTTTTCTTTTATGTGTAACGCAGTAAGGTGCTTGATTATGCAGTCATTTTTGGGAATTGGGTGGAAGAATTATGGAAACTGTGCAAAATCAGTGCCTGAAGCTTTTGTTCTTGGTCCATTCATGCAAGGGTTGAATGACCCAGTGCACCACAAAGATTTCGGTTTGTTCTCAACTTGATTGGTCTCTACACTAACTTCACTCTTCAAGCATATTTGATACTGTTGTATTCTATTATAGGCAATTTCTTTTGATAACTAAGTACACAGCTTTGTATAACTAATTACACAAAAATTATGATTCTATGCCCCTTCCTTTTCTTCTTTTATTTTTCTTTGTTACTATTCAGAGCATTCTTGAGTACTCCCATGACAGCAAACAGATTTGACACTTTCTTCTCTTTAAACCCCTTCCCTTAACTATTAAAAGCCTAAAAGCCCACATATATTACATAACAATTAGTCCTGAATTTGTCCTAAGAAATTTAGCAAAATGATTCAAGACTATGGAAATTGGTAAATATTAATATGATACTTTAGCTATTGTTTTCAATTCAAGCACATGACTTCAAGGTATAGTAAGATTTATTTCTCTTAAAAAGATGCAAATGAAATTGTTCAATTCAAGCACAAAATGTTGATCTAAACTCTCAAGTCTCAACTATGCTTTGCCCAAATAAATATTTATATTCTGTCCTTTTCCTGCTAAGTTAATAGGAAAGATTAAAGAATCAGATATGATGTACTTGATCTTAGACCATTTTTTACGAAGGAGCAAATAAAGGAGGAACATACTCTCCTGTGGGTGCCTCAATAAACTGATGAAGCTGCTGAAGTGCTGTTCCAGTAACAACGCTTCCAAGAAACACATTAACAAGTATGAATAGATGATATTTTTGAGCTGATCTCATCTCCAATGATGAGAGTGATATAAAGCCTTCTATTTTGGACATAGTCATAAGAATTTTTGGAAGTAGAATAAGAAATATCTTTAACGCAATGCCAGGGAGAAATCCCTGGATTACAGACTTGACAACATCCCTGCAAAAATATTTCAAGCATTTCAAGTCTTAGTTATAATTGATACACACGATAAGAAAATTTGATATGGGTTTTCTATGTGTTTAATGTAGTTAATTATTATACATTTGACTTGATGTAATTTTTTTCAATTTTTTTCATATTTCAATGGTTTATTTAATAATAGTAATTTATATACACAATATATAGTACATTAAATTTCATTATAAATTTAGTTACAATACCTACAGATTAACATATTTTACTGTTTTTGTTATTCATATTAAATAAGTGTATCCCGCGCATTGCGCGGGTTATAGTATTTTGCGACAATGATGTTTAAAAAAGGTAAGATTCCATAACCATAGTTGGTTGTTTTTAAAAGCCTAAAAGCGAAACTTCCCATTTGTTGAGTTTTGACGTGTTGTCGGGTGTTAACTTTCTCCGCGTTGGCTAGTTTTTGTAAAGGAAGAGATGCTTGCTAGGGAAAGGCAAAAAGAAACAAATCTTATTGGCACTTAACCCAAAAAATACTTTATTATTAATTGTATAATTTTCTCAATGTCAGCATAGAAAATGGTCATAGAAATATATATTTGAATCAATCATAGCCCATCGATAGAGCAGTAGATTAATTTCTTTATTATTAATTGTATAATTTTGGTTAGACATCTAAAATCTGGAGGAAGAACTTCTAAAGAAATCAATAGCTAAATATTACCGCTTTAAAGATTCTAAACTTGGTTAACTCAATTAATCATGAAAGACCACTGTCCTGGACCACCCTAAAGTGTGCCTATTTGCGGCTGAAATAGGCTCATCAATGGACTTACACATACCAACACAAAGTTAAGCAAATACAACGAAGAACAGAATTTTACACTCAGAAGATTTAACCAAGATAATAACAATTAGGATTTTGTTAACCAGTGCCCTTAGGGCAATGGTTAAGGAACATTAAATGATTACACTTTACAGGAAATAACAAACTTTTAATATTAAAATAATAAATAAAAAGACTAAAATACCCTTAAAAGTTATTTTTGTAATAATTGGAAGCATTAAGTAGAAGTATTAAATGCTTCTTTAACCATTGCCCTAAGGGCACTTGTTAACAGGACCCTAACAATTAATATCTGCATGCTTTTTGTCTTTTTTTTTTGCCATGAGACAGTAGACCACTACTTAGCACTTATAACGCAATCATTTTTGACTGACTCAAAGGTCTAGAATAAAGGTCTAGAAATCTGCTTATAAATGCATTAAAAATGCATAAGATGGACGTGCGGAGAATCATGTAGCGCAGGATTAGGTGGAGTGTCAAAGTGTGTCATCTTTTTGCGTTCTAGGTTTTGAGGCAGGCTGGCTCATCCCTCTTGTCACCGCAATGTTTGACTATTTGCTTTAATTTCACACTAAAAATTTTGTATCCATCCAAACAATGTAGTATGCTCAAACACTTTCTGCTCTACCTTTCTAATGTCACACGGTTCTCATTATAAATACCGATATGAGTAACCATAATCTTCCCATATTCTTCATCAACAAATTTTTGAACCATCTCTCTAAATATGCCTCCCGTAGCAATAGTGGTGCTTTTTCTGATCATGATGAGCATGCCTGCACATTATCAGGCTAGCAGAATTCTCCAAGGAGAAAAACAAAATTTGAGGATGAAAAACCACGTCTTAGGGTCACCCCAAGCCCCTCCTCATGTTCTTGTCCCTCCATCTGTGCCCAACACAAGCACCCATATTCCTAGTTCAACAACGCCACAACCACAAAGGAAGAGTCCTCCTTCACATCCTTCTATGCTGAATAAGGCTGACGATCCTCCATCTACTCCAAATCCGAGCACCTATATTCCTAGTTCACCAAGTTCAAAAAGGAAGAGTCCTCCACCACATCCCTCTATGATGAATAAGGCTGATGTTCCTCCATCTACTCCTAATCCGGGCACCTATATTCCCCGTTCAACAAGGTCACAAAGGAAGAGTCCTCCTCCACATCCCTCTATGTTGAATAAGGCTGACAATCCTCTATCTACTCCAGATCCAGCTATATTCCTAGACAATCAAAAAGGAAGAGCTCCATCTACTGAATAAGGTTGACCAACTCCATCCGGGCACCTATATTCCTAGTTCACCAAGTTCAAAAAGGAAGAGTCCTCCACCACATCCCTCTATGATGAATAAGGCTGATGTTCCTCTATCTACTCCAAATCCGGGCACCTATATTCCTAGTTCACCAAGTTCAAAAAGGAAGAGTCCTCCACCACATCCCTCTATGATGAATAAGGCTGATGTTCCTCCATCTACTCCTAATCCGGGCACCTATATTCCCCGTTCAACAAGGTCACAAAGGAAGAGTCCTCCTCCACATCCCTCTATGTTGAATAAGGCTGACAATCCTCCATCTACTCCAAATCCGGGCACCTATATTCCTAGTTCACCAAGGTCAAAAAGGAAGAGTCCTCCACCACATCCCTCTATGATGAATAAGGCTGATGTTCCTCCATCTACTCCCAATCCGGGCACCTATATTCCCCGTTCAACAAGGTCACAAAGGAAGAGTCCTCCTCCACATCCCTTTATGCCGCATGCATAAGGCTTATTATGTTCTTCTACCTAATCTGGGCATCCATATACCAACTTCAACAACCAGACACAAAGTTGCACCATTGCTAGGATCACTGCACAAGAGTCCTTTGCCTCGCACTATTCCAAATGTGTAGATCTACTTTTCTATATCTCAAAAATATATACATCAATATTTAGAACTTTGTTATTTAGTTCAATTAATATGTTGTAGGGATTATATACATATGTGTGTCTTTGATATTGTGAATTTGGGTTTATCTTGGATAATCAGATGATGGTGTATGTGCTTTGAGTGAGACTATGTATGTGTATGTGTATGATATGAGTATGGTTAACATGGTGAGTGTCAATGAATGAAACACCATCACCCACACACTAATGGTTTTTCTTAAGCCCAAAAAGCTCTCCTAAAGCTCTCCTATATCTCAATAGATGTTAGCATCTGCAAAAAGGACATTGTTTTTCTTTTTTTCTTTTTTTTGTAGTCTACGTACCCCACCAACAGGAAAAAATAGGATTTAATTAGGCAGAACAAGCACTTAGTTAACTGTTTAACAAAAAGTTACGCACTGACTTTTCGGCTCTCTGATTCCTGCCGCTTGTCTTTTAAAGTTTAAATGCACCTTCCGAATTTTAAATGGTAACTACACTTGCAACATAAGTGCATGATTCATGAAAAGAGACTAAATATACTGTAAATTCTTATCGTTTACAAGTTTTGTTTTGGGCGTTTGATTCTTTAATGAACCATATTAGTTCTTAATGTTTTAAAAGTGCTGGTCCTTCCATTAACTTTTTAAGTACTTGACTAATAGAATAATAATGTAACATTTTGATTTAATTAATTTGACTGTTTATTTTATTATTTTTCCTATTACATGATGGTATTTACTATTTAGACCCATAACATCTTGGCTAACAAGTTTTGTGATTGAGCTCCCAGAATGTTGACAAGGACAATTAAATCACCATAGGATTGCTCAAGTTTGACAATCTATTCCTTTATGTGTTATGTGGACTCTTTGACATTAAAGAAACATGAGGATTTTTTTTTTATGGTGCTGTACGACCTACTTTTCTAATCAAAGAGTTCATTTTAGGCTCCCCCACTGAATGCATTAGGTGGCATCCCCTAGATGTAAATTTTTTATTTTATGGATTTTTTTTTGCCTTTGTGATTGTATTCTTTTGATTGGGTGATTCAGATCTCTCATATAGTCATATGTGATTTCCCCCTTTTTTTTTTTTTTTTTTTCTTCAAATAAACTTTATTTACTAATAAAAAAATACAAGCATCATATAAACTGTAAAATACAGATTGTTAATTACCTAGCTTTTCATTTTTACTTTACCTTGTATTGGTCAATATGAGTTTCTGATATTTCTTATTTGGGCATATGCTATGATGTGTGTGACATGCGCTCCTTTTTTCAGCCTATATAAGTTTACAATGCACCAATATATTATGAAAAATTGGGACTCATAAAATATGCCACAACTTTTTTCACAAGATAAAAAATTATTAGTGATAGAGAAAAAGTGGTGGATTCATATGAAAGTATGGACTGTCACTCACTGGTCTGATTTTTAAAGATTTTTAAAACCATGACTGTATCAAGTTGTAAAGTGTCTTTTTGGAGCGAGATTACATAACTCATTTGTAATACATATTTTGAAAGTAATTTTTGTAATTTTCCTAATTACCTCGCCTTAAATCCTATGCTAGACTTTAGAGAGCGATTATTAATGTATCTTCTTTAATCATAGTGTTAGTAATATTTTTCTGTTGCAATAACTGGTTGAGTTGCTTAATTGTTGTGATCTTTGTTCTCATAAACATAGAGTAGTTGGATTCTGGAAATAGGTGTATCTTGGTTGAAAAAAAGATGTATATTGGTTTTGCACTCGAATATTTTTAATGAGTTCTCTTTTGAATATCTAAATTAAATTATCAGCTAAAATAAAAATGCATATTGGTTTTGCACTTGGATTTTTTAGTGAGTTCTCTTTTGAATATCTAAGTTACATTATCAATTAGAATGATCCTTTGTATTTCAGGTAGGTGTGTTCCAAAGCAAATCAATCTAACTTTTTTAAGGAAAGTATGCAACTATGAATTGGTAACTTAACATCTAAGGCATTCAGAAACTTTTTCCGTGCTCATCTTTTACACTTTCACAATGTCACCCCCAATAACTGATATGGAAACAATGAAGGATTGTTGGCTATGGATGCTTGTATACCACCACTTTTTTATATCATTAAAAAAAGATAGATATTCATGTCCAAGTAATGATGTAACTAGTGTCACATAATATTTATTGTGGTAGACTTCAAAAGTACAATAAAATATAATAAAATAAAATAATTACCAAAAAAAAAAGTACAATAAAATAATCAATGTTTTGTTTGTCGTGTGTACATAGCTAGACATGGAGACGTGTTTGAATTGAACTTTGAATGATGCCGATCTGGTCATGATTATGTAGTTAGACTTTTGTTTTGTTTTTTTCCTTTTATAGGGGCTACACTTTTATCTCTAAGTTAGATTCGTGTCGATTGCATGCAAAATGTCCAACTAAATAACTAAATTCTACTTTTTTTCGCTGATTTGACATGCGCTTTCCTTGTCATTAGCTAGATACCACAATAATACTATATATTATCCATCAATCAAAGAAGTGTGACTTCTAGTTTTGACTTCGTCCCATGTTGTTTTATAGGTAGCTGTCGCCTTCGATATTATTCTTTTTCTTTTTTCCTTTTTAAAGTAATACATAAAGAGACAAATAAATTAGTGCCAAAATGGGCTTTTTAAAAGCACAATTTTCTATTCTCTCTCAAAAAAAAAAAAAAAAAAAAAAAAAAAAGGCCCACTAGGCATTTGGCCTAGTGGTGCAAGGAAATTCCTTCCCCCCATTTGGCAGAGGTTCGAATCCCCTCTGCCCTCCCCAAATAGTGTGTGCGTGTGTGTAGTGTAGATTTCTATCTCAAGATAAAAAAAAAACACAATTTTCTATATTGTGAAAATATCATATACTAGTTTGAAAATATCACTTCCCAAAACTTGTATAATAAAATTTATAATATGACAAGAACATATTCATAATTGCTTTCCTTCATTTCAAGAAAAAAATTGTAAAAGATGCAACTTTTTGGTAAAAGCTTATTTACTTATTTCTTTCAAGTTAGTTAGAATATGTTTATTTATAAAAATTAAAGTTTTAAAAAAATTATGCATAAATAAATTAAGGTGCTGATATTTCCACTCTTTTTATATTTTCACATTATTAATACAGAAATATAAAAAACTGATGTGAAAATAACATTTTCCATAAATTAACTAAAGAGCTAAAAAATATATATGTTTGACAAACACACAATTGTGATGAAATATGGTGGGGCCAGGGTCAAAGAGTGACGCACCTCTTGTCGCTACGCTTTTATACTTTGACAGCTTGTCTTTATACTTTGACACACCTGAATCTGATACTAACCTTTTGAATTTGGAAAATTATAGAATACTCCGGGAGTACATTAAATACGTACTTCCTCCTCTCACATAAGTCATGGGTCCCATCATGTATTTAATTAACGAGACCCACCACTTGTGTGAAAGAAAGAAGTACGCATTCAATGTATTCTCGAAGTATTCTATAATTACCCTTTGAATTTTAATGCCACTGTTTCATTGCACGTGCAAGGCATTGATTCAGGCTATGAGTTTGTAAAGACGGAATGCTTCATCCTCTATTAAAACAAAACAAAGTTTAATCACACAATAAACCTTACGATTGTTTTTATTTTTATTTTTTACGATTATTGAGATGATGAATTGTAATTTTTTTAAAAAAAAAAAAAAAAAAGTTAATAGTTGAAATGAGGAGATTTGATTCCTAAATGTCTATGTTGAAAACACGAAAATAATATATTGTAATTAATGTAAAATAAAAATGATATCAATAATAATACAATAAATATATTAGAAGAGCTTCCTTTTTTAAATAATTCAATAAATACAATAATGAGGGAGGGATCACTAAAAAATAATAATAATAATGGAAGAGGGAAAATTTAAATCACGATTCTCTTTATAAAGGAGAACATACAATACCAATATACTACTGAGTTAGAGCATTCCCAATGGTATAAGCAAGATTTTATGCAAAATTTAGCTTAAGAAACTAATTTTTCTGTTTTGCCTAACCATTTATAAAACACCCAACATCCAATTATTTATCTTTTACTTTATTTTATTAAAAATATATTTTTTATTATATCTTCCGAAAACCAAAAACAATAACCCAAATCAAACCGGTTCATTTCGCCCATGACTTTAACAAATGACTTTTTACTCGATCTTTAAGGCCTTACCAGAATTCTACAGGGAGCTTAGAAAAGGAAAAAAAAAAAAATGGTGGGTGTCATTTTGTTTTCATAGGAGGTTATGTTGGAAGACTTTTCCCCAACAACTCTTTACACTTTATCTATTCATTCTACAGCTTGCACTGGCTCTCCAGGGTGAGAAACCTTTTTTCTTTTCTTTTTTTGTGCTTTGCTAATGAAAGCATGCTTTAAGCAATTACAGGAGGACTTCATGTTGTTCCTTCACTCACGACCAAAGCAGCTAGTTGTTGGGAGGACAAATGGTGCTGATCTTGCTGGGTAGGAAAGGTCAAGATCATGTTGACAGAGGCAACTCTTTCTTTTGGGAACTTCTCTCGCGGTGCTTTGCCAAATTGGTTTTAGAGGTACAGTCCTTTGCCTCCATTTTGGAGAAAGGATTTTGGGACAATTTGTTTGACAACTACAGAGAAACGGTGGATGAAGAAATGGCTAAAGAAAACAAGCAGGTTACTTTGGGAGGAAGGAGAAAGATGAAGAAGAGAGAGAGAGAGAGAGAGTGAAGGCTTAAAAAGAATAAAAATAATCATTTTCCTAACTACAATGTTCTCTAAAAATAGAGAAGCAGTGTAGCAAAATATTATTTTGCCTAATGGGTTGATAATCCAATGGGGTGTTTTTTGGGATTTTTTAGGCAAATTTGGCTGAAACAGTGTTTTGGCTAATCCATAAGAAATGCTCTTGCAAGGCTCTTGGCAAATATCAAAAGAGCTAATTCACATAAATCGAATTAGAAATTAGAAACCATTAAAATACAATTAGCAAACATAGTAGTAGTGAAGGAAAATAAGATATCCAAATAACTCAAATTTCAGAAAAAGGGGGGGAAAGTGGACAAAGAAAATGAATAAGAGAAACATTTCTGTTTTCAATCCATATACTTGTCAAATAAGAAGATGCAGTCATGCAATAAGCTACAAGGCTATGCAATAACCTCTAAATAATCTTGAACAAAACAACAACCAACCATGCAGTATTTATCAAAAAAAATTAAATGAAAACAATCAATAACAAACAAGCAAAAAATGTGGTCCTGTAGCTACATTTTCTAGGAAATGACATTTGTGAACTGCTGGTGTCAAGGCAAGCATTTTCCATTGACAAAAGCCATGTATGTACACAAGAAAAAACAGAACACTATTACTACCAGTATTACTCAAATTAAGAGTTGAGGGGAATGAAGGATGTTAGTCTTAGTGTCTTACCTGGTCCAGTATGTATGATATCTTGACGTTCTTGTCAGCAAACTTCTCTCCATAGACTGATTCTCCACCTCTTCCATCACCAAGTGTAAGAACACCTGCCTGGATCATGAAGCTACGGAATAATCCTGTGGAAGGTACTACCCTTGTAATGGAGAGGTTTTCCACTCTTTCCAACACCTTTCTTCCCTGAAATGATTAAAAAGAATAATAAGTACACAAAAAACCAAACATTTGTTGTGGTCAGGCCAATGTTTTTTTTTTTTTTTGGATAGGTAAGATAACTTTTATTAGAAAAGAAAAGCTCCTCTATGTGCACAAAGAATGCACAATGAGGAGGGAATAATTACAGCTAAACGGAAGAAATAGAATGAAAACATAAACAGTCTACAAAATCAGTAACGAGGGTGGTACTCGTTAAACCCCACACCCTAGCCCAATCAAACAAGGAGTTAACAAAAACACCCTTTGGATGACAGACCAATGTGTAGATATTATTCAATCCTGAACCCTTACCACTTTCCTCGTAAATCTAAAGATCCCTTTTCAATTTGCAGAGTAAAGAGGGGTAGCAAACCGGCAATGGGCACATATAGATACTTTTATCTAGAGCATCTCCCAAATACTTTACATTCTTCAACTGCACACACTCAGTTCTAATTGAATTTGAAGATTGAATTATGCTTAGTTTTAATACATTGGTGATGATGAACCCCAAAAAGTGAAATACAACATAACATATTTCCAGCTTAGTCAACTAGTGTAAGAGTTGGAAATTTGATCTGAACATAAACTATAAAAATAATAACAGGCTGCACACACTCAGTTCTAATTGTATTTGAAGATTGAATTATGCTTAGTTTTAATACATTGGTGATGATGAACCCCAAAAAGTGAAATACAACATAACATATTTCCAGCTTAGTCAACTAGTGTAAGAGTTGGAAATTTGATCTGAACATAAACTATAAAAATAATAACAGGAGATTAAAAAAAAATAAAAAAGGTGGCCAAGGTCACTGGCTCACTTGTATGGTGCAGTTGAAAGTTTTTCTGCAAATGTGAAGGGTACCTGTGTTTTCTAGTTAGATATACGCAATCATACATAAGATTTTAGGAACGTCTTTCCAAATACACCCATCACAATTTGACCTATGTATATTTGCCAAAAGATTTATCTTTTAACTTTTTCGTTTATTTGTTTATGTACAACTTTTCAAAGCCTCGCTTTTTCTAGTTACAACTATATTTTAACCAACTTTCACTAATTAAGCTTTTAGCAAAAAACTGCAACCAAACAGACAACTAATGTATGTTTGGATGGAGAAAGATGAAGGGAGAGTAGAGGAGAGGGTAAGAGAAGATGGTTGAAATATACTAAAAATCAGTACATTCCATAAACCTTCCCCTCAACTCTCCTCTCCTCTCCCTCTTCCCCCTCCATCCCAAACATACCATAAAAGAATATGGAGTATAAAGATAAAAGAGTATCATCACCATAAGCAGTGCGTTACAATAAGTTTAAATAAAAGTTTATCATCCCAGGTTTTCGGTTAAAAGAAATGATATTCCCACTACTCCACAGTGTATTCAAGTAAAATAGCCATTTCCAACAAAGCAAAACTCTTACTTAACAATACTAAAGAAAGATTTCCATAAAATGGGCATATACATTTACAATTGTATGGAAAATTACAAACTATGCTATGGTAAAGAAAATTACCAGCCACCATGTGTCTGATTTCCTCTCTTAGCTCTGTTGAGGCTGGACTACATCCCATCTTCACCTACATTTCTGGAAAACTCTCCAACTATAAAACAAAGTAAAAAGCAGGAAAGAAAGATCTAAGTACAGTTCTTTTTGTTGTCTCCAGCCAGGGCCGCCTCTAAGAGCACTCACATTGGTTGAGCCAAAATTATAGGCATATCATAGAATAAGAACATATTTTTTTTGTATTTTGGTTAATCACTTTTCAAAACACCCCGAATCCGACTCTCTATCCTAAACTCTATTTCATTTAAATTAATATTTCCCTTTATTTTTTTTTTTCAACGATCATATTCTTTCCTGTTGCATCAAAATTTGTACTCCACTACACCCAATTCAAAGCTGTGATTGAATTAATATTAGTTGGAATTATGAAATCAAATCAAAGAATCAACACAATTTTATAGTAGATACATTTAACAAGCAACTAATAACAAATTTCAGTATTAAGATAACCAGTCACCATGTGTATTGAAACAACAACTTCAGTTGAGAAGAAATAAATACTGAGAAAACGAGGGAAAATGAAGGGTTTGGGAGTTTGATGTTTGCCAACAATTTAAATTGAAGAATTTTAGAATTTTATACCATTTTTTTTTTGTGGCAGACAGAGAGAGAAATCTCCCAGGTCCCTCCGAAGCTAGCTGCTCTGCGTCGTGGTGAAGAGAGAAAGAGAGATGTGAGAGATCGCTCATGGGTTGCCTTCAGGTGGTGGGTATAGGTTGCCGATGTGGTAGCTCATGGGTTTCAGGTGGTGGTTTGCAGGTGATGGGTCATGGATTTACTGTGTGTGGGTTTTCGAGCTGGGATTTCATGGCTGGGAATTTGGTCTGAAGCTGATGATTGGGATTCTGGTTGTGTGGATTGAAGGTGTGTAGCTCTGTGTAGATGTGAGAAAGAGAGAGACGAGAGATGAGACATGCAGTGGTTGTTGCTGGCAGAGTAGAGAAATGTGAGTTTTTTTTTTTTTTTTTGATAAGTAATGAAAAATTTATTAGAAAGGTCCCAGTATACTAGGAGTATACAAAAGGACAAAGAAAGTCAAAGAATACAAAGCTCCAGCAACTCTGCATGAGAATTGATGGAGAGCCTCCCCAAGCCTTTAACCCACTCATACAATAATTGAAAAAATTGGATCTTTAAATCCGGAATGGACATCTCGGTGTCCTCAAAATGACGAGCATTTCTTTCCCTCCATAAACACCAAAAGACACAGTGAGGGGCTGCCCTCCACACCAGGTTGTTTGGTGGAGAAAGGGGTTAGACTTTGGAGGAGACGGAAAGAGAAGGAAAAAAACATTAAAAAATTAGGGGAGAAAAAAAAGGACAAATGTTTTTAATTCAGAATTTATTTATTTATTATATATATATATATATATTTTTTGAGTTTGGAAGATAATATTTATTATTATTTTAAGGCGAATTACATAGTCACTCCTAGGGTTTTGGTCATTCGCAATATAATTGCAAGGGATTTTTCAAATTGATAAAAATGACTCTTCTAATAACATTTCTGTCAATTTTGTTAACAAAATTTAGTCACGTGCAATGTACGTGACCACTTTATAATAAAAAAATATTCATTATTATAAACCCTAGGTGCAATGTGACCAAATTTTGTTAGTAAAATTGACAAAAATATAACTAGAGGAGTCAATTTTATCAATTTGATTATCCTAGGTGGTTATATTGCAAAATTGAAATCACAATAAATCAGTTTGCAAATGACTCAAACCTTAGAAGATGATTATGTAATTTGGCCTTATTTTAATAAAACTATTAGTCACATCAGTATTATTCATCCATCACTTATAGAAAATGATCAAATTGACATAAGAATGAAAGATTAAGAACCAAATTGAAAACCATTTTGACACAAGGGACGAAAGTCAAAGATTAAAATGATAATTAAACATATTTCATTAGTTATCTATTTAGGCCGGAATAGTAATTTGCCTATCCATCATGAATGGTGGCCTAGGCCCAAGGGCTGCCAATACAAAAAGGCCTAAAAAATGGTAAGATAATAATTGGAGAGAGAGAGAGAGTCCACAAAAATGTTGTGAGTGTGTCAAATCTTTATTTACCATAAATTTCTACTAACAGTTTGACTCTTTACTTTTTGTAAGTTATTCTCTCAAAACGGTGTATTCTATTATTAAGTGAAGTTACAATAATGTTTTGATAATAAAATTTTATTGTTCTACGTTTTAAAAATTTGTTTTATTCTAGTTATAGTATAATTTAATAATGCAAATAGTGTTTCTTTTATTTGTAAATATCAATCTAGTTACATAAAAACTTAGAGAGCAAGAGGGGGAGAGAAAGGAATAAAAACATAAATTGAATCTCGAACAAAATCTCTTAAATAAAATCAAATAAGCCACCTAAATTTATCGGGTTAGGCTTCAAACTATGTCAAGACAACCTTGTCTCCAGCAATCAATCATCTGTATCACCAAAATGGCTAAAATCCATACATGAGGGCATAATTAAATATAGTGCCACGACTCAAATTGAAATGACACTATATGCACCACAAATATGAGATCAACATTC
>OU015761.1:68244907-68272563 GCA_907173295.1 Fagus sylvatica | reverse complement strand
TAGTTGTATGTTAAAAAGAATAAATAAAATCAAACGGCTACGGCTAGCTCGCCTTCATTTCTTTAAAAAAAAAAAAAAAAAAGGGAATGAGCTTGTGCAGACGTGTCGCACAGATAGCACATGAACAACGCCATGCGTCCAATCTTTCCATTGAAAAGAAATCTGCTGACGTGTCGCACAGATAGCACATGAACAACGCCATGCGTCCAATCTTTCCATTGAAAAGAAATCTGCTTATAAATGCATTAAAAATGCATAAGATGGACGTGCGGGGAATCTAGATTTTGGGCCAGGCTGACTCATCCTTCTTGTACCACAAGCTTTGACTATTTGCTCTAATTTCCATCCTAAAAATTTTGGTACAATTGCTCAGTCCAAACAATGTAGTAGTTCAAACACTTTCTGCTCTACCCTTTTGATGTCCTATCTCCTGTATAAATAGCCGATATGAGTAACCATAATCTTCCCATATTCTTCATCAAAAAATTTCTGAACCATCTCTCTAAATATGCCTCCCGTAGCAATAGTGGTGCTTTTTCTGATCATGATGAGCATGCCTGCACATTATCAGGCTAGCAGAATCCTCCAAGGAAGAAAAACAAAATCTGAGGATGAAAAACCACGTCTTAGGGTCACCCCAAGCCCCACCTCATGTTCTTGTCCCTCCATCTGTGCCCAATATAGGCACCCATATTCCTAGTTCAACAAGGCCACAACCACAAAGGAAGAGTCCTCCTTCACATCCCTCTATGCTGAATAAGGCTGACAATCCTCCATCTACTCTAAATCCGGGCACCTATATTCCCAGTTCAACAAGGTTACAAAGGAAGAATCCTCTTTCACATCCCTCTATGCTGAATAAGGCTGACAATCCTCCATCTACTCCAAATCCGGGCACCTATATTCCTAGTTCACCAAGGTCAAAAAGGAAGAGTCCTCCTTCATATCCCTCTATGTTGAATAAGGCTAACGATCCTCCATCTACTTCAAATCCGGGCACCTATATTCCTAGTTCACCAGGGTCAAAAAGGAAGAGTCTTCCACCACATCCCTTTATGGTGGACAAGGCTAATGTTCCTCCATCTACTCCAAATCCAGGCACTTATATTCCTAGTTTACCAGGGTCAAAAAGGAAGAGTCCTCCATCACATCCCTCTATGGTGAATAAGGCTGATGTTCCTCCATCTACTCCCAATCCGGGCACCTATATTCCCCGTTCAACAAGGTCACAAAAGAAGAGTCCTCCTCCACATCCCTCTATGGTGAATAAGGCTGATGTTCCTCCATCTACTCCCAATCCGAGCACCTATATTACCCCCTTCAACAAGGTCACAAAGGAAGAGTCCTCCTCCACATCCCTTTATGCCGCATGCATAAGGCTTATTATGTTCTTCTACCTAATCTGGGCATCCATATACCAACTTCAACAACCAAACACAAAGTTGCACCATTGCTAGGATCACTGCACAAGAGTCCTTTGCCTCGCACTATTCCAAATGTGTAGATCTACTTTTCTATATCTCAAAAATATATACATCAATATTTAGAACTTTGTTATTTACTTCAATTAATATGTTGTAGGGATTATATACGTATGTGTGTCTTTGATATTGTGAATTTGGGTTTATCTTGGATAATCAGATGATGGTGTATGTGCTTTGAGTGAGACTGTGTATGTGTATATGTATGATATGAGTATGGTTAGCATGGTGAGTGTCAATGAATGAAACACCATCACCCACACACTAATGGTTTTTCTTAAGCCCAAAAAGCTCTCCTAAAACAACAAACCGTGTCTGATGGTGTTGATTCCTGGGTTGAAATTGAGGTGTACCAAGTCCACATATTTTGTGAAATTCTGAAAGCCATAACCTTTATTATTGGTGAACGATATAAACCCATAATTTTTGGATACACTCACAATGCAATAAATGGATATCAAAATTTCCTATATCTCAATAGATGTTAGTATCTGATTCCTTCCGCTTGTCTTTTAAAGTTTAAATGCACCTTCCGAATTTTAAATGGTAACTACACTTGCAACATAAGTGCATGATTCATGAAAAGAGACTAAATATACTGTAAATTCTTATCGTTTACAAGTTTTGTTTTGGGCGTTTGATTCTTTAATGAACCATATTAGTTCTTAATGTTTTAAAAGTGCTGGTCCTTCCATTAACTTTTTAAGTACTTGACTAATAGAATAATAATGTAACATTTTGATTTAATTAATTTGACTGTTTATTTTATTATTTTTCCTATTACATGATGGTATTTACTATTTAGACCCATAACATCTTGGCTAACAAGTTTTGTGATTGAGCTCCCAGAATGTTGACAAGGACAATTAAATCACCATAGGATTGCTCAAGTTTGACAATCTATTCCTTTATGTGTTATGTGGACTCTTTGACATTAAAGAAACATGAGGATTTTTTTTTATGGTGCTGTACGACCTACTTTTCTAATCAAAGAGTTCAATTTAGGCTCCCCCACTGAATGCATTAGGTGGCATCCCCTAGATGTAAATTTTTTATTTTATGGATTTTTTTTTTGCCTTTGTGATTGTATTCTTTTGATTGGGTGATTCAGATCTCTCATATAGTCATATGTGATTTCCCCCTTTTTTTTTCTTCAAATAAACTTTATTTACTAATAAAAAAATACAAGCATCATATAAACTGTAAAATACAGATTGTTAATTACCTAGCTTTTCATTTTTACTTTACCTTGTATTGGTCAATATGAGTTTCTGATATTTCTTATTGGGGCATATGCTATGATGTGTGTGACATGCGCTCCTTTTTTCAGCCTATATAAGTTTACAATGCACCAATATATTATGAAAAATTGGGACTCATAAAATATGCCACAACTTTTTTCACAAGATAAAAAATTATTAGTGATAGAGAAAAAGTGGTGGATTCATATGAAAGTATGGACTGTCACTCACTGGTCTGATTTTTAAAGATTTTTAAAACCATGACTGTATCAAGTTGTAAAGTGTCTTTTTGGAGCGAGATTACATAACTCATTTGTAATATATATTCTGAAAGTAATTTTTGTAATTTTCCTAATTACCTCTCGCCTTGCTAGACTTTAGAGAGCGATTATTAATGTATCTTCTTTAATCATAGTGTTAGTAATATTTTTCTGTTGCAATAACTGGTTGAGTTGCTTAATTGTTGTGATCTTTGTTCCCATAAACATAGAGTAGTTGGATTCTGGAAATAGGTGTATCTTGGTTGAAAAAAAGATGTATATTGGTTTTGCACTCGAATATTTTTAATGAGTTCTCTTTTGAATATCTAAATTAAATTATCAGCTAAAATAAAAATGTATATTGGTTTTGCACTTGGATTTTTTTAGTTCTCTTTTGAATATCTAAGTTCTCTTTTGAATATCTAAGTTACATTATCAATTAGAATGATCCTTTGTATTTCAGGTAGGTGTGTTCCAAAGCAAATCAATCTAACTTTTTTAAGGAAAGTATGCAACTATGAATTGGTAACTTAACATCTAAGGCATTCAGAAACTTTTTCCGTGCTCATCTTTTACACTTTCACAATGTCACCCCCAATAACTGATATGGAAACAATGAATGGTTGTTGGCTATGGATGCTTGTATACCACCACTTTTTTACATCATTAAAAAAAGATAGATATTCATGTCCAAGTAATGATGTAACTAGTGTCACATAATATTTATTGTGGTAGACTTCAAAAGACAATAAAATATAATAAAATAAAATAATTCAAAAGTACAATAAAATAATCAATGTTTGAATTAGTTTGTCGTACTGTACACAGCTCGACATGGAGACGTGTTTGAATTGAACTTTGAATGATGCCATCTGGTCATGATTATGTAGTTAGACTTTTCTTTTGTTTTTTTCCTTTTATAGGGGCTACACTTTCCATCTCTAAGTTAGATTCGTGTCGATTGCATGGGGAAAATGTCCAACTAACCAACTAAATTCTACTTTTTTCGCTGATTTGACATGCACTTTCCTTGTCACTAGCTAGATACCACAATAATACTATATATTATCCATCAATCAAAGAACTGTGACTTCTAGTTTTGACTTCGTCCCATGTTGTTTTATAGGTAGCTGTCGCCTTCTATATTATTCTTTTTCTTTTTTTCTTTTTTAAAGTAATACATAAAGAGACAAATAAATTAGTCCCAAAATGGGCTTTTTAAAAGCACAATTTTCTACTCTAAAAAATAAAAAAAAAAAAAAATAAAAAAAAAGGCCCACTAGCATTTGGCCTAGTGGTGCAAGGGAATTCCTTCCCCCCATTTGGCAGAGGTTCGAATCCCCTCTGCCCTCCCCAAATAGTGTGTGCGTGTGTGTAGTGTAGATTTCTATCTCAAGATAAAAAAAAAAGCACAATTTTCTATATTGTGAAAATATCTTTACTAAAAGCACAATTTCCTATAGTGTGAAATATCAAATACTAATTTAAAAATATCACTTCCCAAAACTTGTATAATAAAATTTATAATATGACAAGAACATATTCATAATTGTTTTCCTTCATTTCAAGAAAAAAATTGTAAAAGATGCAACTTTTTGGTAAAAGTTTATTTACTTATTTCTTTCAAGTTAGTTAGAATATGTTTATTTATAAAAATTAAAGTTTTAAAAAAATTATGCATAAATAAATTAAGGTGCTGATATTTCCACTCTTTTTATATTTTCACATTATTAATACAGAAATATAAAAAACTGATGTGAAAATAACATTTTCCATAAATTAACTAAAGAGCTAAAAAATATATATGTTTGACAAACACACAATTGTGATGAAATATGGTGGGGCCAGGGTCAAAGAGTGACGCACCTCTTGTCGCTACGCTTTTATACTTTGACAGCTTGTCTTTATACTTTGACACACCTGAATCTGATACTAACCTTTTGAATTTGGAAAATTATAGAATACTCCGGGAGTACATTAAATACGTACTTCCTCCTCTCACATAAGTCATGGGTCCCATCATGTATTTAATTAATGAGACCCACCACTTGTGTGAAAGAAAGAAGTACGCATTCAATGCATTCTCGAAGTATTCTATAATTACCATTTGAATTTTAATGCCACTGTTTCATTGCACGTGCAAGGCATTGATTCAGGCTATGAGTTTGTAAAGACGGAATGCTTCATCCTCTATTAAAACAAAACAAAGTTTAATCACACAATAAACTTTACGATTGTTTTTATTTTTATTTTTTACGATTATTGAGATGATGAATTGTAATTTTTTTTTTTTAAAAAAAAGTTAATAGTTGAAATGAGGAGATTTGATTCCTAAATGTCTATGTTGAAAACACACAAAAATAATATATTGTAATTAATGTAAAATAAAAATGATATCAATAATAATACAATAAATATATTAGAAGAGCTTCCTTTTTTAAATAATTCAATAAATACAATAATGAGGGAGGGATCACTAAAAAAAATAATAATAATAATGGAAGAGGGAAAATTTAAATCACAATTCTCTTTATAAAGGAGAACATACAATACCAATATACTACTGAGTTAGAGCATTCCCAATGGTATAAGCAAGATTTTATGCAAAATTTAGCTTAAGAAACTAATTTTTCTGTTTTGCCTAACCATTTATAAAACACCCAACATCCAATTATTTATCTTTTACTAACCATTTATAAAACACCCAACATCCAATTATTTATCTTTTACTTTATTTTTATTATATCTTCCGAAAACCAAACAATAACCCAAATCAAACCGGTTCATTTTCGCCCATGACTTTAACAAATGACTTTTTACTCGATCTTTAAGGCCTTACCAGAATTCTACAGGGAGCTTAGAAAAGGAAAAAAAAAAAATGGTGGGTGTCATTTTGTTTTCATAGGAGGTTATGTTGGAAGACTTTTCCCCAACAACTCTTTACACTTTATCTATTCATTCTACAGCTTGCACTGGCTCTCCAGGGTGAGAAACCTTTTTTCTTTTCTTTTTTTGTGCTTTGCTAATGAAAGCATGCTTTAAGCAATTACAGGAGGACTTCATGTTGTTCCTTCACTCACGACCAAAGCAGCTAGTTGTTGGGAGGACAAATGGTGCTGATCTTGCTGGGTAGGAAAGGTCAAGATCATGTTGACAGAGGCAACTCTTTCTTTTGGGAACTTCTCTCGCGGTGCTTTGCCAAATTGGTTTTAGAGGTACAGTCCTTTGCCTCCATTTTGGAGAAAGGATTTTGGGACAATTTGTTTGACAACTACAGAGAAACGGTGGATGAAGAAATGGCTAAAGAAAACAAGCAGGTTACTTTGGGAGGAAGGAGAAAGATGAAGAAGAGAGAGAGAGAGAGAGAGTGAAGGCTTAAAAAGAATAAAAATAATCATTTTCCTAACTACAATGTTCTCTAAAAATAGAGAAGCAGTGTAGCAAAATATTATTTTGCCTAATGGGTTGATAATCCAATGGGGTGTTTTTTGGGATTTTTTAGGCAAATTTGGCTGAAACAGTGTTTTGGCTAATCCATAAGAAATGCTCTTGCAAGGCTCTTGGCAAATATCAAAAGAGCTAATTCACATAAATCGAATTAGAAATTAGAAACCATTAAAATACAATTAGCAAACATAGTAGTAGTGAAGGAAAATAAGATATCCAAATAACTCAAATTTCAGAAAAAGGGGGGGAAAGTGGACAAAGAAAATGAATAAGAGAAACATTTCTGTTTTCAATCCATATACTTGTCAAATAAGAAGATGCAATCATGCAATAAGCTACAAGGCTATGCAATAACCTCTAAATAATCTTGCACAAAACAACAATTAACCCAACAACCAACCATGCAGTATTTATCAAAAAAAATTAAATGAAAACAATCAATAACAAACAAGCAAAAAAAATGTGGTCCTGTGGCTACATTTTCTAGGAAATGACATTTGTGAACTGCTGGTGTCAAGGCAAGCATTTTCCATTGACAAAAGCCATGTATGTACACAAGAAAAAACAGAACACTATTACTACCAGTATTACTCAAATTAAGAGTTGAGGGGAATGAAGGATGCTAGTCTTAGTGTCTTACCTGGTCCAGTATGTATGATATCTTGACGTTCTTGTCAGCAAACTTCTCTCCATAGACTGATTCTCCACCTCTTCCATCACCAAGTGTAAGAACACCTGCCTGGATCATGAAGCTAGGAATAATCCTGTGGAAGGTACTACCCTTGTAATGGAGAGGTTTTCCACTCTTTCCAACACCTTTCTTCCCTGAAATGATTAAAAAGAATAATAAGTACACAAAAAACCAAACATTTGTTGTGGTCAGGCCAATGTTTTTTTTTTTTTTTGGATAGGTAAGATAACTTTTATTAGAAAAGAAAAGCTCCTCTATGTGCACAAAGAATGCACAATGAGGAGGGAATAATTACAGCTAAACGGAAGAAATAGAATGAAAACATAAACAGTCTACAAAATCAGTAACGAGGGTGGTACTCGTTAAACCCCACACCCTAGCCCAATCAAACAAGGAGTTAACAAAAACACCCTTTGGATGACAGACCAATGTGTAGATATTATTCAATCCTGAACCCTTACCACTTTCCTCGTAAATCTAAAGATCCCTTTTCAATTTGCAGAGTAAAGAGGGGTAGCAAACCGGCAATGGGCACATATAGATACTTTTATCTAGAGCATCTCCCAAATACTTTACATTCTTCAACTGCACACACTCAGTTCTAATTGAATTTGAAGATTGAATTATGCTTAGTTTTAATACATTGGTGATGATGAACCCCAAAAAGTGAAATACAACATAACATATTTCCAGCTTAGTCAACTAGTGTAAGAGTTGGAAATTTGATCTGAACATAAACTATAAAAATAATAACAGGCTGCACACACTCAGTTCTAATTGTATTTGAAGATTGAATTATGCTTAGTTTTAATACATTGGTGATGATGAACCCCAAAAAGTGAAATACAACATAACATATTTCCAGCTTAGTCAACTAGTGTAAGAGTTGGAAATTTGATCTGAACATAAACTATAAAAATAATAACAGGAGCTATTAATTGAAAAAAATAAAAAAAAAGGTGGCCAAGGTCACTGGCTCACTTGTATGGTGCAGTTGAAAGTTTTTCTGCAAATGTGAAGGGTACCTGTGTTTTCTAGTTAGATATACGCAATCATACATAAGATTTTAGGAACGTCTTTCCAAATACACCCATCACAATTTGACCTATGTATATTTGCCAAAAGATTTATCTTTTAACTTTTTCGTTTATTTGTTTATGTACAACTTTTCAAAGCCTCGCTTTTTCTAGTTACAACTATATTTTAACCAACTTTCACTAATTAAGCTTTTAGCAAAAAACTGCAACCAAACAGACAACTAATGTATGTTTGGATGGAGAAAGATGAAGGGAGAGTAGAGGAGAGGGTAAGAGAAGATGGTTGAAATATACTAAAAATCAGTACATTCCATAAACCTTCCCCTCAACTCTCCTCTCCTCTCCCTCTTCCCCCTCCATCCCAAACATACCATAAAAGAATATGGAGTATAAAGATAAAAGAGTATCATCACCATGAAAGCAATGCGTCTAACTATAATAAGTTTACAATAAAAGTTTATCATCCCTGGTTTTCGGTTAAAAGAAATGATATTCCCACTACTCCACAGTGTATTCAAGTAAAATAGCCATTTCCAACAAAGCAAAACTCTTACTTAACAATACTAAAGAAAGATTTCCATAAAATGGGCATATACATTTACAATTGTATGGAAAATTACAAACTATGCTATGGTAAAGAAAATTACCAGCCACCATGTGTCTGATTTCCTCTCTTAGCTCTGTTGAGGCTGGACTACATCCCATCTTCACCTACATTTCTGGAAAACTCTCCAACTATAAAACAAAGTAAAAAGCAGGAAAGAAAGATCTAAGTACAGTTCTTTTTGTTGTCTCCAGCCAGGGCCGCCTCTAAGAGCACTCACATTGGTTGAGCCAAAATTATAGGCATATCATAGAATAAGAACATATTTTTTTCTTGTATTTTGGTTAATCTCTTTTCAAAACACCCCGAATCCGACTCTCTATCCTAAACTCTATTTCATTTAAATTAATATTTCCCTTTATTTTTTTTTTTCAACGATCATATTCTTTCCTGTTGCATCAAAATTTGTACTCCACTACACCCAATTCAAGGCTGTGATTGAATTAATATTAGTTGGAATAATGAAATCAAATCAAAGAATCAACACAATTTTATAGTAGATACATATAACAAGCAACTAATAACAAATTTCAGTATTAAGATAACCAGTCACCATGTGTATTGAAACAACTTCAGTTGAGAAGAAATACAAATACTGAGAAAACGAGGGAAAATGAAGGGTTTGGGAGTTTGATGTTTGCCAACAATTTAAATTGAAGAATTTTAAAATTTTATACCATTTTTTTTTTGTGGCAGACAGAGAGAGAAATCTCCCAGGTCCCTCCGAAGCTAGCTGCTCAGAGTCGTGGTGAAGGGAGAAAGAGAGATGTGAGAGATCGCTCATGGGTTGCCTTCAGGTGGTGGGTATAGGTTGCCAATGTGGTAGCTCATGGGTTTCAGGTGGTGGTTTGCAGGTGATGGGTCATGGATTTACTGTGTGTGGGTTTTCGAGCTGGGATTTCATGGCTGGGAATTTGGTCTGAAGCTGATGATTGGGATTCTGGTTGTGTGGATTGAAGGTGTGTAGCTCTGTAGATGTGAGAAAGAGAGAGACGAGAGATGAGACATGCAGTGGTTGTTGCTGGCAGAGTAGAGAAATGTGAGTTTTTTTTTTTTTTTTTGATAAGTAATGAGCAATTTATTAGAAAGGTCCCAGTATACTAGGAGTATACAAAAGGACAAAGAAAGTCAAAGAATACAAAGCTCCAGCAACTCTGCATGAGAATTGATGGAGAGCCTCCCCAAGCCTTTAACCCACTCATACAATAATTGAAAAAATTGGATCTTTAAATCCGGAATGGACATCTCGGTGTCCTCAAAATGACGAGCATTTCTTTCCCTCCATAAACACCAAATGACACAGTGAGGGGCTGCCCTCCACACTTGTGAGTTGTTTGGTGGAGAAAGGGGTTAGACTTTGGAGGAGACGGAAAGAGAAGGAAAAAAACATTAAAAAATTAGGGGAGAAAAAAAAGGACAAATGTTTTTAATTCAGAATTTATTTATTTATTATATATATATATATATATTTTTTGAGTTTGGAAGATAATATTTATTATTATTTTAAGGCGAATTACATAGTCACTCCTAGGGTTTTGGTCATTCGCAATATAATTGCAAGGGATTTTTCAAATTGATAAAAATGACTCTTCTAATAACATTTCTGTCAATTTTGTTAACAAAATTTAGTCACGTGCAATGTACGTGACCACTTTATAATAAAAAAATATTCATTATTATAAACCCTAGGTGCAATGTGACCAAATTTTGTTAGTAAAATTGACAAAAATATAACTAGAGGAGTCAATTTTATCAATTTGATTATCCTAGGTGGTTATATTGCAAAATTGAAATCACAATAAATCAGTTTGCAAATGACTCAAACCTTAGAAGATGATTATGTAATTTGGCCTTATTTTAATAAAACTATTAGTCACATCAGTATTATTCATCCATCACTTATAGAAAATGATCAAATTGACATAAGAATGAAAGATTAAGAACCAAATTGAAAACCATTTTGACACAAGGGACGAAAGTCAAAGATTAAATGATAATTAAACATATTTCATTAGTTATCTATTTAGGCCGGAATAGTAATTTGCCTATCCATCATGAATGGTGGCCTAGGCCCAAGGGCTGCCAATACAAAAAGGCCTAAAAAATGGTAAGATAATAATTGGAGAGAGAGAGAGAGTCCACAAAAATGTTGTGAGTGTGTCAAATCTTTATTTACCATAAATTTCTACTAACAGTTTGACTCTTTACTTTTTGTAAGTTATTCTCTCAAAACGGTGTATTCTATTATTAAGTGAAGTTACAATAATGTTTTGATAATAAAATTTTATTGTTCTACGTTTTAAAAATTTGTTTTATTCTAGTTATAGTATAATTTAATAATGCAAATAGTGTTTCTTTTATTTGTAAATATCAATCTAGTTACATAAAAACTTAGAGAGCAAGAGGGGGAGAGAAAGGAATAAAAACATAAATTGAATCTCGAACAAAATCTCTTAAATAAAATCAAATAAGCCACCTAAATTTATCGGGTTAGGCTTCAAACTATGTCAAGACAACCTTGTCTCCAGCAATCAATCATCTGTATCACCAAAATGGCTAAAATCCATACATGAGGGCATAATTAAATATAGTGCCACGACTCAAATTGAAATGACACTATATGCACCACAAATATGAGATCAACATTCTATACATTTTATATTCTCAATTTGCATAGCTTACATAGGTATTGATATACAAATTCTTTGACAGGACACAATAAATTCTCTCACAAAAAATTAAAAGTCATTCTATCACAATTCAAAATAAAATAAGTATTTTAGAAAAGAAAAAAAAAATACATTAGGACTTATTAAGTTATTATAACTAAAAATAAGTTTGTTATGAAAATGCGGTCGACTTTGTTTTGATACAAATCTTGATATAATTAGAGTCTTTTATTTTTTATTTTATTTTTGTTTTTTTGCTAAATAGAATCTATATTAATAAGACAAGAAGTTCATATCACTTAATATAACTAGAGTCATAACGGATTGAGATCCCATGCAATACATATTTTGTGGTTAAAATTAAATGTGTTAACTTTTAATTTATTTTGGTTTTTAAATTGAGAGGTTGAGGTTCAATTTTTTTTTTTTGATAAGTAAGTTGAGGTTCAATTTCAACCACAAAATATGTATTGCACGCCCATGCAATACTTTTTAGTTGTAAGTTGGCATGTCACGTCACAATTTATTATTATTTTAATAAAACCATTAATCTTGTCAGTATTTTTCATATATATATATATATATCACTTAACGACAATGACTAAATTGACACAAAGATGAAAGGTTGGGGACTAAATTGACACATTTGAAACATTGAAGAACATTTTGACACAATTGACATAGCTTGAAGACAAAAATAATAATTAAAGAATTAAACCCAAAAAAGAAAAAAAGAAAAATAAGCAAAGTGGCCAAGGTCACTGGCTCACTTGTGTATGGCTATACCAGTTTATTATATCTTTCGAAAACCAAACAATAACCCAAATCAAGCCGGTTCATTTCGCCCATGACTTTAACAAATGACTTTTTACTCGATCTTTAAGGCCTTACCAGAATTCTACAGGGAGCTTAGAAACGGAAAAAAAAAATGGTGGGTGTCATTTTGTTTTCATAGGAGGTTATGTTGGAAGACTTTTCCCCAACAACTCTTTACACTTTATCTATTCATTCTACAGCTTGCACTGGCTCTCCAGGGTGAGAAACCTTTTTTCTTTTCTTTTTTTGTGCTTTGCTAATGAAAGCATGCTTTAAGCAATTACAGGAGGACTTCATGTTGTTCCTTCACTCACGACCAAAGCAGCTAGTTGTTGGGAGGACAAATGGTGCTGATCTTGCTGGGTAGGAAAGGTCAAGATCATGTTGACAGAGGCAACTCTTTCTTTTGGGAACTTCTCTCGCGGTGCTTTGCCAAATTGGTTTTAGAGGTACAGTCCTTTGCCTCCATTTTGGAGAAAGGATTTTGGGACAATTTGTTTGACAACTACAGAGAAACGGTGGATGAAGAAATGGCTAAAGAAAACAAGCAGGTTACTTTGGGAGGAAGGAGAAAGATGAAGAAGAGAGAGAGAGAGAGAGAGAGTGAAGGCTTAAAAAGAATAAAAATAATCATTTTCCTAACTACAATGTTCTCTAAAAATAGAGAAGCAGTGTAGCAAAATATTATTTTGCCTAATGGGTTGATAATCCAATGGGGTGTTTTTTGGGATTTTTTAGGCAAATTTGGCTGAAACAGTGTTTTGGCTAATCCATAAGAAATGCTCTTGCAAGGCTCTTGGCAAATATCAAAAGAGCTAATTCACATAAATCGAATTAGAAATTAGAAACCATTAAAATACAATTATCAAACATAGTAGTAGTGAAGGAAAATAAGATATCCAAATAACTCAAATTTCAGAAAAAGGGGGGGAAAAGTGGACAAAGAAAATGAATAAGAGAAACATTTCTGTTTTCAATCCATATACTTGTCAAATAAGAAGATGCAGTCATGCAATAAGCTACAAGGCTATGCAATAACCTCTAAATAATCTTGAACAAAACAACAACCAACCATGCAGTATTTATCAAAAAAAATTAAATGAAAACAATCAATAACAAACAAGCAAAAAATGTGGTCCTGTAGCTACATTTTCTAGGAAATGACATTTGTGAACTGCTGGTATCAAGGCAAGCATTTTCCATTGACAAAAGCCATGTATGTACACAAGAAAAAACAGAACACTATTACTACCAGTATTACTCAAATTAAGAGTTGAGGGGAATGAAGGATGCTAGTCTTAGTGTCTTACCTGGTCCAGTATGTATGATATCTTGACGTTCTTGTCAGCAAACTTCTCTCCATAGACTGATTCTCCACCTCTTCCATCACCAAGTGTAAGAACACCTGCCTGGATCATGAAGCTACGAATAATCCTGTGGAAGGTACTACCCCTGTAATGGAGAGGTTTTCCACTCTTTCCAACACCTTTCTTCCCTGAAATGATTAAAAAGAATAATAAGTACACAAAAAACCAAACATTTGTTGTGGTCAGGCCAATGTTTTTTTTTTTTTTTTTGGATAGGTAAGATAACTTTTATTAGAAAAGAAAAGCTCCTCTATGTGCACAAAGAATGCACAATGAGGAGGGAATAATTACAGCTAAACGGAAGAAATAGAATGAAAACATAAACAGTCTACAAAATCAGTAACGAGGGTGGTACTCGTTAAACCCCACACCCTAGCCCAATCAAACAAGGAGTTAACAAAAACACCCTTTGGATGACAGACCAATGTGTAGATATTATTCAATCCTGAACCCTTACCACTTTCCTCGTAAATCTAAAGATCCCTTTTCAATTTGCAGAGTAAAGAGGGGTAGCAAACCGGCAATGGGCACATATAGATACTTTTATCTAGAGCATCTCCCAAATACTTTACATTCTTCAACTGCACACACTCAGTTCTAATTGAATTTGAAGATTGAATTATGCTTAGTTTTAATACATTGGTGATGATGAACCCCAAAAAGTGAAATACAACATAACATATTTCCAGCTTAGTCAACTAGTGTAAGAGTTGGAAATTTGATCTGAACATAAACTATAAAAATAATAACAGGCTGCACACACTCAGTTCTAATTGTATTTGAAGATTGAATTATGCTTAGTTTTAATACATTGGTGATGATGAACCCCAAAAAGTGAAATACAACATAACATATTTCCAGCTTAGTCAACTAGTGTAAGAGTTGGAAATTTGATCTGAACATAAACTATAAAAATAATAACAGGAGATTAAAAAAAAATAAAAAAGGTGGCCAAGGTCACTGGCTCACTTGTATGGTGCAGTTGAAAGTTTTTCTGCAAATGTGAAGGGTACCTGTGTTTTCTAGTTAGATATACGCAATCATACATAAGATTTTAGGAACGTCTTTCCAAATACACCCATCACAATTTGACCTATGTATATTTGCCAAAAGATTTATCTTTTAACTTTTTCGTTTATTTGTTTATGTACAACTTTTCAAAGCCTCGTTTTTTCTAGTTACAACTATATTTTAACCAACTTTCACTAATTAAGCTTTTAGCAAAAAACTGCAACCAAACAGACAACTAATGTATGTTTGGATGGAGAAAGATGAAGGGAGAGTAGAGGAGAGGGTAAGAGAAGATGGTTGAAATATACTAAAAATCAGTACATTCCATAAACCTTCCCCTCAACTCTCCTCTCCTCTCCCTCTTCCCCCTCCATCCCAAACATACCATAAAAGAATATGGAGTATAAAGATAAAAGAGTATCATCACCATAAGTTTACAATAAAAGTTTATCATCCCAGTTTTCGGTTAAAAGAAATGATATTCCCACTACTCCACAGTGTATTCAAGTAAAATAGCCATTTCCAACAAAGCAAAACTCTTACTTAACAATACTAAAGAAAGATTTCCATAAAATGGGCATATAAATTTACAATTGTATGGAAAATTACAAAATATGCTATGGTAAAGAAAATTACCAGCCACCATGTGTCTGATTTCCTCTCTTAGCTCTGTTGAGGCTGGACTAGATCCCATCTTCACCTACATTTCTGGAAAACTCTCCAACTGTAAAACAAAGTAAAAGGCAGGAAAGAAAGATCTAAGTACAGTTCTTTTTGTTGTCCCCCGCCAAGGCCGGCTCTAAGAGCACTCACATCGGTTTAGCCAAAATTATAGGCATATCATAGAATAAGAACATATTTTGTTTGTATTTTGGTTAATCACTTTTCAAAACACCCCGAATCCGACTCTCTATCCAAAACTCTATTTCATTTAAATTAATATTTTCCATTTTTTTTTTTTTTCAACGATCATATTCTTTCCTGTTGCATCAAAATTTGTACTCCACTACACCCAATTCAAAGCTGTGATTGAATTAATATTAGTTGGAATTATGAAATCAAATCAAAGAATCAACACAATTTTATAGTAGATACATTTAACAAGCAACTAATAACAAATTTGAGTATTAAGATAACCAGTCACCATGTGTATTGAAATAACAACTTCAGTTGAGAAGAAATAAAGACTGAGAAAACGAGGGAAAATGAAGGGTTTGGGAGTTTGATGTTTGCCAACAATTTAAATGAAAGAATTTTAGAATTTTATACCATTTTTTTTTTGTGGCAGACAGAGAGAGAAATCTCCCAGGTCCCTCCGAAGCTAGCTGCTCTGCGTCGTGGTGAAGAGAGAAAGAGAGATGTGAGAGATCGCTCATGGGTTGCCTTCAGGTGGTGGTTTGCAGGTGATGGGTCGTGGATTTACTGTGTGTGGGTTTTCGAGCTGGGATTTCATGACTGGGAATTTGGTCTGTGTAGATGTGAGAAAGAGAGAGACGAGAGATGAGACATGCAGTGGTTGTTGCTGGCAGAGTAGAGAAATGTGGGTGGTTTGGTGGAGAAAGGGGTTAGACTTTGGAGGAGACAGAAAGAAAAGGAAAAAAACATTAAAAAATTAGGGGAGAAAAAAAAAAAGGACAAATGTTTTTAATTCAGAATTTTTTATTTTATTATATATATATATATATATATATATATATATTTTTTGAGTTTGGAAGATAATATTTATTATTATTTTAAGACGAATAATATAGTCAGCCCTAAGGTTCTGGTCATTCGCAATATAATCCCAAGATATTTTTCAAATTGATAAAAATGACCCTTCTAATAACATTTCTATCAATTTTGCTAACAAAATTTAGTCACGTGCAATATACATGACCACTTTATAATAAAAAAAAGAATTATTATTATAAACCTTGGGTGCAATGTGACCAAATTTTGTTGGTAAAATTGATAAAAATATAACTAGAGGAATCCATTTTATCAATTTGATTACCCTAAGTGGTTATATTGCAAAATTAAAACCACAGGGAATCAGTTTATAAATGACTCAAACCTTAGGAGATGATTATGTAATTTGGACCTTATTTTAATAAAACTATTAGTCACATCAGTATTATTCATCCATTACTTATAAACAATGATCAAATTGACATAAGAATGAAAGGTTAAGAACCAAATTGAAAACCGTTTTGACACAAAGTACGTGAGTCGAAGATTAAAATGATAATTAAACATATTTCATTAGTTATCTATTTTGGCCGGAATAGTAATTTGCCTATCCATTATGAATGGTGGCCTAGGCCCAATGGCTGCCAATACAAAAAGGCCTAAAAATGGTAAGATAATAATTGGAGAGAGAGAGAGAGTCCACAAAAATGTTGTGAGTGTGCCAAATCTTTATTTACCATAAATTTCTACTAACAGTTTGACTCTTTACTTTTGTAAGTTATTCTCTCAAAACGGTGTATTCTATTATTAAGGGTGGGTTTGGGTTAGCTGTTTGAAAAAGTGCGTTTTTTAAAAAGTGCGTTTTTAAAATGTGTATTTTGAAAACATGATTTTGAAAATCACAATTAAGCGTTTGGCAAAATTAATGAAAAAGTGCTGTTTCTGTCAATTGAGCGTTTGGTTAATTTTAATCTAAAACTGTTGTTTCGAGTATAAATGACCAAAAAAGACTTGACTATACTGTTAAGTTATAGTGTAATTTTTCAAATGCTTACAAATTGTAACAATAATAACAATATTTTATTCTAAATATAAAAATGATAATAATAATAATAATATACTAAAAATGATTAAAAACAAAAGTCCAAAAATGACATAATTGAAGGAAAGTTTCAAAATTGGTTGTATCATTAAAATGAGAGAAAAATTGACCGTAGCAAAAGTCCCAGTGTCACAATAATATTTTTAATAATTAAAGTTTATTGTTCTACGTTTTAAAAATTTGTTTTATTCTAGTTATAGTATAATTTAATAATGTAAATAGTGTTTCTTTTATTTGTAAATATCAATCTAGGTACAAAAAAACTTAGAGAGAAAGAAGGGGAGAGAAAGGAATAAAAACATAAATTGAATCTTGAACAAAATCTCTTAAATAAATCAAATAAGCCACCTAAATTTATTGCGTTAGGCTTCCCTTAGGGCTTTATTCAGCCCACAGCCCACAAAAGAAGACCTCAAAGCTGCCCACTTTTTGAACCCCTGAGCAGCCATATTACCCCACTCAAGGCTCTAGGCTCCAGGCCCAAGTATATGGACAATTTTTCAATGTTATTATTGCAAACACCATCCAGTTTGGCATAGTCTCTGGGTAGGATAGAGATTCCATCCAGTTGTTCAACAACTTGCTGAAATCTTTCCTGCTTTTAAAACACGTACCACTTTGGGATATGACCTATATACTTTTTATATCCTAAGTCCCAAAAAATAATCGTATAAAGGTTTGGCACTTTCGGCTTTTTTAATATTTTGAATTGTTACAAATTTCTCTTTTGATTCTTAGTTGATATGTGGAGTATTGACATTGTTCATCAGATAGTGGTTGTTATTTTTTATTTTTGGGAAGGTGAAAACTATTGCACTAAAAAAATCTAATTTAGAGATAAATGATGAGCTTTTGTGTGCTTCACATTATCATATAAGCCATGATAAGATTTATTGTAAATTTAGTCATGTAAAAAACATATGATGTGAAATGATATAAAAACAGTGTTCAAATATCATTTCTCTAATATAACCGAAATCTTTCAAAGTTTATTATTGGCGCAAATGATGTCTAAGAATATTTCTGACGCTAGTGGCATCGTTTTTTGAATGAAATAGTAATCAACAAAAAGTACAAATTCAGCTGGTCTGGAAACAACTAATTTGATCGAGAAAGATAGTGACCCATTTTTTTAATGCTAAATGCATTCAAAGTTATATTCAGTAATAGCATGGTAAATATCAATTTATGTAGCAAAAAAAAAAAGTACAGATTAATTTAAAACATAAGGGGATATTTATTTACATATTTTTCCAATTTCTTTAATTTTCATTTCCAGATTTTTTTTTTCTATTTTTCTAGAACTCATTTTTAGAATCATATTCTCATTTACCTGTTTGAATAGAATCTATATATTATTTAGAGTGAATGGAGTGGCATGGGACAGAATGGTGTGAGAGGATTCTATTGTGGATTTTTATTCCTCCATAGATATAGTCATAGATTTGCCTTATCGGGTGACATTTCGGCATCTTTTGTCTTCTTCAAACGAATCAAGCAAGTTGAAAATAGACCATCGGAAAGACTAAAGCGACGTCTCCATAATTATATAATGCCGTGATTGCCTTTTTCTTTAGGACTCAAGTCAATGTCGGCCATATTCTTTTATAAAAAAATCCCTATGGCGCCGACATTCTTCATCAACTTGTTCTTCACTATAAATCTGTTTACAACTTCTCTTATCTTTGTCCATTAAGAAGTCCCACTTTCACTTAAGATTGCAGAACATGGTCAAGTTCAATATTCTTCTAGTCACAACAATGCTGTTTCTTATGAGCCTGCTTACACCCGAGGCTAGCTGCAAAGTCCTCCCAAGAGAAAAACAAAATATGGTGAAGAACTTGTTAAGGTCACTTCAAGTGCAAGCTCAAGTGCTCAAGCCCAATCCTCGGACCACCGGTGACATCTCTCCTTTGCTACGCCAACAGTTGCATAGGGGTCCAGTTGCTAGGTCTGCTCCCAATCCGGGTACCAATAATCCCGCTTTAATAAGGAGTCACAACGTTGCACCATTGCCAGGCTCACTGCAGAAGAGTCCTCTTCCTCCCTTTATGCCCAATGGGGACACCTCCATCCCCTAGGTCTGTAATGTATGTTTGAGACGGAGTGAAAAAGAGAGAGAGAAGAAGGGAGAGGAGAAGATTCATGGAATGTAATAATTTTTTTATTATATTCTCGTCATCTTTTCTTCTCATCTCTTCTACTCTCTCTATCCAAACATAGAATTATTCCCCGATCAATATGCGTTTGCAAAGCAAACCTACTTTTTTTCTTTTTCCTTTTTTAATATCTATAATATAGCAGTACTCAGCAAAATAAAATAAAATAGAAGCAGGCTGTAGCTGATGCTATAGATATGAATTTTGTTATTTATTAGTAATTATGTTGTGTGAATATATATATATATATATATATATATATATAATTTGTTATTTTATTTAGTGCATATAAATATCTATGTATTGATTATATATATATAAATATATATATATATATATATATATATATATATATATATATATATATATTTGTACGTCCTTGATAATGTGACTTTGGGTTTATTTTGGATTCTCACCTGATGTATGTATTGTGTGTATGTCAGTATGGTTAGCCGCACTGTCGATCTCAGACGAAAGGCTCTGTTGGTGTTAATGAAGAAACACCCACAAACGAAGGTTTTGTGTTGTTTTCATTTTAACTCCCTAACTTTAAAAGTTTTTATTTTGGCTCATTATGTTTGATTCGTTTTCAAAATGGTATTTTTGTCCAATCTGTCACTCAACTCCCGTTAAATGCCACCTAAGCAATCCAAGTCAGCAATTTTTAATATTATTTAATATAATTCAGTAATTTTTTAATTAAAAATGACATTTTATTCTATATTGATTTTTTTCTCTCTCCAACCCAAATCCGAATGACCTCTTCTCTCTCTAAAACCACCGTGGCCTCCTCTCTCATCATTCTCTCTTTCTTGAAAACCACCATGGCCAAACCAACCACCTGAAACCCCTCACACATGGTTCAGCCTTTTCTAGATCATTGTCTCTCTATTGCACTAAAAAAAGTAATTCTAATTTAGAGATAAATGATGAGCTTTTGTGTGCTTCACATTATCATCTAAGCCATAGTAAGATTTATTGTAAATTTTGTCATGTAAATAACATATGATGTGAAATGATATAAAAATAGTGTTCAAATGTCATTTCTCTAATATAACCGAAATCTTTCCAAGTTATTACTGGCGCAAATGATGTCTAAGAATATTTCTGATCCTAGTGGCATCGTTTTTTGAATGAAATAGAAATCAACAATAAGTACAAATATTCAGCTGGTCTGAAAACAACTAATTTGTAGGGATAAAAATTAGATGCTGACGCTTTTACCAACGAACTTGGTTTTACTAGGCATAGCCATTTTTAGAACCTAGTTTTCGAATCATATTCTCATTTAATTCTTTGAGTAGAATCTATATATATGTATTTATTTTTATAAGATTTAAGTAGAGTGAATGGGGTGGTGAGAGAGGAATTCTTTTGGTGATTTTTATTCCTCGATCCATGTATAGATATATACTCGTATAGATTTGACTATGCGAGTGATATTTTTGTCTGCTTCAAACGAATCAAGCAAGTTGAAAAATAGACCATCGGAAAGACAGAAGCGACGTCTCCATAATTATATAATGCCTTGATTGCCTTTTTCTTTAGTGTTGATGATACAGATCAAACTACAACAGATGCTTGTCGTTTTAGCAAGTCTGGTCATAAACGACTGTAGCTTCTCTGCAGCTTCTAAGTCTTCATAGCACACCTGTCGTTTAGGCCTTCATACGACTGTAGCTTGGTGCAAGGAGTTGATAACTTAACAAGCACATGACAAACACGTGCTCTTAAAGTGTGGAATCTGTTATGATAATTCTGTTGAGTTAGTTAGTTTGTTTTAAAGCTGTCAAAGCTTACTCTTACTGCTATATATATGAATCAAAGGCTAATGATAATTAATTAAGCCATTACAACAATATCTTTCATCTTTGATTCACTCACTCTTAGTTCTTAGACATTTTTCCTTCTCTAAGAATCTCTATATGGTATCAGAGCAGGTGATCCCAAGTTCAAACCCTGACTCCACTCTACCTCCCATTTAAAAAAAATTAAAAATCCCACGTGTTGGGCCCCATTCATTAAGGGGGAGTCTAAGCCCACACGTGAGGGGGAGTGTTAGAATATTGGTTAAATGATTAAATTCACCATATCCTAATAGCTTAAGTTTTGGGGATAATCGGTAATTTCTCATTTAGAACTCAAGTCAATGTCGGTCTTATTCTTTTATAAAAAAAATCCCTATGGCACAGACATTCTTTTTCAAATTGTTCATGACTATAACTCTGTTTACAATTTCTCTTATCTTTATCCATTAAGAAGTCCCACTTTCACTTTAGATTGCAGAACATGGTGGTCAAGTTCAATATGCTTTTTGTACCTGTAGTCATATCAGTGTTGTTTCTTTTGGGTCTGCTTGCACTTGAGGCTAGCTGCATGGTCCTCCCTCAAGAAAAGCCGAATATGATGAAGAAGAAGCAGTTGTTCAGGCTAGTACTGCAAGTGCAAGCTCAAGTACCCAAGCCCAATCCTCGGACCACCGGTGACATCTCTCGTTTGCTATGCCGACAGTTGCTTAAGGGTCGAGTTCCTCTATCTGCTCCCAATCCGGGTACCAATAATCCCACTTCAACAAGGAGTCACAACGTTGCACCATTGCTAGGCTCAAGGCAGAAGAGTCCTCTCGTCTCTCTCGCACAGCACACAACCCCGCTCAAGCGTTGGCAATCTCTTGATCAAAGAGATCGTGGTGGAATCGCGGTGGTTGCAAGTAGATTTGTCACGCTTGACGTGCTTCGCGGTGGTCGCTTGGGCTTCGCCGATCTCTCTCTCTCTCTTGCCCGATGTGGCTTGCGTGGTCGCCTTGGCTTTGCAATGGACTTCGTGGTGGTTTGTCATTGATATCTCTCTCTCTTACCCGACGTGGCTTGAGATGGTCGCTTGGGCTTCGTGATGGTCTAAAGCCCAATTTGTTGGTTTGTGGTGAGTATTTGTTGAATTTGTGATGGCTGGCGGTGGATGTGATAGTTTTTATTAAATTTGTGGTGGGATTTTGTTAGTTTGTGGTGGCAGATGGTGGGGTTTTTGTTATTTTGTGGTCGGTTTTTGTTTTTTTTTTTGAGTTGCTGGTGGCTGATGGAGGATATGGTTGGGTTTTGTTGAGTTTATGGTGGGTCTTTTTTAATTTTTTAATTTTTTTATGTTGCGTCAAACACCGTAAAATATTTAGAAATTTTTTTTTCTCTGAAATCTTTTACATAAGAAAACGTTTTACATTGAAAAATATTTTACAACGAAATAAATGGAACTAAGTCCCAAAAAATAATTGTATAAAAGTTCTTTGTCAAATTTTTTTCTCGCTTTGGCTCAGAATTTTATAAACTGCTTTTAAAATTTGAATTGTCAAGATTTTTAGTTTAATTCTTAGTTGATATGTGAAGTATTGACATTATTGTTTCTCAAAAAGTGGTAGTTATTTTTTATTTTATTGTTTTTTGGTGTTTTAGATTTTTTTTGGATAGGTGAAACTCATGCAACTCGTGGGATTTGAACACCATTCTCGTCCATCATCGCATACTTAGGAGGGTGGATCTGCCACTTGACCCAAAGTCCATTGGAATATATAATTGCTATTTCCTTTGATAAGATGGTGTTATTTTCACACCCATTTTTTATATTTCCGTTTTATTAGTGTGTAAATACAAAGAAATAACAATTCTCCCTTTAATATTGTCGTAAAATTTCAATAGTTTCAATAATATAGAGAGGTGAATGAGGGATATGAACCCCGGTTCTTTAATTGGTGGTGCAAAAAGTACAACCATGAATGAAATCTATTTAAGAGATTGATAGAAGTCTATTTTCTTGAATTATTAAAATTAGTAAACAAATTCTAATTTAGAGACAAATAATCAATTACATTTTTTTATAATGTTCGCAAGAAGAAAATAAGTAAAGTTTAATTTTCCAAAATGGTTTAGTGAATTATATTTATTCCACCTTGTGGTGAAAAGAGGTCCATAAAAAATATTGGGAAAAAGTATAATTTAGGGGAATAAAAACCTTGTAATTTTAAAAGTAAGAAATTAATCCCTCTACATATATTAAACTCCAAACATAATCCCTTTGAATGTTGTTTAACATTTTATGACTATACTCTTTTGTGTTCATTTGATGAGCTTATTTTTATCAGTTGATTTTGTAATTGAGCAAAAGTGCAACTGTATCTTAAAAAATGAAAAAGGTTTAATTTGTGACTTTTAAAACCTTAAATTAAAGGGTTCAAACTAAAAGTTTCCAAAATATTCATAATGTTATTTATTTAGAAAATCAACCTAGTGGTTCTCAAATATTTTCTGTCTTTTCTTGGTCATCCCTTTGACTGCATGTGTTTATTAAGATCTTATGACTATACTCTTTAGTGTGCATTTGATGAGCTCATTTTCATCTGTTAATTTTGTTTATTGTGCGAAAGTGCAATTGTATCTTAAAATATTTAATGTTTTAAAAAGTTGGACATTCTCTTTGGGAAAAAAAAAAAAAAAAAATTCCAATTGAAGCCTTAATGCCACACTAAGGGCCAACTTAGGATCCTATATTATGTCACATAGAATGTTATAATTAGTGAAATACAAAATGAAAAAAATGTAAAATGTGAAATAAAGAATTTATATTAAGAGATTTTTTGGTTTAATAGAGTCCAATTTGATCATCTAGGGAAATGATTCTTTCACACCACGGTGTGAAATAGTGTTTTAACACCACTACTAAAAGACAAACCAGTTATTCCCGGTTAACTATTCCAAATTCCACTATCCTTGTAACCAAACACCCATTTTTACTAAAACTTACACTCTCTCTCCTCCCGAAAGCTCTCTCCTCCTCTCCCCGAAATCTTTCTCCTCCTCCATTGATTTTCTGCTCTTCCTCAACTCTGTCCTCATGAAGCCATGGATTGAACTTTCATTCTCTCCCTTCAATCTCTCTCCCCCGAAGGTTTTTCCTCTATTGAAGTTTTGTTCATCCAAAGCTCTCTCCTCATGAAACCATGGCTTGGTTGATGTTTGAAGGTTTGGGTGTGGGTGTCAGTTTAATGTTTAAGAGAGTTTATTTCAGATCTGATTTGGGTTTGGGAATGGTTTCAGATTTGATGTTTGAAATTGGGGTTTGATTGTATTTGTGAGGGTTTGGATGATTTTGTAAGGGTTTGGAAATAATAAAAGTTAAACGTTTGGTTGATTAGGAATAAAACTTGTTGGGTTTAATATTTTTCTGAGAGTTTGGTTGATTTTGGTTGAGATTGGAAATAATAAAGTTTGTTTTTTCTTTTTTTTTTTTAATTTTGAAGTGATTTTGGTTGGTTGAGATAAAAAATAATAAAATTGTTACAAAGATGCCAAAGAAACATGTTTAATAGATGCCAAGAAACATGACCAATTCGTATGAACATGTTTAAATGTTCATACAATTTTCCAGAAAATGTGGACAAAAACATGAAATTATGGACAATAATATCCATACTTTCTGGAAAATAGTATGAATATTTCGAGTCTACTTATGAACATTCAAGTGAACCCAGAAAGTGTGGACAATTATTCTTTAAGTTTGGACAATATTGTCCACATTTTCTGGAAAATAGTATGAACATTCGAGTCTATGCATGAACATTCAAGTGAACCCAGAAAGTGTGGACAATTATTCTTTAAGTTTGGACAATATTGTCCACATTTTCTGGAAAATAGTATGAACATTCGAGTCTACGCATGAACATTCAAGTGAACCCAGAAAGTGTAGACAATTATTCTTTAAGTTTGGACAATATTGTCCACATTTTCTGGAAAATATATGAACATTCGAGTCTACGCATGAACATTTAAGTAAATCCAGAAAATGTTTTCTGGAAATTTGAATGTGTCTAGGAGATGTTTTGGACTTTAAAACACAAATTTGCCTCATGGAAACTTGGAATCGCGTTCAACTCCTTCGCTGCTGCAATAAGAATCATAATGGAGTCACTGCCTTATTAAAGTGGCCTGGATTTTTCCATCTAGTGGCTTGGATTATTAAATTTTAAAATCAATTGTACCCAGAAAATGTAGACAATGGTAATAGGTTGCTCCTGGGTATTTGTTTGAACATATTGAATTTCACCACTATTTGGGAAACATTTTTAGACATTCTTTTTTTATATCTTTCACAATGAGTAATGTGAAGATTCCAATGGCAATAAATTGCTCATGGGTAACATTAAATATAAAAGAAAGTTTATGTAATGGGTTACTCATGGGTAATCTTAAATATACGCAAATGTTGCCAACTAATTTCACCATTTAATTTATTTACTCCATTTACAAAATCATAAGAAATTGTTGTTGTTGACTACTTTTAATACAATCTCAAGTATAGAAAAAATAGAGCAACCAAAAGATTAAATACAAAAAGAAGAAACGTTTAGCAGAACACAAAAACAACAAATGTCTACCAAAACATAAAACTATATTTTGATAAAGAACTGGGCAGCTTTGGGCAGCAAGCATGGCACATTTGATAGCTTTAGGCACGGAAAATTTAGCTTTCGATAGCTTTGGGTAGCAAGCATTCATAATATAATTAAAGCAAAGTTAGTTGCCGAATTCTTTAGCAATCGGCCTACAAAACATAAAACACATTCAGAAAATATTCGTTAGTTAGTTATTTTCACTTAAAATTAACGCATCATCAAATGAAGGTGTGGACATCATAACATCCATAAAGGAGAAGTGAGATATTACCTTGGAGATGATGTGAATTGCATATCTTGGATTGCTTTCTCAAAACTTTATTTATTTTTTTTTCTTATAAGCAATAATGCTAACTCACGCACAAACCAATAGAAGAATACGTACCAATATAAACTCCAGTATGCTAGCATAGTTTTAACAGTCCAAAAAGAGTAAGTAAAAGAACATTTATCAAATACTCACTATGGAAGCGAATGCAGTTATTTTTTACCAATACACGATAGGAACCGAACATTACTCAATAATTTCTTCGACTTCCTAAAAAAAAAAAAAAAAAAATGGTCCAGTCAAGCAAATTATGAAATGTTCATCTACAATGAATTGTCATATTCATTTTACAACAATTCCTTAGACAATGATTCGACTCGGATTAACAACCCTGGATGAAAGTGAGTTTGTTATAAATCCAAAATTTCAAAGGATTTAAAACTATCAAGTTTTTAATAAAATAGAAGATTTTATAAGCAAATTCAAACTGAAACCCAAATCTTCTTGAAGAAAAAAGTTAGTGTGATAATAATACACGTACCCAAAAAAAAAAATGAAAATCGCATCAATACTCATCAAATTCAGCAAACCAATCTCAACAAATAATACAAAAAACCAAAGACTCAGCAAAATATCACAAGAGAGAGAGAGAGAGGACGATGAACCTGTGAAGACATGTGCAGAAGCCAAGCGAGATCTGTGCACAGAGAGAGATAATGTGCAAAGTATATACACTACTGGCACTTTTGGAACCATATTTCCTTTTGATAATATCTCTCTCTCTCTCTCTCTCTCTCTCTTTCTTTATTTCTTTTTTAGTTTAATTTCTTTTTGCCAATTTTTTTTTTTACTTACATTACGCCCAAATTTGATTGGCCAAGACAAACAAATATTTGCCCGCCACTCTCATTTGTTTCTCCCACCATCTACTCTTTCTCTAATTAACTTTTTATTATTTAATTATTTCTTTTTAAAAGGGGGATAAAAGTAATGAATTGGCAGTGGTTAACGTGTGAGACTTAGCAAAAAAATGTGTTGGAAATGGAAATATCCATTGGTCAATGGCTTATTAAAAAGTAACAATTGGTTAATAGTGATAAGTACTGATAATGTGTATGTTGGGGTTTGTGAGGATGAGGAAAAAGCAAAAAAAATGGTAGGGATTGTAGGAAGAGTCAGATACATGATATTTCTTTTTATTCATTATTTTCGTAATTAATATATATATATATATATAATATATATATATATATATATCCACACTTTTTTGTGGGTATGGTACCCACTTAATTGGTACCATCAAATGTGATATAAGTACCATCATATGTGATGGTGGTACTATCCAATGTGATATTGATATTATTTGTTTATATATATATATATATATATATTA
>OU015761.1:68232297-68244807 GCA_907173295.1 Fagus sylvatica | reverse complement strand
TGCAAATGGAATTTGAATCAAGTGGCACCTCCACCCTCAAAGTATTAGTATGCGATGATGAATGAGAATGGTGGTCAAATCCCACTGGGGGCATGACTATCTGAGGAACAACGTCAATACTCCACATATCAACTAAGAATTAATTGTCAGATTTTTTTTTTTCTTCTTTTCTCTTATTTAAAAAAAAAAAAAAAAAAAAAAAAAAAAAAAAAAAAAAAAAGAAGAAGAAGAAAGAAGAAGAAGAAGAAGAGAAATCTGTGGATATTAAAACAATTAAAAGCAGATTAAATGTTAAGCCAAAGGGGAAAAGAAGTAAAGAAAAAGAACCTTGTATACAATTATTTTTTGGAACATAGGATATTAAAATTTAAAAGTGAGCAATTCATATGGCTAAGCATAAAGGATTTCAGCAAGTTGTTATTGAACAAGTTTCAAAAACGTGCATGGAAGCTCTTTCAGGCTCAAACTGGTAGGCGTGTGCAATAATAATTGGGCCGGGAGGGGTGTAAATATGGCTGCTCAGGAGTTTATGAAGTGGACTTTGAGGTCTTCTTTTGTGGGCTGTGGGCTGAATAAAGCCCTAAAAGGGAAGACTAATCAATTTTAGGCTTACGGCCCTGAACAAAAGGTTTGGTAGTTAATACCAATTTAATTCAATCTAGGAAAAGACTTCTCTATGTGGAGTATAAAATAAAATATAAAAAGTGGGATAGAAGATTTTCATTCTCTATGTACAATCCAATTTAATTCAATCTAAGAAAAGACTTCTCTATGATTAGTGGAGTATAAAATGAAACATAAAAAGTGAGATAGAAGATTTTTATTCTCTATGCACAATTCAATTTAATTCAATCTAGGAAACTACTTCACCCTGTACAATCTGCTTCTATATAGCAAAAGAATATATTGAAGGTTCCCACAATTGCAAGTTGAATTTAAACAAAAATATCATAGGTATGGCCATACAAACGAGTTTTCCAAAAACACTTTCAAGCGCTATACACAAGTAAGCCTTTAACATTGGCCACCTTCTTTTTTTCAATAATAGCTCCTCTTGTTATTTTTATAGTTTATGTTCGGATCAAATTTCCAATTCTTACACAAGTTGACACAGCTAGAAATATGTAGCGAGTGGTATTATCTCCAATGTATTAAAACTAAGCATAATTCAATCTTCAAATACATTCACAAATTTACAATTGTGCAATTGTAGAATGTAAAGTATTTGGGAGATGCTCTAGATAAAAGTATCTATATGTGCTCCATTTCCACCCCTCTTTACTCTTACAAATTGGAAAGGCATATGTAGATTTATGAGGAGAGTGGTAAGGGTTCAGGATTGAATAATATTTTGACCTTGGTCTTATCACAACAAATGTTCTTAGAAGTTCACTTTATATGTGCCTTTCTCTATTTTTTTTTTCTTCTCTTATTTGGGCGGGAGGGGAATTACAACAACATTCCTTGATATTTAGAGAAATGTCAATGCTTCCTCCAATTTTAGAAAGTAACACTCCATCCCCTCATTTTTTAGAAAATGAAGGCACGGAATGTCAGTTTTTAACAAATGTAAGAAGGTGGAGTGTCATTTTATAAAATAGTAGGAGGTACTGTTATTTCGCAAAATTTCAAGGGAGGTTTTTGTAATTTGGCCTTTATTTATTTTATTTTATTTTTTTTCTTTTAACCATTTCAGGGGAGAGAGTTATAGGAAAGAGTTGAAAACCTCTCCATTACAAGGCTTAAAACATTCCGTTCTACTATAGACACAAATTTTTTTAAAGCAAAATTCACATCACTCTCATAAATTTGGTGGAAAAGTTTGTACCCACAGAATTTTCCTAAATCATTCACAAGGTTATTCCCAACTTCATGATCAAGAGAGGTGATTTTACGCTTGGTGATGGAACATTGTTCTATTTAATTAGTAGTCCTGGCCAGGGGCGGAGGCAGAAATTTTTTTTAGGATGGGCTAATTGTAAAAAAAAAAAAAAAAAAAAAAAAAAAAAAAAAAAAAAAAAAAAATCCTTACTAGACTAATTGGTTAATTTAAGATAATTAAAAAAAAAAAAAACTTGGCTGAGCAGCTACATCCGCCACTGGTCCTGGCAGCTGTTCACTTCAGTACATAAGATTTGGAGACATTTTTTTTTTAAATTTATTTATTACCGTATTTTTGAGGTAGACAATTATTAATCATATTCATTATTAGTATATTGTATATTACTTTATCTTCCTATTTTAGGAAATGAAGAAATGAAGAAAAAAAGAAAGGATATTTTTTAGGAAATTTTAAATGACGTGGCAGTCTGAACACTATTAGATCTGATATTTAATCTGACCATGAAATGGAGACTTCCATTTTATTTCAAATGAAGAGGATCCTTATCCGAAATGGAGACTCTCCATTTTATTTCAAATGGAGAGGATCCTTATCCCAATTGCTAACCAATTCAATAGTTTGGATTGATTTCGGTCCTTTTTCTCAGCAAAAAAAAAAAAAAGATTTCGGTCCTTTTTCTTTATTTGGATTGATTTTAGCATTATTGTTATCCAAATCAAAAGCTTAAAGTATTAGGCGGAGAGGCCAAACAAGTTCATATATCCATTACAATTTACACACTCCAATTTTTTCTAATATGAGATTTTTTCTTTTTTTCTTTTTTGGAGAAATCAATACTTTTATTGAAACAGCCCAAAAGAACATTGTTTACCCAATGAAAAGGGTCCTAATATGGGATTCAGTAATCTTTAACAATTATAATGACCAAAATGAAGTTTTCTTGGGGTTTTATTATTTGAATAGAGTTTGACTACAAACCGATTTGTAATCATTCTGTAATAACCTACTATGTGACAATTCATAAGACCTAACCTATTGAATCATGACTAACTTTTTATAAATTCATTAGTTGTGATATAATAAAATGGAACACAAAGTTTTATAATATATATTTTCACTCAATCATTTGTGATATAGTAAAATGGAACTCAACATTCTTTTTATAAATTGCTAAAATGATCTATAATTGATTATGTACTAAATATCGGTGTAATTCTCCTTTTAATGCACAAAACCATAGAATTTGTAAGAAAATTATATTTTATTTTGTTGTGAAGCCTAATTTTGACAAGAATAGAGTTTGAATACAAATCAATTTGTAGCCATTTTGTTACAGCCCATTACGTATCAACTTATAAGACCATTCACATGTATTATTTAAACAAATTACATAACTTATTAAATAGGTCATGTGACTAAAAGTATACGTGGATAGTCTTATGAGTTACCACTTAGTGAGTTGTAGTAAGATCTAGTTTGTAGCTAAACGGTGTCCAATTATATTCATGATTGAAAATGATTGTGTCGTGATTGCAATAGAAACGGGAAACGTAAATACAAGTACAATCATACTATAAAAAAAAATAGGGTGAATTACGAAAGTTGAAAGCCATGAATTATCGTTACGTATCCAATATTCTTCTTATTAAAAAACCAATTAGTGTTGCCTAGTAAAAAAATAATCCAAACATACAGACAGAAAATGAAAAAATAAAAATAAAATGCACCCAATCAATCCTTTAGGTTGAGCTAAACACCATATCACTCAAAATCCAAAATATCATACAATTAACTTTGGATCTCAAACATCAAACAAGTAAATTGTAATATCGAACACATATAGATGAAGTGCTCGCTTTATTTTGTAAATTCTTTAAGCCAACTTTCAATTCAAAATTGCTAGTTTTCAATTTTGGAGAGACCAAATATAATTTTTTTTTTTTAATATATAAAGTGCTTCTGTCCTTGCCACTCATGGCGTGTGGGCGGTAGAAACATATGGGATTGGTTAGATGATTAGATCCCTTACTTCAACCCGTATTTTGCTTCTACTTTTTTTTCTCTTTTTTTTTGAATTACGAATAAGAATAAATTATATTGAAAAGGAAAAGGATTACAATCAGGAATACAAAGTCAGTGTACATTAGATGGTCCTATATATATTGACACCCTCGGTTAGGTGAAAAAACCCAAACAGACATAAATAGATAAAAGAAAGTCAATTTTACAAAAAGCAGTCCATTTGGCCATGTTATGAGCCAAGAAGTTATCTTTCCTAAAAACAAAAACAAAATCCTCATATTCAAAAGAAAGAAGCTAATCTTTATGCTCTTGAGAATCCCTTGAATAGTGATTTCACATCTATCAAAGCTTTAAAGCATCTATTAGATTAAGAGCAACCCCTCAAAGATCACATATTTTTGAAGCCTTTTAGCTTTTGAAATAAATATATATATACTAACAGCGAAGTATGCCGCCATAGCATTTGATACTTTTGGGGCTATTTTGAAACCATCATGTGCCACACAGTTTCTATGCCACTAGATTTTATAAAAAAATAAGTTAGGCAAAGAGAGTACTAAATTTTCTTTTAGCAGGGAATAAAACAATTTAGAAAACAACCACACAAAGTAAGTGGACCGAAGCTATTGAATCATGAATAAATTGTTCTTTGTCCTAAGTTAGGTATCTCACAGATCCATTTAGAAATATACTAATTTATTCTTAGCAATTAAGTTAAAGGCCAAGGAGATAAACCGAGATATGGCTGCAATGTGGCGGTTAAAACTAGATGGGATGAATTATGGTCTCTTGCTAGTTGCTACTCATTACAAAAAGGGAAGAAAAAAATCATTTGGTCCAGGGTTCCTCCCCTTTGGGGAGAGGAAAAAAAATAATAGAACGAGAGCATGAAACCAAGAGAGAAAAATAGAAGAAGAGATTTTCGTTTGGGAGGTAGTGCAAGGAATAAGACTACACAGTTTTGGTTATTCTTTGAAGTTTATGGAAAGCGCACAAATCAATGAGAATTTATGACACTTGGATTAATGCACAAATCAATGAGAATTTGTGACGCTTGGATTAGAGAAGTATCACAAACATACATAAGTGAAGAATATTTGGGGTTTTTTTAGGGAGAGTTATTAGATGCTATCAACACGGAGAGTTGTTATATTCAAGATGAATGAAGATCACAAGTGAGTGTGTGTTAATACCTAAGAGAGAATATATTATTGTGTTTGGTGTGGATCTCAAGTTAGGCATAATATTGAGAAGAACTATTGTAAATGATTTTGTAATAGTGAAATTTATTCAGTGATTTTTCTCTTTAATTAAAGAGAAAAAGTTTTCCACGCAAATCTTTGTGTTCTTGTGTGTAATTGACATCTTGGTAATTGATTAAAATAATTGTTGAATTCCTTAATTCACTTAAGACTAAATTGTGGCCCAACAAATGTTATTAGTGCTTCTATTGTCTCAACAAAGAGAGTACTAAATTTTAGCCGGGAAAAAAACAGTTTAGGAAACAACAACAAAAATTAAGTGGACTCACTACAAAAAAGGGAAAAAAAAAAGAATCATCTAAAGCTCATCTTTTGCTTCTTTTAGAGGAAGATTATCCCACACAATTTTCCACAACAAATTTTTTTGTTGAGCGTCTTGTAAATCTTTAATTTTCATAGATATCTGCCACTCTAGCTTTGAAAGAGGCCATGTGTCAGGAAGCCTTGGCTTTTGATCCAAGACACAAGTCCTAATTGCTTCAATATGAGGCTTTTAGTTTTACAACATAATTTCAGCCTTAGGTTGTTTTAATTTCTAGGTTTTGGGCAAAAGTTTTGGAGGAAGGATCCATGGATCCAAATATTGATAGATGGCTAATTTAATCAATAACAAGCACCTTTGATTATTAGTAAGGCTTTATTGAAATATTGATAGTTTATAGAGCTAATTTAATCAAGTAACAAGCACCTTTGATTATTAGTAAGGCTTTATTGACATATGTGGATCTACGAACACCAAGGCCCCTATTTTGCTAGTTTAGGCTTGCAAATGGAAGCCCATGATTTTTATGGCAACAAAATATTTAGCCTTCTTTGCATTACCCCAAGGCCCAAAGGAAAGTCTTTTTGATTTTTTCCACCTATTAATGCTAATATCAATGGCAAAAAAAAAACAAAAGAAAAGCTCCTAAATTAAACAATTCCGATACATAAGTCATAAATTAAATATCATCAAAGAGGAAAGCTTATCCACTGATTATGACTATTGTTTGATACCTAAATATGATTAGAGTCCTTACTTATCTAGAGTTGTTCTTGGCGTATTGCTATGGGACATGTCCTTAATTTCCTTATAAAGTTAGCATGTCTTTATAAAGAAATTAAGGACATGTCCCATAGCAATACGCCAAGAACAACTCTAGATAAGTAAGGACTCTAATCATATTTAGGTATCAAACAATAGTCATAATCAGTGGATAAGCTTTCCTCTTTGATGATACGCCAAAAACACTTTCAAGCGCTATACACAAGTAAGCCTTTGACCTTGGTTCTTTTTTTCAATAATAGCTCCTCTTGTTATTTTTATAGTTTATGTTCGGATCAAATTTCCAATTCTTATACAAGTTGACACAGCTAGAAATATGTAGCGGGTGGTATTATCTCCAATGTATTAAAACTAAGCATAATTCAATCTTCAAATACATTCACAAATTTACAACTGTGCAATTGTAGAATGTAAAGTATTTGGGAGATGCTCTAGATAAAAGTATCTATATGCGCTCCATTTCCACCCCTCTTTACTCTTACAAATTGGAAAGGCATATGTAGATTTATGAGGAGAGTGGTAAGGGTTCAGGATTGAATAATATCTTGACCTTGGTCTTATCACAACAAATGTTCTTAGAAGTTCATTTTATATGTGCCTTCTCTATTTTTTCTTTCTTCTCTTATTGGGGCGGGAGGGGAATTACAACAACATTCCTTGATATTTAGAGAAATGTCAATGCTCCCTCCAATTTTAGAAAGTAACACTCCATCCCCTCATTTTTTAGAAAATGAAGGCATGAAATGTCATTTTTTAACAAATGTAAGAAGGCAGAGTGTCATTTTATTAAATAGTAGGGGGGTACTGTTATTTTGCAAAATTTTAAGGGTGGTTTTTGTAATTTGGCCTTTTTTTCTTTTAACCATTTCAGGGGAGTGAGTTATAGGAAAGAGTTGAAAACCTCTCCATTACAAGGCTTAAAACATTCCGTTCTACTATAGACACAAATTTTTTTAAAGCAAAATTCACATCACTCTCATAAATTTCGGTGGAAAAGTTTGTACCCACAGAATTTTCCTAAATCATTCACAAGGTTATTCCCAACTTCATGATCAAGAGAGGTGATTTTACGCTTGGTGATGGAACATTGTTCTTTTTAATTAGTAGTCCTGGCCAGGGGCAGAGGCAGAAAATTTTATTAGGATAGGCTAATTGTAAAAAAAAAATTCTTAATTGGGCTAATTGGTTAATTTAAGATAATTAAAAAAAAAAAAAACTTGGCTGAGCAGCTACATCCGCCACTGGTCCTGGCAGCTGTTCACTTCAGTACATAAGATTTGGAGACATTTTTTTTTTAAATTTATTTATTACCGTATTTTTGAGGTAGACAATTATTAATCATATTCATTATTAGTATATTGTATATTACTTTATCTTCCTATTTTAGGAAATGAAGAAATGAAGAAAAAAATAAAGGATATTTTTATGAATTCGATCAGCCTGTCATTTGCTTGGCTTGAATTTTGTACAGTACCTATCTCAGTTCAAGTTTGGAATATTATATATTTCAAACATTTACGTATTTTTTGAATTATATTAATTAATATGTTTCCATGTGATACATATGTTACATAACGTTTTAATAAATGATGAAATATATTATAATGTATTTTTCTTTATTATAAATTTATAATTCGTCTCTTTCCATGAATCCGGCACGTAGACACATTTAAAATTCATAAGGTGCAATTTGGAGTAGGTATAGATGGATAAAACTTAGGTACAGTTCTCTAGGTCAAGTACATTAGGTTCCTAGTTGAATTCAAATACATTGAATTTAAATATTTTTGAAAAAAATAACATTGTTTGTATTTTATTGGTTAATACAACCGAGTGTATGAATTCAATTGAATAACCTAATGTACCTAACCTAAGGAATTTTACCTAAGTTTTACCCGGTATAGATTACATGCCCATCAGTGATTAGTCATCACTAAACATTAGGTTTTGTTCTTTTGTATGACTAGAACTTCCAAGGCCATGAATTTGTGTGGCACAAAATATGTGCTTATGTGTTATGTCAAACAAAAGTTCTTCGTCATTTTCATTTATCTTTAGACTAAAGTCTACTTTTGGCATCTAATGTTTAAGCTGTTTTCATTTTGATTTTCTTAACTTTGAAAGTTTTTATTTTAGTCTTTTATGTTCGTTTACGTTTCAAACAAGTCCTACTGTCAATCTCAATTAGTGAATTCCTGTTAAATGTCAGCTTAACAATCCAACTTGGGATTTTTTAATATATAATCATTTTTTTTTAATATTTTTAGAAATTATTTTTTATTATTAAAGAATAGGAAAAATAAAAACGAAATGAAATAAAAGATTTTTTTTTTCTTTTATTTTCATCTGTCTTTCATTCATTTTCTCTAAAACAAACACTAATTCAATCTCCATCTCTCTCTGATCTACTCAACTCACCATTACTGTCATGGGTGGGGCTAGAGCAAAGTGAGTGGGGTCAATGGACCCCACTCAAACAAAAATATATATCTATTTACTTAGGTATATCTATTAAAAAGTTGAAATTTTTAGAATTTGACCCCACTAAAAAATTAAAAAAACACTAAGAGTGGGTCAATATTACTAAAATCATCATCAAATCCTTTTTATTTCCCTTTAAACTAACAAAAAAAAAAAAAAAAAAGTAGTAACACCAAAAATAGCTCAAATAACATCAACAAAAATTAACCTAAAATATTTACTTAGTTTCCATATTTCAACAAAAATTACAAATGGGTTCATAAAACCCATAAAAAAAAAAAAATTGTTAATTTGACCTCACTGAAAAAAAATTCTAGCTACGCCACTGATTACTGTTTCTCCAACAACAACACACCGAGAACACTCTAAACATATCTCATTAGAGCCAACAACAACATCCTACACTCACACTTACATGAAGCCAAAATTGTAATCCCTTCCTCTTTGCCCATAGAAACCAAAGTGTTACACACAAAATTCATAAACCAAGAACTGAAAACCCAAAAATTCATGTTTTATTCACAAACCCAGAAAGTCAAGCAAACCCCTTTCACAAGATTTCCGAAACTCAAACTTGCAAAATGTTTGACATCAAACATAGAAAATACTTATCCTCATTGCCACCAGCAACCCATCATCGTGTCGTCGTTGAGACTACACCAGGTGACATCGATTGTCCCAAGCAGCAGCTTTGATCTTGGAGAAAATTTTACCGTAGAGGGTGGTGGTGGTTGACAATTTTCATGACCTAAGCAAGGAGCTCGGTCACAATCTATGAGGAGAGAGAATAGTGAGATCGAATGGAAGAGAGAGAAATTGGAACTCATTTGCATTGTGCTTAAGAGAAAGAAGACACCGCCGAGGTGACAGTGGCGAACGACGGGGTTGAGTGAGTAAGCTTGGTTCAACTATGGTGCTTTCAGTGTGTGTGTGTGAGAGAGAAGAGAGAGAAAGTGATCTAGAAATGGCCAAACCATGCGTGAGGGGTTTTAGGTGGTTAGTTTGGCCATGCATAGTGGTTTTCGAGAAAGAGAGAAGGCCACGGTGGTTTTAGAGAGAAATGAGGAGAGACAAGTGGTTGGTCGGATTTGGGGCGAAGAGAGAAAAAATCAGTATAAAATAAAATGTTATTTTTTTAATTAAAAAATTGCTGAATTAAATTAAACAATATTAAAAATTGTTGACTTGGATTACTTAGGTGGCATTTAACGGGAGTTGAATAACGGATTGGACAGAAATACAATTTTGAAAACGACTCAAATGTAATGGAGCAAAATGAAAACTTTAAAAGTTAGGGAGTTAAAATGAAAACAACACCTAAGTTAATAGGCCAAAAGTGGGCTTTAGTCTTATCTTTATGTGAGTCTTTTCTTAGGTCAGCTTTGGCCCTAAACCCTAAGAACAAACCTTCGCTTTGACATTGACCAAGCCTTTCATCTGAGATCGGTGGTGCAACTAACCATTCTGAAATACACACAATACATCCATCAGCTAAGAATCCAAAATAAACCCAAAGCCACATTATCAAAGACGTACAAATATATATAATCCACACAACATATTTATTGCACTAATAAATAACAAACTTCTCATATATATATATATATATATATCCACACAACATATTTATTTAACTAATAAATAACAAAATTCATATATATATATATATATATATAGCATCAACTCCTGCTACTATTTTTCTTTTAGGCTGATTACTGCTATATTATAGAGTTTAAAAAAAAAACAAAAAGAAAAAAAGTAGGTTTGCATTGCAGTCATATATTGATCGGGAATAAGCTGATGTTTGGACGGAGAGAGATAAAGGGAGAGTAGAGGAGATGAGAAGAAAAGGTGGCTGGAATATACTAAAAAATTAATACATTTCATGAATCTTCTCCTCTCTATTTTTCTTCTCTCCCTCTTTTTCCCTTCGTCTCAAACATAGGTTACGTACCTAGGGGATGGAGGTGTCCCCATTGGGCATAAAAGGAGGAAGATGACTTTTCTACAGTGAGCCTGGCAATGGTGCAATGTTGTGACTCCTTCTTAAAACAGGATTATAGGTACCCGGATTGGGAGCAGACCGAAACTGGACCCCAAAGCAGTTGTTGGTGTAGCGAAGGAGAGATGTCACTGGTGGTCCAAGGATTGGGCTTGGGCACTTGTGTTTGAACAAAACTAAAATTTATAATTAATCAAGTTTGTTAATCAGTTTTATCCAAATTAACACTTAATTAATTATCCAACTTCTGTAAATCAAAAGAGTGTGCTTGGTCCGAATTATGCCTTAATGATAAAGGACTTGATTCGATCCAAAAATGGTAAACACTAACTGATTTACTTATAATTTTAATGTAGAAGTTGATATCAAGAAATCTCTAAGACAAACCTGATCATAGATTTGATCTCGAGATAAGTGTTTACAATTTATTCTTTTATAAATGTAAACAACTTGAAATTTAACAATGCTGTAAACAATAATAAACTGTAGAATATATATATTGAATGATAATCGAGTGCAATCACTTCGAATATGAACAAGAACAACAGAAACTTACAAAGGAGAAGTTTCCTGTTACTCTTACACACTTCAAGAACTCGAACTACAAGATCTAACCCTTAATCGAACTAAAAACACACTTAAAGCACTTAAACATACTGAATTACATTGTTTTACACACTTTTGAACACTTAAACACACTTTAGAACACACTTGAACACACTTTGAATCACAAACGAACTCCTGAACTCTAGAAAATACGCGGGGGCTATAACTGTCTTCTTTCCTTCTATTTATACCTTTCTTAAGCAGCAATTTCTTCAATTGAACAGTTATTTTCTCATTTTGAATTTCATATCCTCAGTAAACCTTGTCTAATACAAAGAAACACTCTTCTTGGAGATGATAACACCTGTCATATATGCATCCAAATTGTTAATAAACTGTTATTTAGCAGTTTCTTAAAATCGAATTGCTTTGTAATTGTTTTTAGATGAGTTTGGATGTTGCCTCAAAATATAATCGGGCTTTACCATTTGGGCTTCTATTTAAATTAACATAACTTGTTTCATTTAGGTCCAAACAGTAATTCTAATCTTTTTAGTAAATAACTTATACAGGCCCAATACTGTTCGTATGCCCAAAAGTTATTTAATGTGTAAACAACTTGAGCTTGCACTTGAAGTGACCTTAACAAGTTCTTCACCATATTTTGTTTTTCTCTAGGGAGGACTCTGCAGCTAGCCTCGGGTGCAAGCAGGCTCATAAGAAATAGCATTGTTGTGAGTCTTGTGACTAGAAGCATATTGAACTTGACCATGTTCTGAAATCTTAAGTGAAAGTGGGACTTCTTAATGGACAAAGATAAGAGAAATTGTAAACAGATTTATAGTGAAGAAAAAGTTGATGAAGAATGTCTGTGCCATAGGGATTTTTTTATAAAAGAATAAGGCCGACATTGACATGAGTTCTAAAGAAAAAGGCAATCACGGCATTATATAATTATGGAGACGTCGCTTTAGTCTTTCCGATGGTCTATTTTCAACTTGCTTGATTCGTTTGAAGAAGACAAAAGAAGCCGAATTGTCACCGGCATAGTCAAATCTATATGACTATAACAATGAAGGAATAAAAATCCACAAAAAGGGGTCACTATCTTTCTCGATCACTAACTTTGAATGCATAGAAAATTTGGTAAAAGCATCACTATGTAAATTTCTTGTCACATGTACAAATTGACTGGAATTTTGTTGAAATGGCCATACGACATTCCTGGTAAAACCAAGTTTGTTGGCAAAAGGGTCACCATCTAATTTTTATCCCTACTAATTAGTTGTTTCCAGACCAGCTGAATTTG
>OU015761.1:68184797-68227297 GCA_907173295.1 Fagus sylvatica | reverse complement strand
ATATCTTTGGCAGAGATTGTAGTTGACCCTTGAAGTATGGGATTTCACATTAAAGCAGATTCCTATAATATCTTAGTCAATACAATCTTGTTGGCAGAGATTGTTTTGTCTAACAGCTCATGCCAACAAGATTGTTTTGTCTAACAGCTCACGCCAACATAATAAACTTGGAAAGATTTCGGTTATATTAGAGAAATGATATTTGAACATTATTTTGGGACTTAGGATATAAAAAGTGGATACTTCATATCCCAAAGTGGTAGGTGTTTTAAAAGCAGGAACGATTTCAGCAAGTTGTTGAACAACTGGTTGGCATCTCTATCCTACCCAGAGACTATGCCAAACTGGATGGTGTTTGCACTAATAACATTGAAAAATTGTCCATATACTTGGGCCTGGAGCCTAGAGCCTGGAGTGGGGTAATATGGCTGCTCAGGAGTTTAGAAAGTGGGCAGCTTTGAGGTCTTCTTTTGTGGGCTGTGGGCTGAATAAAGCCCTAGGGAAGACTAATCAATTTTAGGCATACGACCCTGATAAAAAAAGCTTGGTAGTTAATACCAATTTAATTCAATCTAGGAAAATACTTCTCTACGTATTATTTAGGAAAATACTTCACCCTGTACAATATGCTTCTATCTAGCAAAAGAATAATTTATGTCCAACCACAAATGCAGTTACAGAGAATTTAAACAAAAATATCATAGGAATGGCCATACTCAAGTTAGCCAGTGACCTTGGCCACTTTGCTTTTTTTTTTTTTTTTCTTTTTTGGGTTTAATTCTTTAATTATTATTTTTGTCTTCAACCTATGTCATTTGTGTCAAAATGGTCTTCAATGTTTCAAATGTGTCGATTTAGTCCTCAAACTTTCATCTTTGTATCAATTTAGTCATTATCGTTAAGTGATAGATGAAAAATACTGACAAGATAATGGTTTTATTACAATAATAATAAATTGTGACGTGACATGCCAACTTACAACTAAAAAGTATTGCATGGGCATGCAATACATATTTTGTGGTTGAAATTGAACCTCAACCTCAAAAAAAAAAAATTGAACAACTCAATTTAAAAACCAAAATAAATTAAAAGTTAACACATTTAATTTCAACCACAAAATATGTATTGCATGGGATCTCAATCCGTTATTACTCTAGTTATATTAAGTGATATGAACTTCTTGTCTTATTAATATAGATTCTATTTAGCAAAAAAATAAAAATAAATAAAAAATAAAATACTCTAATTATATCAAGATTTGTATCAAAACAAAGTCGACCACATTTTCATAACAAACTTATTTTTAGTTATAATAACTTAATAAGTCCTAATGTATTTTTTTTTCTTTTTTAAAATACTTATTTTATTTTGAATTGTGATAGATTGACTTTTAATTTTTTGTGAGAGAATTTATTGTGTCCTGTCAAAGAATTTGTATATCAATACCTATGTAAGCTATGCAAATTGAGAATATAAAATGTATAGAATGTTGATCTCATATTTATGGTGCATATAGTGTCATTTCAATTTGAGTAGTGGCACTATATTTAATTATGCCCTCATGTATGGATTTTAGCCATTTTGGTGATACAGATGATTGATTGCTGGAGACAAGGTTGTCTTGATATAGTTTGAAGCCTAACCCGATAAATTTAGGTGGCTTATTTGATTTTATTTAAGAGATTTTGTTCGAGATTCAATTTATGTTTTTATTCCTTTCTCTCCCCCTCTTTCTCTCTAAGTTTTTATGTAACTAGATTGATATTTACAAATAAAAGAAACACTATTTGCATTATTAAATTATACTATAACTAGAATAAAACAAATTTTTAAAACGTAGAACAATAAAATTTTATTATCAAAACATTATTGTAACTTCACTTAATAATAGAATACACCGTTTTGAGAGAATAACTTACAAAAAGTAAAGAGTCAAACTGTTAGTAGAAATTTATGGTAAATAAAGATTTGACACACTCACAACATTTTTGTGGACTCTCTCTCTCTCTCCAATTATTATCTTACCATTTTTTAGGCCTTTTTGTATTGGCAGCCCTTGGGCCTAGGCCACCATTCATGATGGATAGGCAAATTACTATTCCGGCCTAAATAGATAACTAATGAAATATGTTTAATTATCATTTTAATCTTCAACTCACGTAGTTTGTGTCAAAATGGTTTTCAATTAGTTTTTAACCTTTCATTCTTATGTCAATTTGATCATTGTCTATAAGTGATAGATGAATAATACTGATGTGACTAATAGTTTTATTAAAATAAGGCCAAATTACATAATCATCTTTTAAGGTTTGAGTCATTTGTAAACTGATTTATTGTGATTTCAATTTTGCAATATAACCACTTAGGGTAATCAAATTGATAAAATCGACTCCTCTAGTTATATTTTTGTCAATTTTACTAACAAAATTTGGTCACATTGCACCTAAGGTTTATAATAATGAATCTTTTTTTATTATAAAGTGGTCACGTACATTGCACGTGACTAAATTTTGTTAACAAAATTGATAGAAATGTTATTAGAAGGGTCTCTTTTATCAATTTGAAAAATCTCTTGCAATTATATTGCGAATGACCAAAACCTTAGGGGTAACCATGAATTCACCTTAAAATAATAATAAATATTATCTTCCAAACTCAATATATATATATATAATAAATAAATAAATTCTGAATTAAAATACATTTGTCCTTTTTTTTTTTCCCCTAATTTTTTAATGTTTTTTTCCTTCTCTTCCAAAGTCTAACCCCTTTCTCCACCAAACAACTCACATTTCTCTACTCTGCCAGCAACAACCACTGCATGTCTCATCTCTTGTCTCTCTCTTTCTCACATCTACACAGAGCTACACACCTTCGATCCACACAACCAGAATCCCAATCATCAGCTTCAGACCAAATTCCCAGCCATGAAATCCCAGCTCGAAAACCCACACACAGTAAATCCATGACCCATCACCTGCAAACCACCACCTGAAACCCATGAGCTACCACATCGGCAACCTATACCCACCACCTGAAGGCAACCCATGAGCGATCTCTCACATCTCTCTTTCTCTCTTCACCACGACGCAGAGCAGCTAGCTTCGGAGGGACCTGGGAGATTTCTCTCTCTGTCTGCCACAAAAAAAAAATGGTATAAAATTCTAAAATTCTTCAATTTAAATTGTTGGCAAACATCAAACTCCCAAACCCTTCATTTTCCCTCGTTTTCTCAGTATTTATTTCTTCTCAACTGAAGTTGTTGTTTCAATACACATGGTGACTGGTTATCTTAATACTGAAATTTGTTATTAGTTGCTTGTTAAATGTATCTACTATAAAATTGTGTTGATTCTTTGATTTGATTTCATAATTCCAACTAATATTAATTCAATCACAGCTTTGAATTGGGTGTAGTGGAGTACAAATTTTGATGCACCAGGAAAGAATATGATCGTTGAAAAAAAAAATGGAAAATATTAATTTAAATGAAATAGAGTTTAGGATAGAGAGTCGGATTCGGGGTGTTTTGAAAAGTGATTAACCAAAATACAAAAAAAATATGTTCTTATAGAGTTTAGGATAGAGAGTTTAGATATTTCTTTCCTGCTTTTTACTTTGTTTTACAGTTGGAGAGTTTTCCAGAAACGTAGGTGAAGATGGGATCTAGTCCAGCCTCAACAGAGCTAAGAGAGGAAATCAGACACATGGTGGCTGGTAATTTTCTTTACCATAGCATATTTTGTAATTTTCCATACAATTGTAAATGTATATGCCCATTTTATGGAAATCTTTCTTTAGTATTGTTAAGTAAGAGTTTTGCTTTGTTGGAAATGGCTATTTTACTTGAATACACTGTGGAGTAGTGGGTATATCATTTCTTTTAACCGAAAACCGGGATGATAAACTTTTATTGTAAACTTATTATAGTTAGACGCACTGCTTTCATGGTGATGATACTCTTTTATCTTTATACTCCATATTCTTTTATGGTATGTTTGGGATGGAGGGGGAAGAGGGAGAGGAGAGGAGAGTTGAGGGGAAGGTTTATGGAATGTACTAATTTTTAGTATATTTCAGTCATCTTCTCTTCCCCTCTCCTCTATTCTCCCTTCATCTTTCTCCATCCAAACATACCATTAGTTGTCTGTTTGGTTGCAGTTTTTTGCTAAAAGCTTAATTAGTGAAAGTTGGTTAAAATATAGTTGTAACTAGAAAAAGCGAGGCTTTGAAAAGTTGTACATAAACAAATAAACGAAAAAGTTAAAAGATAAATCTTTTGGCAAATATACATAGGTCAAATTGTGATGGGTGTATTTGGAAAGACGTTCCTAAAATCTTATGTATGATTGCGTATATCTAACTGGAAAACACAGGTACCCTTCACATTTGCAGAAAAACTTTCAAGTGCACTATACAAGTGAGCCAGTGACCTTGGCAACTTATTTTTTTATTTTTCAATATTAGCTCCTGTTATTATTTTTATAGTTTATGTTCAGATCAAATTTCCAACTCTTACACTAGTTGACTAAGCTGGAAATATGTTATGTTGTATTTCACTTTTTGGGGTTCATCATCACCAATGTATTAAAACTAAGCATAATTCAATCTTCAAATACAATTAGAACTGAGTGTGTGCAGTTGAAGAATGTAAAGTATTTGGGAGATGCTCTAGATAAAAGTATCTATATGTGACCCATTGCCGGTTTGCTACCCCTCTTTACTCTGCAAATTGAAAAGGGATCTTTAGATTTATGAGGAAAGTGGTAAGGGTTCAGGATTGAATAATATCTACACATTGGTCTGTCATCCAAATGGTGTTTTTGTTAACTCCTTGTTTGATTGGGCTAGGGTGTGGGGTTTAACGAGTACCACCCTCGTTACTGATTTTGTAGACTCTTTATGTTTTCATTCTATTTCTTCCATTTAGCTGTAATTATTCCCTCCTCATTGAGCATTCTTTGTGCACATAGAGGAGCTTTTCTTTTCTAATAAAAGTTATCTTACCTATCCAAAAAAAAAAAAACATTGGCCTGACCACAACAAATGTTTGGTTTTTTGTGTACTTATTATTCTTTTTAATCATTTCAGGGAAGAAACGTGTTGGAAAGAGTGGAAAACCTCTCCATTACAAGGGTAGTACCTTCCACAGGATTATTCCTAGCTTCATGATCCAGGCAGGTGTTCTTACACTTGGTGATGGAAGAGGTGGAGAATCAGTCTATGGAGAGAAGTTTGCTGACAAGAACGTCAAGATATCATACATACTGGACCAGGTAAGACACTAAGACTAGCATCCTTCATTCCCCTCAACTCTTAATTTGAGAAATACTGGTAGTAATAGTGTTCTGTTTTTTCTTGTGTACATGGCTTTTGTCAATGGAAAATGCTTGCCTTGACACCAGCAGTTCACAAATGTCATTTCCTAGAAAATGTAGCCACAGGACCACATTTTTTTTGCTTGTTTGTTATTGATTGTTTTCATTTAATTTTTTTGATAATACTGCATGGTTGGTTAATTAGGGTTAATTGTTGTTTTGTGCAAGATTATTGAGAGGTTATTGCATAGCCTTGTAGCTTATTGCATGATTGCATCTTCTTATTTGACAAGTATATGGATTGAAAACAGAAATGTTTCTCTTATTCATTTTCTTTGTCCACTTTCCCCCCCTTTTTCTGAAATATGAGTTATTTGGATATCTTATTTTCCTTCACTACTACTATGTTTGCTAATTGTATTTTAATGGTTTCTAATTTCTAATTCGATTTATGTGAATTAGCTCTTTTGATATTTGCCAAGAGCCTTGCAAGAGCATTTATCTAGGGGTGAGTATGTAATTAGCCTTAAAATAATGTAATTCGCCTTAAAATTAATAATAAAAATTATCATCCAAAAAAATAAATAAAAAATTCTGAATTAAAAACATTTGTCCTTTTTTTTTTTCCCCTAATTTTTTAATGTTTTTTTCCTTCTCTTTCTGTCTCCTCCAAAGTCTAACCCCTTTCTCCACCAAACAACTCACATTTCTCTACTCTGCCAGCAACAACCACTGCATGTCTCAACTCTCTTTCTCACATCTACACAGAGCTACACACCTTCAATCCACACAACCAGAATACCAATCATCACCTTCAGACCAAATTCCCAGCCATGAAATCCCAGCTCGAAAACCCACACACAGTAATCCATGACCCACCACCTGAAGGCAACCCATGAGCGATCTCCCACATCTCTCTTTCTCTCTTCACCACGACGCAGAGCAGCTAGCTTCGGAGGCACCTGGGAGATTTCTCTCTCTGTCTGCCACAAAAAAAATGGTATAAAATTCTAAAATTCTTCAATTTAAATTGTTGGCAAACATCAAACTCCCAAACCCTTCATTTTCCCTCGTTTTCTCAGTATTTATTTCTTCTCAACTGAAGTTGTTGTTTCAATACACATGGTGACTGGTTATCTTAATACTGAAATTTGTTATTAGTTGCTTGTTAAATGTATCTACTATAAAATTGTGTTGATTCTTTGATTTGATTTCATAATTCCAACTAATATTAATTCAATCACAGCTTTGAATTGGGTGTAGTGGAGTACAAATTTTGATGCAACAGGAAAGAATATGATCGTTGAAAAAAAAAATGGAAAATATTAATTTAAATGAAATAGAGTTTAGGATAGAGAGTCGGATTCGGGGTGTTTTGAAAAGTGATTAACCAAAATACAAAAAAAATATGTTCTTATTCTATGATATGCCTATAATTTTGGCTAAACCGATGTGAGTGCTCTTAGAGCCGGCCCTGGCGGGAGACAACAAAAAGAACTGTGCTTAGATATTTCTTTCCTGCTTTTTACTTTGTTTTACAGTTGGAGAGTTTTCCAGAAACGTAGGTGAAGATGGGATCTAGTCCAGCCTCAACAGAGCTAAGAGAGGAAATCAGACACATGGTGGCTGGTAATTTTCTTTACCATAGCATATTTTGTAATTTTCCATACAATTGTAAATTTATATGCCCATTTTATGGAAATCTTTCTTTAGTATTGTTAAGTAAGAGTTTTGCTTTGTTGGAAATGGCTATTTTACTTGAATACACTGTGGAGTAGTGGGTATATCATTTCTTTTAACCGAAAACCGGGATGATAAACTTTTATTGTAAACTTATTATAGTTAGACGCACTGCTTTCATGGTGATGATACTCTTTTATCTTTATACTCCATATTCTTTTATGGTATGTTTGGGATGGAGGGGGAAGAGGGAGAGGAGAGGAGAGTTGAGGGGAAGGTTTATGGAATGTACTAATTTTTAGTATATTTCAACCATCTTCTCTTACCTTCTCCTCTACTCTCCCTTCATCTTTCTCCATCCAAACATACATTAGTTGTCTGTTTGGTTGCAGTTTTTTGCTAAAAGCTTAATTAGTGAAAGTTGGTTAAAATATAGTTGTAACTAGAAAAATCGAGGCTTTGAAAAGTTGTACATAAACAAATAAACGAAAAAGTTAAAAGATAAATCTTTTGGCAAATATACATAGGTCAAATTGTGATGGGTGTATTTGGAAAGACGTTCCTAAAATCTTATGTATGATTGCGTATATCTAACTGGAAAACACAGGTACCCTTCACATTTGCAGAAAAACTTTCAAGTGCACCTATACAAGTGAGCCAGTGACCTTGGCAACTTATTTTTTTATTTTTCAATATTAGCTCCTGTTATTATTTTTATAGTTTATGTTCAGATCAAATTTCCAACTCTTACACTAGTTGACTAAGCTGGAAATATGTTATGTTGTATTTCACTTTTTGGGGTTCATCATCACCAATGTATTAAAATGCATAATTCAATCTTCAAATATTAAAGTGTGTGCACTGTTATTATTTTTATAAGCATAATTCAATCTTCAAATACAATTAGTTCATCATCACCAAGTATTAAAACTGCATAATTCAATCTTCAAATTCAATTAGTGAGTGTGTGCAGTTGAAGAATGTAAAGTATTTGGGAGATGCTCTAGATAAAAGTATCTATATGTGACCCATTGCCGGTTTGCTACCCCTCTTTACTCTGCAAATTGAAAAGGGATCTTTAGAGTTATGAGGAAAGTGGTAAGGGTTCAGGATTGAATAATATCTACACATTGGTCTGTCATCCAAAGGGTGTTTTTGTTAACTCCTTGTTTGATTGGGCTAGGGTGTGGGGTTTAACAAGTACCACCCTCGTTACTGATTTTGTAGACTCTTTATGTTTTCATTCTATTTCTTCCGTTTAGCTGTAATTATTCCCTCCTCATTGTGCATTCTTTGTGCACATAGAGGAGCTTTTCTTTTCTAATAAAAGTTATCTTACCTATCCAAAAAAAAAAAAAACATTGGCCTGACCACAACAAATGTTTGGTTTTTTGTGTACTTATTATTCTTTTTAATCATTTCAGGGAAGAAAGGTGTTGGAAAGAGTGGAAAACCTCTCCATTACAAGGGTAGTACCTTCCACAGGATTATTCCTAGCTTCATGATCCAAGCAGGTGTTCTTACACTTGGTGATGGAAGAGGTGGAGAATCAGTCTATGGAGAGAAGTTTGCTGACAAGAACGTCAAGATATCATACATACTGGACCAGGTAAGACACTAAGACTAGCATCCTTCATTCCCCTCAACTCTTAATTTGAGTAATTCTGGTAGTAATAGTGTTCTGTTTTTTCTTGTGTACATGGCTTTTGTCAATGGAAAATGCTTGCCTTGACACCAGCAGTTCACAAATGTCATTTCCTAGAAAATGTAGCCACAGGACCACATTTTTTTTGCTTGTTTGTTATTGATTGTTTTCATTTAATTTTTTTGATAAATACTGCATGGTTGGTTAATTAGGGTTAATTGTTGTTTTGTGCAAGATTATTGAGAGGTTATTGCATAGCCTTGTAGCTTATTGCATGATTGCATCTTCTTATTTGACAAGTATATGGATTGAAAACAGAAATGTTTCTCTTATTCATTTTCTTTGTCCACTTTCCCCCCCTTTTTCTGAAATTTGAGTTATTTGGATATCTTATTTTCCTTCACTACTACTATGTTTGCTAATTGTATTTTAATGGTTTCTAATTTCTAATTCGATTTATGTGAATTAGCTCTTTTGATATTTGCCAAGAGCCTTGCAAGAGCATTTCTTATGGATTAGCCAAAACACTGTTTCAGCCAAATTTGCCTAATAAATCCCAAAAAACACCCCATTGGATTATCAACCCATTAGGCAAAATAATATTTTGCTACACTGCTTCTGTATTTTTAGAGAACATTGTAGTTAGGAAAATGATTATTTTTATTCTTTTTAAGCCTTCACTCTCTCTCTCTCTCTCTCTTCTTCATCTTTCTCCTTCCTCCCAAAGTAACCTGCTTGTTTTCTTTAGCCATTTCTTCATCCACCGTTTCTCTGTAGTTGTCAAACAAATTGTCCAAAATCCTTTCTCCAAAATGGTGGCAAAGGACTGTACCTCTAAAACCAATTTGACAAATTGTCCAAAATCCTTTCTCCAAAATGGTGGCAAAGGACTGTACCTCTAAAACCAATTTGGCAAAGCATCGCGAGAGAATCAACATGGTCTTGACCTTTCCTACCCAGCAAGATCAGCACCATTTGTCCTCCCAACAACTAGCTGCTTTGGTCGTGAGTGAAGGAACAACATGAAGTCCTCCTGTAATTGCTTAAAGCATGCTTTCATTAGCAAAGCACAAAAAAAGAAAAGAAAAAAGGTTTCTCACCCTGGAGAGCCAGTGCAAGCTGTAGAATGAATAGATAAAGTGTAAAGAGTTGTTGGGGAAAAGTCTTCCAACATAACCTCCTATGAAAACAAAATGACACCCACCATTTTTTTTTTTCTTTTCTAAGCTCCCTGTAGAATTCTGGTAAGGCCTAAAAGATCGAGTAAAAAGTCATGGGCAAAATGAACCGGTTTGATTTGGGTTATTGTTTGGTTTTCGGAAGATATAATAAAAATAAAGTAAAAGATAAATAATTGGATGTTGGGTGTTTTATAAATGGTTAGGCAAAACAGAAAAATTAGTTTCTTAAGCTAAATTTTGCATAAAATCTTGTTTATACCATTGGGAATGCTCTAACTCAGTAATATATTGGTATTGTATGTTCTCCTTTATAAAGAGAATTGTGATTTAAATTTTCCCTCTTCCATTATTATTATTATTATTTTTTAGTGATCCCTCCCTCATTATTGTATTTATTGAATTATTTAAAAAAGGAAGCTCTTCTAATATATTTATTGTATTATTATTGATATCATTTTTATTTTACATTAATTACAATATATTATTTTTGTGTTTTCAACATAGACATTTAGGAATCAAATCTCCTCATTTCAACTATTAACTTATTAATAGTGTGAAAATATAAAAGCGTAGCGACAAGAGGTGCGTCACTCTCTGACCCTGGCCCTACCATATTTCATCACAATTGTGTGTTTGTCAAACATATATTTTTCTTAGCTCTTTAGTTAAATTATGGAAAATGTTATTTTCACATCAGTTTTTTATATTTCCGTATTAATAGTGCGAAAATATAAAAAGAGTATGGAAATATCAGCACCCTAATTTATTTATGCATAATTTTTTAGAAACTTTAATTTTTATAAATAAACATATTCTAACTAACTTGAAAGAAATAAGTAAATAAACTTTTACCAAAAAGTTGCATCTTTTACAATTTTTTTCTTGAAATGAAGGAAAACAACTATGAATATGTTCTTGTCATATTATAAATTTTATTATACAAGTTTTGGGAAGTGATATTTTCACACTACAGAAAATTGTGCTTTTTTTTGGTGTAAACCATCCGGTATCCGGAACCACAAAGGGCTCCGACTAAATCCGGATTCGAGCCGGGTAGGACCACAAGGGCGGCAAAGCTCTCCCAACCGAGTATTTAACGCAGCTGCATTCCCAAGGCTCGAACTCGAGATCTTTGGTTAAGCTAGAACAGCTCCCAACCAGTTGATCTACGCGCTCGGTGGTAGAAAATTGTGCTTTTAAAAAGCCCATTTTGGCACTAATTTATTTGTCTCTTTATGTATTACTTTAAAAAGGAAAAAAGAAAAAGAATAATATCGAAGGCGACAGCTACCTATAAACCAACATAGGAGTTGGTACGATGTCTTTTTTTTTTTGATAAAGAGGAGTTGGTACGATGTCAAAACTAGAAGTCACGGTTCTTTGATTGATATATAATATATAGTATTATTGTGGTATCTAAAGTCATGTCAAATCAGCGAAAAAAAGTTGAATTTAGTTAGTGAGTTGGACATTTTCCCCATGCAATCGACACGAATCTAACTTAGAGATGGAAAGTGTAGCCCCTATAAAAGGAAAAAAAAAACAAAACAAAAGTCTAGCTGTTGAACACACGACAAACAAAACATTGATTATTTTATTGTACTTTTGATGTCTACCACAATAAATATTATGTGACACTAGTTACATCATTACTTGGACATGAATATCTATCTTTTTTTAATGATGTAAAAAAGTGGTGGTATACAAGCATCCATAGCCAACAACCATTCATTATTTCCATATCAGTTAATAGGGGTGACATTGTGAAAGTGTAAAAGATAAGCACGGAAAAAGTTTCTGAATGCCGTAGAGTGAAGTTACCAATTCATAGTTGCATACTTTCCTTAAAAAAGTTAGATTGATTTACTTTGGAACACACCTACCTAAAATGTAAAGAATCATTTTAGTTGATAATGTAACTTAGATATTCAAAAGAGAACTTACTAAAAAATCCAAGTGCAAAACCAATATACATCTTTATTTTAGCTAATAATTTAACTTAGATATTCAAAAGAGAACTCGTTAAAAATATCCGAGTGCAAAACCAATATACATCTTTATTTCAACCAAGGTACACTTATTTCCAGAATCCAGCTACTCTATGCAGCTACTCTATGTTTATGGGAACAAAGATCACAACAATTAAGCAACTCCACCGTTTATTGCAATAGAAAAATATTACTAACACTATGATTAAAGAAGATACATTAATAATCTCTCTCTAAAGTCTAGCATAGGATTTAAGGCGAGATAATTAGGAAAGTTACAAAAATTACTTTCAGAGGAGTTTTGTAATCTCGCTCCAAAAAGACACTTTACAACTTGATACAATCATGGTTTTAAAAATCTTTAAAAATTAGACCAGTGAGTGACAGTCCATAGCTTTCATATGAATCCACCACTTTTTCTTTATCACTCATAATTTTTCATCTTGTGAGAAAAGTTGTGGCATATTTTGTGTGTCCCAATTTTTCATAATATATTGGTGCATTGTAAACTTATATAGGCTGAAAAAAGGAGCGCATGTCACACACATCATAGCATATGCCCAAATAAGAAAATATCAGAAACTCATATTGACTAATAAAATGAACTCTTTGATTAGAAAAGTAGGTCCTACAGCACCATAAAAAAAAAATCCTCATGTTTCTTTAATGTCAAAGAGTCCACATAACACATAAAGGAATAGATTGTCAAACTTGAGCAATCCTATGGTGATTTAATTGTCCTTGTCAACATTCTGGGAGCTCAATCACAAAACTTGTTAGCCAAGATGTTATGGGTCTAAATAGTAAATACCATCATGTAATAGGAAAAATAATAAAATAAACAGTCAAATTAATTAAATCAAAATGTTACATTATTATTCTATTAGTCAAGTACTTAAAAAGTTAATGGAAGGACCAGCACTTTTAAAACATTAAGAACTAATATGGTTCATTAAAGAATCAAACGCCCAAAACAAAACTTGTAAACGATAAGAATTTACAGTATATTTAGTCTCTTTTCATGAATCTTGCACTTATGTTGCAAGTGTAGTTACCATTTAAAATTCGGAAGGTGCATTTAAACTTTAAAAGACAAGCGGAAGGAATCAGATATTAACATCTATTGAGATATAGGAAATTTTGATATCTATTTATTGTATTGTGAGTGTATCCAAAATTTATGGGTTTATATCGTTCACCAATAATAAAGGTTATGGCTTTCAGAATTTCACAAAATATGTGGACTTGGTACACCTCAATTTCAACCCAGGAATCAACACCATCAGACACGGCTTGTTGCTTTAGGAGAGCTTTTTGGGCTTAAGAAATACCATTAGTGTGTGGGTGACGGTGTTTCATTCATTGACACTCACCATGCTAACCATACTCATATCATACACATACACATACACAGTCTCACTCAAAGAACATACACCATCATCTAATTATCCAAGATAAACCCAAATTCACAATATGAAAGACACACATATGTATATAATCCCTGCAACATATTAATTGAACTAAATAACAAAGTTCTATATAGTTTTGAGATATAGAAAAGTAGATCTACACATTTGGAATAGTGCGAGGCAAAGGACTCTTGTGTAGTAATCCTAGCAATGGTGCAACTTTGTGTCTGGTTGTTGAAGTTGATATATGGATGCCCAGATTAGGTAGAGGAACATAATAAGCCTATGCATGCGGCATAAAGGGATGTGGAGGAGGACTCTTCCTTTGTGACCTTGTTGAACGGGGAATATAGGTGCTCGGATTGGGAGTAGATGAAGGAACATCAGCCTTATTCACCATAGGAGGATGTGGAGGAGGACTCTTCCTTTGTGACCTTGTTAAACGGGGAATATAGGTGCCCAGATTGGGAGTAGATGGAGGAACATCAGCCTTATCCACCATAGAGGGATGTAATGGAGGACTCTTCCTTTTTGACCCTGGTGAACTAGGAATATAGGTGCCCGGATTTGGAGTAGATGGAGGATCGTTAGTCTTATCCAACATAGAGGGATGTAGTGGAGGACTCTTCCTTTTTGACCCTGGTGAACTAGGAATAAAGGTGCTCGGATTTGGAGTAGATGGAGGATCGTTAGTCTTATACAACATAGAGGGATGTAGTGGAGGACTCTTCCTTTTTGACTCTAGGAATATTCCGGATTTGGAGTTGGAGGATTTGTCTTACCAACATAGAGGGATGGTGAACTCTTCCTACCCTGGGAATATAGGTGCCCGGATTTGGAGTAGATGGAGGATCGTTAGTCTTATCCAACATAGAGGGATGTAGTGGAGGACTCTTCCTTTTTGACCCTGGTGAACTAGGAATATAGGTGCTCGGATTTGGAGTAGATGGAGGATTATCAGCCTTATTCAGCATAGAGGGATATGAAGGACTCTTCCTTTTTGACCTTGGTGAACTAGGAATATAGGTGCTCGGATTTGGAGTAGATGGAGGATCGTCAGCCTTATTCAGCATAGAGGGATATGAAGGAGGACTCTTCCTTTTTGACTTTGGTGAACTAGGAATATAGGTGCTTGGATTTGGAGTAGATGGAGGATCGTCAACCTTATTCAGCATAGAGGGATGTGAAGGAGGACTCTTCCTTTTTGACCTTGGTGAACTAGGAATATAGGTGCCCGGATTTGGAGTAGATGGAGGATCGTCAGCCTTATTCAGCATAGAGGGATGTGGAGGAGAACTCTTCCTTTGTGGTTGTGGCCTTGTTGAACTAGGAATATGGGTGCTTGTATTGGGCACAGATGGAGGGACAAGAACATGAGGAGGGGCTTGGGGTGACCCTAAGACGTGGTTTTTCATCCTCAGATTTTGTTTTTCTCCTTGGAGGATTCTGCTAGCCTGATAATGTGCAGGCATGCTCATCATGATCAGAAAAAGCACCACTATTGCTACGGGAGGCATATTTAGAGAGATGGTTTAGAAATTTTTTGATGAAGAATATGGGAAGATTATGGTTACTCATATCGGTATTTATAATGAGAATCGTGTTAGGAGATCAGAAGGGTAGAGCAGAAAGTGTGAGCATACTACATTGTTCGGATGGATACAAAATTTTAGGCTGAAATTAAAGCAAATAGTCAAACTTTGCGGTGACGAGAGATAAGCCAGCCTGCCTTGAAACCTAGAAAGACAAAAAGATGACGCACTTCTGACACTCCACCAAATCCTGCTCTATATGTTGTCCGCACGTCCATCTTATGGTATGCATTTTTAATGCATTTATAAGCAGATTTCTATACCTTTATTCTAGACCTTTGAGTCAGTCAAAAATGATTGCGTTATATTTGCATGGTCGGCCTCTCAATTCACTCCTGTTCCAAGTCCCAACTTCCCAAGTCCCATTTATACTACTTAAGGCTTAAGCTTCCCTTTCTTTCTTTTTTCAAAATTTTTTTAATTATTATTTATTAATGTGAATTAGAAAGTCCTCATAATCTGCACGTGCTTTGTCAAAGTGCCCCTAAATGGAAGTGCCTTGGAATAACACATGCTTCTAAGGTACAAAGAAAATACATTTTCTTCAAAACAAGCAAAGATAATGCACAATCTTAGTCCTGATAAACAAACATTGATGTGAACTATCTTTTGTTTCTTTCTCTCTTGATAAACAAACATTGATGTGAAGTTGAAAGTGTGGAAATATCAATCCTCATCATCTTTTAATGTGAACTAGTTAATCAATCCCTTTAAGAATATGTGGTCGGTCGGCCCCTCATTCATTTTGTCCCTCGTGTCTATTACTAGCTTTCCTTGTTGGATACGATTGGATGGAAATTTGTATATTAAATTCATATTTCTTCATTTCAAATAAATAATAGATTCTACTAATTAAATATTTGACTCACCATTTATGGAACGAGATTTATATTTTAAAAAGCAACTTTATCGACTGTCCAAGAAATATTCTATAATCTTGCGTTGCAATTTGATAGTTAGTGCTTGGCTGGAAAAAGAATGAAAAAGGTAGAAGCTAGTCACATCATTATGTACCATTGTCCTCATAACAAGACCCCTTCTTTTTTTTTTTATGTTAAACAAGATCCTTCTTCTTCTTCTTCTTCTTCTTCTTCTTCTTATTATTATTATTTTCCGAATCCTATATCACAGATAATGATGTGACAAGATAATCAAGTAAAAACCGTCATTGTAAAGTTAGTCGTTTAGTTTCGTTTATAATTTTTTTTAATCCACTAAAGTTGGTCATATCACATGTGTGAATAAAGTATGGTCATAATTCGGAAAAATCAACTTGACCTTAATGTTAAAGCTTAAGGACAATGATAACAATTCCTAACTAAAAAAGAGGCGTTGTTTAGATTTTAGACAAAAAAAAAAATTAAAATTAAAATTTGTTTTGATATTAAATTCATATAATTATATTAGAAGGTAAATCCGTTCATTTTAGAAATTTTGTTGTCATATAATTAAGATGGTTTTAGAAAATTTTCTTTTAGCAAAAATTTTTGATAAAAATTACTCAAAGTACTGTTTGCAGTAGAAATTTGTAGTACAGATCCTATACAACATTTTCGTTTCACTCATGTCAAATTACAATCGTTTATCTTTGACGAATAATGATGCATTGTAATCTAGCCTAACATATAAATAAATTTTAATCAGATGATCATTATGATGATAAATGTAGTGTTTTCTTTATTTGATTCTCTTCTTTTCTTTTTCTCTATATCACTTAGTCTTGGTGTTTCTATCAAGAAAACGAAAGAAAAAGGTCTTAGAGCATTAATTATTGTATTCTTGAGGTCTTGAAAAGTTGAGACCTAGAACATAATTGTATATATTTAGATTAAAAAAAGTACTTAAATTGTATTTAAAGTTCTTCTTTCCTTATTGTATACAGGGAAAAAAAAAAAAAAAAATTTGTCGAAAGAGACTCCTTTAAGAAGATGCATTATAATGATAGAAAAAGAAGTTTGAAGAGGGCGTGCATCGGCCATCGGGAATGCACTGCAAATGCTCGTTAATATATCCATTACACACTATTGTTAACCAATTCAATAGTTTGGATTGATTTCGGTCCTTTTTCTCAGCAAAAAAAAAAAAAAAAAAGATTTCGGTCCTTTTTCTTTATTTGGATTGATTTTAGCATTATTGTTATCCAAATCAAAAGCTTAAACTATTAGGCGTAGAGGCCAAACAAGTTCATATATCCATTACAATTTATACACTCCAATTTTTTCTAATATGAGATTTTTTCTTTATTGGAGAAATTGATGAGTATAGAAAAATGAGTCGTCCAGATACGACGTACCAAAGCATGTCTTAAATGGACGATTGTTACACACTCATAAAACTCCCTTAATTTCCTCACTAATGCGACTGTTATACACCCATAAACTCCCTTAAATACGACCGTTACTCCATTTATATCTAACATTCATTGGGTAATATATGACTCTTACCCTATATAAGGCCAACCAAGTCACCTGAACCAGGTACGCACAAAAACCTATAAGAAATCTCTCTCAATTTGGGAAATATCAAGATTCTTTGCTAACTTAAGCATCGAAGCCTCCCCTCCAGGGCCCACCCCGGTAGGGTCTTTGATTATGGTTTTGTTCTTTGCAAGTGTTGACGACTCAAATTGGCTGTGCAATTAACGATGAAAATTCACGCATCATCAGTTGGCGCTGTCTGTGGGAAGGAGAGTTCTCCAAATAGAAATTGCACAGTAAAGACGAGAGCACCTACCAAAAATAAAACCATCAATTAGTGATTTGAAGCCCATCCTATGAGGTTAATCATTCCTTGGTAGCACACATGTGCTTCGGGTCTCAAATGGATTTTTAAAAACATGGGTTCCAAATGAGAATTCCCAGGGCAGCCATTCTATTTTGAATGGAAGGAACCACGGCCAACCAATCCTTGAATGTTGTCGATCGGCTCCATCCAAAAAGGAAACGACTTGGCTTGACTACCTTGTATCTCTCTGGCTAAAATATCAATATTGGAATTGGATAAGTACAGGCTATATGCATAACAAAAAAAACCATGCCAGCAATGGTGATTGCTGTGAAATGGCACTATCAAATCTTGGCCACGTCAAGAACTTTAAGCACTCCCAATTGAGTTCTAACCATGGCTAAATCTTATTGCTTTTTATATATAATAATTCTCCCTTTAGTAGTTTCCTGCATGAAACAGGTGCTGACTATTTAGAGCAAATGAGAGATAAAATTCCCAAAGAAGAAGAGGAAAGGAAATAGTGGAAGAATCCCCTCACGTCATGGGCAAAAGGATTCCAAACACCAGAATGGTGTCTAAACATTTGAACCAAAAGAACATACAACAGTTCATCGGAATATATAAACCGTGGGTTATGAAGAGCTTAGTGCTTGATGGGAAAACAAAATAAGAATTTGAAATGTACGCCAATTACATCCTTTCTAATATTAAGGTACGTATCATGCCTGATTGCTTTCCTTTCTAAATTGAAAGCATATTTTATGTCTTGCTTTTCCTTTCTAAATTAAAGCATGCCTACCTACTTTCCTTTCCAATATTAAGGAACATATCACGCTAACACACGCATGACTAATTAGTCATATGTGTGGAAACTGTGAAAAGTCTCCTTATGTGTTGAAATTACCTTAATTAATAAGAATTTGTCAAGTTTGCACAACGTGCAAATGCTAGCCATAATTGATCCATCCTATAAAAATGAATGGAATAGCGGCTAAATAACCCCCAAGTTGGAGTTAATTGCTTTGTCAAAACCTCCACAATGTAGCTGGCAACATTTGTCATTAATGCCGAGTAACCTTCTTCTCCCTCTTATTTTCTTTCTATACATTAATTGTGGGTTTAAACTATATGGCCTGAATTGGATATTAATAGAGTGATCCAATAAGATTTAATAGAAAGATCTATATACCTATATAATTTTTAAATAGGCCTTAAATTTAGAGATATTAGTAACAGATTATAAAAAAAAAATGTTAGCCTGTACCATGCATCTCAATTGAATTTTCTAAACACATGGGTTCCCCACCCTAATTATACTATACTCCGGAAGTACATTAAATGCGTACTCCCTCCTCTCATAGAAGTTGTAGGTCCCGCAAATTAAATTCATGATGGGACCCACTACTTTTGTGAAAGGAGGGAGTACGCATTTAATGTACTCCCGGAGTACCTAATAATTTTCCCCCCACCCTTTGGCATGACTGAATCCTTGTGAATTCTTAATTTCACAATTAATGCCCCACGTTGACTACTTAAAACAGTGTCAACATACTTTTGGGAATGATACATAAATTCCAACATATAACCTTATTGAAATATTAGCAGTATACATTCATAAATTGGGTTATTATTTTAATGCTCAGTAGGCAACGAATTAGATTCCATAACGCCCCTTTGCAACTAATCCATCTTTGGGCATTGCATAAAACTGGAGGCTATTGAATCAATTCTATTGTTCAAAAAACAAGTGATATCAAGCTCTTGTTGCTTATGAATTTCTCATTCATTTCGGGAAAAATTTACTCTGCCAAATTGTTCAATATCTATTTTAATAGTCTACCTATATGGTGCCACAAATAGGCACAAAGAGGAACGTATCGTAAATTGCACACTGACTTGGAAAAAACCAACATATACGCAAGTATCATGTAAGTTGGTAAAATATGGTTCGAGACACGAACCAAAATGAGAATTTTTATTTTCTCATATGAGTTCGACATTACAAACTATAGTATACTATAATATAAATGCATTCATAAACATATATGTGTTGTTGCCATTTATATAATAACTCTAAAAAAGGGTCTTGAGGAGTAATAAAAAAAATAAAATAAAAAAAATAAAAATCTAGAAATGAAAATTAAAGAAATTGGAAAAATATGTAAATAAATATCCCCTTATGTTTTAAATTAATCTGTACTTTTTTTTGCTACATAAATTGATATTTACCATGCCATTACTGAATAGAACTTTGAATGCATTTAACATTAAAAAAAAATGGGTCACTATCTTTCTCGATCACTAACTTTGAATGCATAGAAAATTTGGTAAAAGCGTCACTATCTAAATTTCTTGTCACATGTACAAATTGACTGGAATTTTAATGGCCATACGACATTCCCGGTAAAACCAAGTTTGTTGGCAAAAGCTCATCATTTATCTCTAAATTAGATTTTTTTAGTGCAATAGTTTTCACCTTCCCAAAAATAAAAAATAACAACCACTATCTGAGGAACAATGTCAATACTCCACATATCAACTAAGAATCCAAAGAGAAATTTGTGACAATTCAAAATTTTAAAAGCAGTTTATAAAATGTGAAGAGAAAGCCGAAAGTGCCAAAAAATAGAAAGACAAAGAACCTTTATACAATTATTTTTAAAAAGTGGATAGTTTATATCCCAAAGTGGTAGGTGTTTTAAAAGCAGGAAAGATTTCAGCAAGTGGTTGAACAAGTGGATGGAATCTCTATCATACCCAGAGACTAGGCCAAACTGGAAGGTGTTTGCAATAATAACAATGAAAATTTGTCCATATACTTGGGCCTGGAGGGGGGTAATATGGCTGGTCAGGAGCTTTGAAAGTGGGCTTTGAGGTCTTCTTTGTGGGCTATGGGGTGAATAAAGCCCTAAGGGAAGACTAATCGATTTTAGGCATATGGCCCTGATAAAAAAGCTTGATAGTTAATACCAATTTAATTCAATCTAGGAAAAGACTTCTCTATGTATTATCTAGGAAAATATTTCACCCTTTACAATTTGCTTCTATCTAGCAAAATAATAATTTATGTTGAACCACAAATGCAGTTGCATAGAATTTAAACAAAAATATCATAGGTATGGCCATACACAAGTGATCGAGCCAGTGACCTTGGCCACTTTGCTTATTTTTCTTTTTTTCTTTTTGGGGTTTAATTCTTTAATTATTATTTTTTTCTTCAAGCTATATCATTTGTGTCAAAATGGTTTTCAATGTTTCAAATGTGTCAATTTAGTCCTTAACCTTTCATCTTTGTGTCAATTTGGTCATTGTCGTTAAGTGATATATATATATATATATGAAAAATACTGACAAGATTAATGATTTTATTAAAATAATAATAAATTGTGACGTGACATGCCAACTTACAACTAAAAAGTATTGCATGGGCATGCAATACATATTTTGTGGTTGAAATTGAACCTCAACAACTCAATTTAAAAACCAAAATAAATTAAAAGTTAACACATTTAATTTCAACCACAAAATATGTATTGCATAGGATCTCAATCCGTTATTACTCTAGTTATATTAAGTGATATGAACTTCTTGTCTTATTAATATAGATTCTATTTAGCAAAAAAATAAAAATAAAAATAAAAAACTCTAATTATATCAAGATTTGTATCAAAACAAAGTCGACCGCATTTTCATAACAAACTTATTTTTAGTTATAATAACTTAATAAGTCCTAATGTATTTTTTTTTTCTTTTTTAAAATACTTATTTTATTTTGAATTGTGATAGATTGACTTTTAATTTTTTGTGAGAGAATTTATTGTGTCCTGTCAAAGAATTTGTATATCAATACCTATGTAAGCTATGCAAATTGAGAATATAAAATGTATAGAATGTTGATCTCATATTTGTGGTGCATATAGTGTCATTTCAATTTGAGTCGTGGCACTATATTTAATTATGCCCTCATGTATGGATTTTAGCCATTTTGGTGATACAGATGATTGATTGCTGGAGACAAGGTTGTCTTGACATAGTTTGAAGCCTAACCCGATAAATTTAGGTGGCTTATTTGATTTTATTTAAGAGATTTTGTTCGAGATTCAATTTATGTTTTTATTCCTTTCTCTCCCCCTCTTTCTCTCTAAGTTTTTATGTAACTAGATTGATATTTACAAATAAAAGAAACACTATTTACATTATTAAATTATACTATAACTAGAATAAAACAAATTTTTAAAATGTAGAATAATAAAATTTAATTATCAAAAACATTATTGTAACTTCACTTAATAATAGAATGCACCGTTTTGAGAGAATAACTTACAAAAAGTAAAGAGTCAAACTGTTAGTAGAAATTTATGGTAAATAAAGATTTGACACACTCACAACATTTTTGTGGACTCTCTCTCTCTCTCTCTCCAATTATTATCTTACCATTTTTTAGGCCTTTTTGTATTGGCAGCCCTTGGGCCTAGGCCACCATTCATAATGGATAGGCAAATTACTATTCCGGCCTAAATAGATAACTAATGAAATATGTTTAATTATCATTTTAAACTTGAACTTACGTCCTTTATGTCAAAATGGTTTTCAATTTGGTTCTTAATCTTTCATTCTTATGTTAATTTGATCATTGTCTATAAGTGATGGATGAAAAATATTGATTTGGCTAATAGTTTTATGAGTAAAACTTAGGTACAGTTTTTTTGGTTAAGTACGTTAGGTTCCTCAATTGAATTCAAACACATGGTTGCATTAACTAATGAAACACAAACAATGTTATTTTTTCCAAAAATATTTAAATTCAATGAATTTGAATTCGATTAGGAATCTAATATACTTGATCTAAGGAATTGTACCTAAGTTTTACCCTAGTTTTATTAAAATAAGGCCAAATTACATAATCATCTCCTAAGGTTTGAGTCATTCGCAAACTGATTCCTTATGGTTTCAATTTTGCAACATAACTACGTAGTTATTCAAATTGATAAAATCAACTCCTCTAGTTATATTTTTGTCAATTTTACTAACAAAATTTGGTCACATTGCACCTAGGGTTTATAATAATAAATATTTTTTATTTTTAAGTGGTCATGTACATTGCACGTGACTAAATTTTATTAGTAAAATTGACAGAAATGTTAATAGAAGAGTCATTTTTACCAATTTGAAAAATCCTATATGGTTATATTGCAAATGAACAAAACCCTAGAAGTGACTATGTAATTCGCCTTAAAATAATAATAAATATTATCTTCCAAACTCAAATATATATATATATATATATATATATAATAAATAAAAAATTCTGAATTAAAAACATTTGTCCTTTTTTTTCTCCCCTAATTTTTTAATGTTTTTTTCCGGATTTTCAATTTTTTCAATTATTGTATGAGTTTCTGTCTCCTCCAAAGTCTAACCCCTTTCTCCACCAAACAACTCACATTTCTCTACTCTGCCAGCAACAACCACTGCATGTCTCATCTCTCGTCTCTCTCTTTCTCACATCTACACAGAGCTACACACCTTCGATCCACACAACCAGAATCCCAATCATCAGCTTCAGACCAAATTCCCAGCCATGAAATCCCAGCTCGAAAACCCACACACAGTAAATCCATGACCCATCACCTGCAAACCACCACCTGAAACCCATGAGCTACCACATCGGCAACCTATACCCACCACCTGAAGGCAACCCATGAGCGATCTCTCACATCTCTCTTTCTCTCTTCACCACGACGCAGAGCAACTAGCTTCGGAGAGACCTGGGAGATTTCTCTCTCTGTCTGCCACAAAAAAAAAATGGTATAAAATTCTAAAATTCTTCAATTTAAATTGTTGGCAATTATCAAACACCCAAACCCTTCATTTTCCCTCGTTTTCTCAGACTTGAAATGAATTACTAATTTTTTTTTTTAGCAATTTGTATTTCCCATTTCTTGTAGTTGATTCTTCTCAACTGAAGTTGTTGTTTCAATACACATGGTGACTGGTTATCTTAATACTGAAATTTGTTATTAGTTGCTTGTTAAATGTATCTACTACAAAATTGTGTTGATTCTTTGATTTGATTTCATAATTCCAGCTAATATTAATTCAATCACAGCTTTGAATTGGGTGTAGTGGAGTACAAATTTTGATGCAACCAGGAAAGAATATGATCGTTGAAAAAAAAAATGGAAAATATTAATTTAAATGAAATAGAGTTTAGGATAGAGAGTCGGATTCGGGGTGTTTTGAAAAGTGATTAACCAAAATACAAAAAAAATATGTTCTTATTCTATGATATTGCCTATAATTTTGGCTAAACTGATGTGAGTGCTCTTAGAGCCGGCCCTGGTGGGAGACAACAAAAAGAACTGTACTTAGATCTGCTTTTTACTTTGTTTTACAGTTGGAGAGTTTTCTAGAAATGTAGGTGAAGATGGGATCTAGTCCAGCCTCAACAGAGCTAAGAGAGGAAATCAGACACATGGTGGCTGGTAATTTTCTTTACCATAGCATATTTTGTAATTTTCCATACAATTGTAAATGTATATGCCCATTTTATGGAAATCTTTCTTTAGTATTGTTAAGTAAGAGTTTTGCCTTGTTGGAAATGGCTATTTTACTTGAATACACTGTGGAGTAGTGGGTATATCATTTCTTTTAACCAAAAACTGGGATGATAAACTTTTATTGTAAACTTGTTATAGTTAGACGCACTGCATTCATGGTGATGATACTCTTTTATCTTTATACTCCATATTCTTTTATGGTATGTTTGGGATGGAGGGGGAAGAGGGAGAGGAGAGGAGAGTTGAGGGGAAGGTTTATGGAATGTACTAATTTTTAGTATATTTCAAGTCATCTTCTCTTACCCTCTCCTCTACTCTCCCTTCATCTTTCTCCATCCAAACATACATTAGTTGTCTGTTTGGTTGCAGTTTTTTGCTAAAAGCTTAATTAGTGAAAGTTGGTTAAAATATAGTTGTAACTAGAAAAATCGAGGCTTTGAAAAGTTGTACATAAACAAATAAACGAAAAAGTTTAAAGATAAAGCTTTTGGCAAATGTACATGGGTCAAATTGTGATGGGTCTATTTGGAAAGATGCTCCTAAAATCTTATGTATGATTGCGTATATCTAATTGGAAAACATGGGTATCCTTCACATTTGCAGAAAAACTTTCAAGTGCAATATACAAGTGAGCCAGTGACCTTGGCCACTTTTTCTTCTTTTTTTTCAATAATAGCTCCTGTTATTATCTTTATAGTTTATGTCCAGATCTCCCTAAAAAATCTCACCCCTTTGTGAGTGCTTGGGTTCGATCCTTGGGTTTGTATCAATTTATATTATATTTTCTTACTTATCAAAAAAAAATAGTTTATGTCCAGATCAAATTTCCAACTCTTACACTAGTTAACTAAGCTGGAAATATGTTGTATTTCACTTTTTGGGGTTCATCATCACCAATGTATTAAAACTAAGCATAATTCAATCTTCAAATACAATTAGAACTGAGTGTGTGCAGCCTGTTATTATTTTTATAGTTTATGTTCAGATCAAATTTCCAACTCTTACACTAGTTGACTAAGCTGGAAATATGTTATGTTGTATTTCACTTTTTGGGGTTCATCATCACCAATGTATTAAAACTAAGCATAATTCAATCTTCAAATTCAATTAGAACTGAGTGTGTGCAGTTGAAGAATGTAAAGTATTTGGGAGATGCTCTAGATAAAAGTATCTATATGTGCCCATTGCCGGTTTGCTACCCCTCTTTACTCTGCAAATTGAAAAGGGATCTTTAGATTTACGAGGAAAGTGGTAAGGGTTCAGGATTGAATAATATCTACACATTGGTCTGTCATCCAAAGGGTGTTTTTGTTAACTCCTTGTTTGATTGGGCTAGGGTGTGGGGTTTAATGAGTACCTCCCTTGTTACTGATTTTGTAGACTGTTTATGTTTTCATTCTATTTCTTCCGTTTAGCTGTAATTATTCCCTCCTCATTGTGCATTCTTTGTGCACATAGAGGAGCTTTTCTTTTCTAATAAAAGTTATCTTACCTATAAAAAAAAAAACATTGGCCTGATCACAACAAATGATCTCAGAAGTTGGTTTTTTGTTTACTTATTTTTCTTTTTAATCATTTCAGGGAAGAAAGGTGTTGGAAAGAGTGGAAAACTTCTCCATTACAAGGGTAGCATCTTCCACAGGATTATTCCTAGCTTCATGATCCAGGCAGGTGTTCTTACACTTGGTGATGGAAGAGGTGGAGAATCAGTCTATGGAGAGAAGTTTGCTGACAAGAACGTCAAGATATCATACATACTGGACCAGGTAAGACACTAAGACTAGCATCCTTCATTCCCCTCAACTCTTAATTTGAGTAATACTGGTAGTAATAGTGTTCTGTTTTTTCTTGTGTACATACATGGCTTTTGTCAATGGAAAATGCTTGCCTTGACACCAGCAGTTCACAAATGTCATTTCCTAGAAAATGTAGCTACAGGACCACATTTTTTTTGCTTGTTTGTTATTGATTGTTTTCATTTAATTTTTTTTGATAAATACTGCATGGTTGGTTAATTAGGGTTAATTGTTGTTTTGTTGCAAGATTATTTGAGAGGTTATTGCATAGCCTTGTAGCTTATTGCATGACTGCATCTTCTTATTTGACAAGTATATGGATTGAAAACAGAAATGTTTCTCTTATTCATTTTCTTTGTCCACTTTCCCCCCCTTTTTCTGAAATTTGAGTTATTTGGATATCTTATTTTCCTTCACTACTACTATGTTTGCTAATTGTATTTTAATGGTTTCTAATTTCTAATTCGATTTATGTGAATTAGCTCTTTTGATATTTGCCAAGAGCCTTGCAAGAGCATTTCTTATGGATTAGCCAAAACACTGTTTCAGCCAAATTTGCCTAAATAAATCCCAAAAAACACCCCATTGGATTATCAACCCATTAGGCAAAATAATATTTTGCTACACTGCTTCTCTATTTTTAGAGAACATTGTAGTTAGGAAAATGATTATTTTTATTCTTTTTAAGCCTTCACTCTCTCTCTCTCTCTCTCTTCTTCATCTTTCTCCTTCCTCCCAAAGTAACCTGCTTGTTTTCTTTAGCCATTTCTTCATCCACCGTTTCTCTGTAGTTGTCAAACAAATTGTCCCAAAATCCTTTCTCCAAAATGGAGGCAAAGGACTGTACCTCTAAAACCAATTTGGCAAAGCACCGCGAGAGAAGTTCCCAAAAGAAAGAGTTGCCTCTGTCAACATGATCTTGACCTTTCCTACCCAGCAAGATCAGCACCATTTGTCCTCCCAACAACTAGCTGCTTTGGTCGTGAGTGAAGGAACAACATGAAGTCCTCCTGTAATTGCTTAAAGCATGCTTTCATTAGCAAAGCACAAAAAAAGAAAAGAAAAAAGGTTTCTCACCCTGGAGAGCCAGTGCAAGCTGTAGAATGAATAGATAAAGTGTAAAGAGTTGTTGGGGAAAAGTCTTCCAACATAACCTCCTATGAAAACAAAATGACACCCACCATTTTTTTTTTTTCCTTTTCTAAGCTCCCTGTAGAATTCTGGTAAGGCCTTAAAGATCGAGTAAAAAGTCATTGGTTAAAGCATGGGCGAAATGAACCGGTTTGATTTGGGTTATTGTTTGGTTTTCGGAAGATATAATAAAAATAAAGTAAAAGATAAATAATTGGATGTTGGGTGTTTTATAAATGGTTAGGCAAAACAGAAAAATTAGTTTCTTAAGCTAAATTTTGCATAAAATCTTGCTTATACCATTGGGAATGCTCTAACTCAGTAGTATATTGGTATTGTATGTTCTCCTTTATAAAGAGAATTCGTGATTTAAATTTTCCCTCTTCCATTATTCATTATTATTTTTTAGTGATCCCTCCCTCATTATTGTATTTATTGAATTATTTAAAAAAGGAAGCTCTTCTAATATATTTATTGTATTATTATTGATATCATTTTTATTTTACATTAATTACAATATATTATTTTCGTGTTTTCAACATAGACATTTAGGAATCAAATCTCCTCATTTCAACTATTAACTTTTTTTTAAAAAAAAAAAATTACAATATCATCATCTCAATAATCGTAAAAAATAAAAATAAAAACAAGTCGTAAAGTTTATTGTGTGATTAAACTTTGTTTTGTTTTAATAGAGGATGAAGCATTCCGTCTTTACAAACTCATAGCCTGAATCAATGCCTGAAACAGTGCATTAAAATTCAAATGGTAATTATAGAATACGTGCAATGACTTCTTTCTTTCAACAGTGGCATTAATTAAAATTCGAGAAAGTACGTATTTAATGTTCCCGGAGTATTCTATAATTTTCCAAATCAGGTAGCATTATGTACTCCCGGAGTATTCTATAATTTTCCAAATTCAAAGTTAAAGACAAAGTATAAAGCAAGCTGTCAAAGTATAAAAGCGTAGCGACAAGAGGTGCGTCACTCTTCTGACCCTGGCCCCACCATATTTCATCACAATTGTGTGTTTGTCAAACATATATATTTTCTTAGCTCTTTAGTTAATTTATGGAAAATGTTATTTTCACATCAGTTTTTTATATTTCTGTATTAATAATGTGAAAATATAAAAAGAGTGGAAATATCAGCACCTTAATTTATTTATGTATAATTTTTTTAAAGCTTTAATTTTTATAAATAAACATATTCTAACTAACTTGAAAGAAATAAGTAAATAAACTTTTACCAAAAAGTTGCATCTTTTACAATTTTTTTCTTGAAATGAAGGAAAACAATTATGAATATGTTCTTGTCATATTATAAATTTTACTATACAAGTTTTGGGAAGTGATATTTTTAAATTAGTATTTGATATTTCCACACTATAGGAAATTGTGCTTTTAAAAAGCCCATTTTGGCACTAATTTATTTGTCTCTTTATGTATTACTTTAAAAAAGAAAAAAAGAAAAAGAATAATATAGAAGGCGACAGCTACCTATAAAACAACATGGGAGAAGTCAAAACTAGAAGTCAACTTCTTTGATTGAGTCAAATATAATTTAGTTAGTTGGACATTTACCCATTTTGCATGCAATCGACACGAATCTAACTTAGAGATGGAAAGTGTAGCCCCTATAAAAGGAAAAAAAAACAAAACAAAAGTCTAACTACATAATAATGACCAGATCGGCATCATTCAAAGTTCAATTCAAACACGTCTCCATGTCTAGCTGTGTACAGTACGACAAACTAATTCAAACATTGTAATTATTTTATTTTATTAATTTTATTGTACTTTTGAAGTCTACCACAATTAATATTATGTGACACTAGTTACATCATTACTTGGACATGAATATCTATCTTTTTTTAATGATGTAAAAAAGTGGTGGTATACAACCATCCATAGCCAACAACCATTCATTGTTTCCGTATCAGTTATTGGGGTGACATTGTGAGAGTGAAAAAGATGAGGACGGGGAAAGTTTCTCAATGCCTTAGATGTGAAGTATAGATGTGAAGTTACCAATTCATACTTGCATAAGTTCCTTAAAAAAGTTAGATTGATTTGTTTTGGAATACACTTACCTAAAATACAAAGGATCATTCTAATTGATAATGTAACTTAGATATTCAAAAGAGAACTCACTAAAAAATCCAAGTGCAAAACCAATATGCATTTTTATTTTAGCTGATAATTTAATTTAGATATTCAAAAGAGCACTCATTAAAAATATTCGAGTGCAAAACCAATATACATCTTTTTTTCAACCAAGATACACCTATTTCCAGAATCCAACTACTCTATGTTTATGGGAACAAAGATCACAACAATTAAGCAACTCAACCAGTTATTGCAACAGAAAAATATTACTAACACTATGATTAAAGAAGATACATTAATAATCGCTCTCTAAAGTCTAAAGGCGAGAGGTAATTAGGAAAATTACAAAAATTACTTTCAGAATATATATTACAAATGAGTTATGTAATCTCGCTCCAAAAAGACACTTTACAACTTGATACAGTCATGGTTTTAAAAATCAGACCAGTGAGTGACAGTCCATATTTTCATATGAATCCACCACTTTTTCTCTATCACTAATAATTTTTTATCTTGTGAAGAAAAGTTGTGGCATATTTTATGAGTCCCAATTTTTCATAATATATTGGTGCATTGTAAACTTATATAGGCTGAAAAAAAGCGCATGTCACACACATCATAGCATATGCCCAAATAAGAAATATCAGAAACTCATATTGACCAATACAAGGTAAAGTAAAAATGAAAAGCTAGGTAATTAACAATCTGTATTTTACAGTTTATATGATGCTTGTATTTTTTTATTAGTAAATAAAGTTTATTTGAAGAAAAAAAAAGGGGGAAATCACATGACTATATGAGAGATCTGAATCACCCAATCAAAAGAATACAATCACAAAGGCAAAAAAAAATCCATAAAATAAAAAATTTACATCTAGGGGATGACTGCAATAAAATGAACTCTTTGATTAGAAAAGTAGGTCGTACAGCACCATAAAAAAAAAATCCTCATGTTTCTTTAATGTCAAAGAGTCCACATAACACATAAAGGAATAGATTGTCAAACTTGAGCAATCCTATGGTGATTTAATTGTCCTTGTCAACATTCTGGGAGCTCAATCACAAAACTTGTTAGCCAAGATGTTATGGGTCTAAATAGTAAATACCATCATGTAATAGGAAAAATAATAAAATAAACAGTCAAATTAATTAAATCAAAATGTTACATTATTATTCTATTAGTCAAGTACTTAAAAAGTTAATGGAAGGACCAGCACTTTTAAAACATTAAGAACTAATATGGTTCATTAAAGAATCAAACGCCCAAAACAAAACTTGTAAACGATAAGAATTTACAGTATATTTAGTCTCTTTTCATGAATCATGCACTTATGTTGCAAGTGTAGTTACCATTTAAAATTCGGAAGGTGCATTTAAACTTTAAAAGACAAGCGGAAGGAATCAGATACTAACATCTATTGAGATATAGGAAATTTTGATATCCATTTATTGCATTGTGAGTGTATCCAAAAATTATGGGTTTATATCGTTCACCAATAATAAAGGTTATGGCTTTCAGAATTTCACAAAATATGTGGACTTGGTACACCTCAATTTCAACCCAGGAATCAACACCATCAGACACGGTTTGTTGTTTTAGGAGAGCTTTTTGGGCTTAAGAAAAACCATTAGTGTGTGGGTGATGGTGTTTCATTCATTGACACTCACCATGCTAACCATACTCATATCATACATATACACATACACAGTCTCACTCAAAGCACATACACCATCATCTGATTATCCAAGATAAACCCAAATTCACAATATCAAAGACACACATACGTATATAATCCCTACAACATATTAATTGAAGTAAATAACAAAGTTCTAAATATTGATGTATATATTTTTGAGATATAGAAAAGTAGATCTACACATTTGGAATAGTGCGAGGCAAAGGACTCTTGTGCAGTGATCCTAGCAATGGTGCAACTTTGTGTTTGGTTGTTGAAGTTGGTATATGGATGCCCAGATTAGGTAGAAGAACATAATAAGCCTTATGCATGCGGCATAAAGGGATGTGGAGGAGGACTCTTCCTTTGTGACCTTGTTGAAGGGGGTATATAGGTGCTCGGATTGGGAGTAGATGGAGGAACATCAGCCTTATTCACCATAGAGGGATGTGGAGGAGGACTCTTCTTTTGTGACCTTGTTGAACGGGGAATATAGGTGCCCGGATTGGGAGTAGATGGAGGAACATTAGCCTTGTCCACCATAGAGGGATGTGATGGAGGACTCTTCCTTTTTGACCCTGGTAAACTAGGAATATAAGTGCCTGGATTTGGAGTAGATGGAGGAACATTAGCCTTGTCCACCATAAAGGGATGTGGTGGAAGACTCTTCCTTTTTGACCCTGGTGAACTAGGAATATAGGTGCCCGGATTTGAAGTAGATGGAGGATCGTTAGCCTTATTCAACATAGAGGGATATGAAGGAGGACTCTTCCTTTTTGACCTTGGTGAACTAGGAATATAGGTGCCCGGATTTGGAGTAGATGGAGGATTGTCAGCCTTATTCAGCATAGAGGGATGTGAAAGAGGATTCTTCCTTTGTAACCTTGTTGAACTGGGAATATAGGTGCCCGGATTTAGAGTAGATGGAGGATTGTCAGCCTTATTCAGCATAGAGGGATGTGAAGGAGGACTCTTCCTTTGTGGTTGTGGCCTTGTTGAACTAGGAATATGGGTGCCTATATTGGGCACAGATGGAGGGACAAGAACATGAGGTGGGGCTTGGGGTGACCCTAAGACGTGGTTTTTCATCCTCAGATTTTGTTTTTCTTCTTGGAGGATTCTGCTAGCCTGATATTGTGCAGGCATGCTCATCATGATCAGAAAAAGCACCACTATTGCTACGGGAGGCATATTTAGAGAGATGGTTCAGAAATTTTTTGATGAAGAATATGGGTAGATTATGGTTACTCATGTCGGCTATTTATACAGGAGATAGGACATCAAAAGGGTAGAGCAGAAAGTGTTTGAACTAAACTAGTGGACTGAGCAATTGTACCATTTTTAGGATGGAATTAGAGCAAATAGTCAAAGCTTGTGGTACAAGAAGGATGAGTCAGCCTGGCCCAAAATCTAGATTCCCCGCACGTCCATCTATGCATCTATAAGCAGATTTCTTTTCAATGGAAAGATTGGACGCATGGCGTTGTTCATGTGCTATCTGTGCGACACGTCAGCAGATTTCTTTTCAATGGAAAGATTGGACGCATGGCGTTGTTCATGTGCTATCTGTGCGACACGTCTGCACAAGCTCATTCCCTTTTTTTTTTTTTTTTTTCTTAAAGAAATGAAGGCGAGCTAGCCGTAGCCGTTTGATTTTATTTATTCTTTTTAACATACAACTAGCTAGGAAAATGGGTTCACAACACAACTCTGGTTATTTTGATGTTGTCATATTAATTTGAATTCCTTTATTCTAGACCTTTGAGTTAGTCAAAAATGATTGCGTTATAAGTGCTAAGTAGTGGTCTACTGTCTCATGGCAAAAAAAAAAGACAAAAAAGCATGCAGATATTAATTGTTATTATCATGGTTAAATCTTCTCAGTGTAAAATTATGTTCTTCGTTGTATTTGCTTAACTTTGTGTTGGTAAGCGTAAGTCCATTGATGAGCCTATTTCAGCCGCAAAATAGGCACTTGAGGGTGGTCCAGGACAGTGGTCTTTCAAGGTTAATTGAGTTAACAAGTCTTCTTACTCCAGATTTTAGATGTCTAACCAAAATTAGACAATTACTAATAAAGAAATTAATCAACTGCTCTATCGATTGGCTATGATTGATTCAAATATATATTTCTATGAGAAAATCTAAAATATTTTAATGAACACAACATTTTCAATTTGTTTGCTCTATATATCTACAGTTCGATCTACTCAGCAGTCAGCACCAGTTCTGAAATTAAAAATTACTACTCTGCCAATGAGATTTCTGTTTTCCTTAGCAGGCATCCTTCCTTTACAAAAATAAGGTGGGCAACACACACACGCAACACATACATATATGTATAAAGATTAGCCTAGATTACAATGCATTATTAATTTATTTGACCCTTTGTAAAATAGTAAAAAGTGTCCGAAGAGATTAAAATTAAAGAAAACAATAAGTTTATCATCATAATTAATGATCAACTTTATTGATCTAGATACTACACTAAAGTCTATCTTTTGTTTCTTTCTCTCTTAGTAAACAAAGCTTGATGTAAATTTGAAAGTGTGCAAATATCAACCTCATCTTTTAATGTGAACTAGTTAATCAATCCCTTTAAGAATATCTGGTCGGTCAGCCCCTCATTCATTTTGTCCCTTGTCCCTTGTGCCTATTAGTCTACTACTGGCTTCCTTGTTGGATACGAATCATACGATTGGATGGAAGTTTGGTTTGATGGAACGAGATTTATATTTTAAAAAGCAACTTTATCGACTGTCCAAGTCTATCTTGCGTTGCAATTTGATAGTTAGTGCTTGGCTGGAAAAAGAATAGCTAGAAAGTCACATCATTAACCATTGTGCTCATGCACTTGTCAAACAAGATCCTTCTTCTTCTTCTTCTTCTTCTTCTTATTATTATTTTCCGAATCCTACATCACAGATAATGATTTGACAAGAAAATTAACTAAAAACCGTCATTGTAAAGTTAGTCGTTTTATTTTCGTTTATAATTTTTTTTAATCCACTAAAGTTGGTCTAGGGATGGCAATAAACCTGTGACCCGCGGGTACCCGCCCCGCCCTGTTTATGTAATAGGGTATCGGATCGGGATTTTTTTTTTTTTTTTTTTTTTTTTTTTTTTTTTTTTTTTTTTTTTTTTTTTTTTTATTGAAACGGGTTTTAAACGGGTCGGGTTTTAACCCGAATCTGACCCGAACTATTTAAAAAAAAAAAAAAAAAAAAACGAATCTGACCCGAATCGCCGTTTCGCGGAGGCGACCCCACCACCAACGCTCATCGGAACTCGTGGGTGTTACGAATCTGGGATTGGAAGACCAGCGCTACTTCCGCAACGTGGTTCATCGGACACGGACGATCTACGCTTCTCTCCGAATCTTGTCGATGATGGAAGACGAGAAGCGCCGACAGAGCTTGATTCAGAGCCAGAACCAGAACCAGGGGCAAACCCAAGCCGACGAGCTTGGGCCCACGCCCACACGCCGTGTCCGTGGCGATCTACGCGCGGCTTCTATGATGCGTGACCGTGGGCTCGGGCTGAACCGCGACAAGCGGATCGTTGGGTCCATCCCTGGGTCTGGTGCCAACTACCAAAAAAAAAAAAAAAAAAAAGAATCTGGTCGGGGCGGGTTAAACGGGTACCTGTTAAAGCAGACGAGGCAGGGCAGTAACGGGTTTTTTTGGGGCGGGTCTATAAACGGGTCGGGTCGTATCGGGGCGGGGCGAAACCCGACCCATACCGCCCCATTGCCATCCCTAAGTTGGTCATATCACATGTGTGAATAAAGTATGGTCATAATTCGGAAAAATCAACTTGACCTTAATGTTAAAGCTTAAGGACAATGATAACAAATTACCAAAAAAAAAGGACAATGATAACAATTCCTAACTAAAAAAGAGAGGTGTTGTCTAGATTTTAGACAAAAAAAATTAAAATTTGTTTTGATATTAAATTCATATAATTATATTAGAAGGTAAATTCGTTCATTTTAGAAATTTTGTTGTCATATAATTAAGATGGTTTTAGAAATTTTTCTTGGGGTTTTATTATAATGACCAAAATGAAGTTTTCTTGGGGTTTTATTATTTGAACAGAGTTTGACTACAAACCGATTTGTAATCATTTTGTGACAACCTACTACGTGACAATTCATAAGACCTAACCTATTGAATCATGCCTAACTTTTTATAAATTCATTAGTTGTGATATAATAAAATGGAACACAAAGTTTTATAATATATATTTTCACTCAATCATTTGTGATATAGTAAAATGGAGCTCAACATTCTTTTTATAAATTGCTAAAATGATCTATAATTGATTATATACTAAATATCGGTGTAATTCTCCTTTTAATGTACAAAACCATAGAATTTGTAAGAAAATTATATTTCATTTTGTTGTGAAGCCTAATTTTGACAAGAATAGAGTTTGGATACAAACCAATTTATAGCCATCTTGTTACAGCCCATTACGTATTAATTTACAAGACCATTCCATATGTATTATTTAAACAAATCACATAACTTATTAAATAGGTCATGTGACTAAAAGTATACGTGGATGATCTTATGAGTTGCCACATAGTGAGTTGTAGCAAGATCTAGTTTATAGCTAAACGGTTTCCAATTATATCTATGATTGAAAATGATTGTGTCGTGATTGCAATTGAAACGGGAAACGTAAATACAAGTACAATCATACTATAAAAAAAAATAGGGTGAATTACGAAAGTTGAAAGCCATGATTTATTGTTACGTATCCAATATTCTTCTTATTAAAAAACCAATTAGTGTTGCCTAGTAAAAAAATAATCAAAACATACAGACAGAAAATGAAAAAATAAAAATAAAATGCACCCAATCAATCCTTTAGGTTGAGCTAAACACCATATCACTCAAAATCCAAAATATCATACAATTAACTTTGGATCTCAAACATCAAACAAGTAATCTGTAATATCGAACACATATAGATGAAGTGCTCGCTTTATTTTGTAAATTCTTTGAGCCAACTTTCAATTCAAAATTGCTAGTTTTCAATTTTGGAGGGACCAAAAATATATATATATTTTTTTCAATATATAAAGTGCCTCCGTCCCTGCCACTCATGGTGTGTTGGCGGTAGAAACATATGGGATTTGATTAGATGATTAGATCCCTTACTTCAACCCGTATTCTGCTTCTCTTTTTTTACCTTTTTTTTTCTTTTTTTTTTGAATTACGCATAAGAATAAATTATATTGAAAAGGAAAAGGATTACAATCAGGAATACAAAGTCAGTGTACATTAGATGGTCCTATATATATTGACGCCCTCGGTTAGGTGAAAAAACCCAAACAGGCATAAATAGATAAAAGAAAGTCAATTTTACAAAAAGCAGTCCATTTGGCCACGTTATGAGCCAAGAAGTTATCTTTCCTAGGAATAAAAACAAAATCCTCATGTTCAAAAGAAAGAAGCTAATCTTTGATGCTCTTGAGGATCCCTTGAATAGAGCAACCCCTCAAAGATCACATATTTTTGAAGCCTTTTAGCTTTCGAAATAAATATATATACTAACAGCGAAGTATGCCGCCATAGCATTTGATACTTTTAGGGCTATTTTGAAACCATCATGTGCCAGTGCCACACAGTTTCTATGCCACTAGATTTTATAAAAAAATAAGTTAGGCAAAGAGAGTACTAAATTTTCTTTTAGCAGGGAATAAAACAATTTAGAAAACAACCACACAAAGTAAGTGGACCGAACCTATTGAATCATGAATAAATTTTCTTTATCCTAAGTTAGGTATCTCACAGATCCATTTAGAAATATACTAATTTATGCTTAGCAATTAAGTTAAAGGCCAAGGAGATAAACCGAGATATGGCTGCAATGTGGCACTTAAAACTAGATGGGATGAATTATTGTCTCTTGCTAGTTGCTACCCATTACAAAAAGGGAAGAAAAAAATCATTTGGTCCAGGGTTCCTTCCCTTTGGGGAGAGGAAAATAATAATAGAAAATGAGCATGAAACCAAGAGAGAAAAAAAGAAGGGATTTTCGTTTGGGAGGTAGTGCAAGGAATAAGACTACACAGTTTTGGTTATTCTTTGAAGTTTATGGAAAGCGCACAAATCAATGAAAATTTATGACACTTGGATTAGTGCACAAATCAATGAGAATTTGTGACGCTTAGATTAGAGAAGTATCACAAACATACATAAGTGAAGAATATTTGGGGTTTTTTTAGGGAGAGTTATTAGATGCTACCAACATGGAGAGTTGTTGTATTCAAGATGAATGAAAATCACAAGTGAGTGTGTGTTAATACCTAAGAGAGAATATATTATTGTGTTTGGTGTGGATCTCAAGTTAGGCATAATATTGAGAAGTACTATTGTAAATGATTTTATAATAGTGAAATTTATTCAGTGGTTTTTCTCTTTAATTAAAGAGAAAAAATTTTCCACGTAAATCTTTGTGTTCTTGTGTGTGATTGACATCTTGGTAACTAATTAAAATAATTTTTGAATTCCTTAATTCACTTAAGACTAAATTGTGGCCCAACAAGTGTTATTAGTGCTTCTATTGTCTCAACAAAGAGAGTACTAAATTTTAGCCAGGAAAAAAATAGTTTAGGAAACAACAACAAAAAGTAAGTGGACTCACTACAAAAAAGCGAAAAAAAAAAGAATCATCTAAAGCTCATCTTTTGCTTCTTTTAGAGGAAGATTATCCCACACAATTTTCCACAACAAATTTTTTTCTTGAGCCTCTTGTAAATCTTTAATTTTCATAGATTCTGCCACTCTAGCTTTGAAAGAGGCCATGTGTCAAGAAGCCTTGGCTTTTGATCCAAGACACAAGTCCTAATTGCTTCAATATGAGGCATTTAGTTTTACAACATAATTCAGCCTTAGGTTGTTTTAATTTCTAGGTTTTGGGCAAAAGTTTTGGAAGAAGGGGATCCATGGATGCCAAATATTGATAGATAGAGCTAATTTAATCAAGTAACAAGCACTAAGGCTTTATTGACATATGTGGATCTACGAACACCAAGGCCCCTAGCAATTTAAATGTTATTGGTCCGTAGGTTATTGTAACTTGTAAGTAACTAAACCTAACTAGGAAGATAATCAGAAACCATGTGCAGCCCGATATTAGCATTTAAACAAACTGCGCGTGACTTCTGACATCCTTCCTCACTAATTAAGTCTCTCAGCTGCGGTATTAAAAATTGCCAGCCGCAAATTGAGAAGGGTGAGTGGGATATCCTTTGGAATCAATAGGGTTACCGTTTTGCAAGATTCCTGGAAGAGTGTTCTAAGAGATTTTTAACATTTTCCTCTGTACTACTTTTCTTCTAGCCCATGTACAGCTTACAAAGTTGCAGAAGACAGAGGGAATCAAAGGAAAGAAACTTTTGGAATTTAGAAGACTAAAGGGTCAAATCCTACCATGTGCACCCCTCCTTATAATCTTTGTATGTGTTTTCTAGATCTTTCAGTTGTAAAGGTAACCTATAGTTATTTTTATATACAAAGAGTTAGTGCAACCGACAGCTAGTGCACATTGTATCTAACCATATCATACCTAAATGCATGTTTGGCATTGATGTAAGAAGTAAAGATTTTTATTTATTTTTTTGATTATTTGATAGTTGGGAAATAAGAGATTTGAATCCTGGTTCTCCTTATAAAGAAGACCAGTCAATGCTAGTTGAACTTCAGAAACTCTTGGCATAAGAAGTAAAAGCCCCATTCCTCTATGAGGGCGTGGGTTTGATCCTCGGGATCTTCAAAATATACTTGTATGTGAGTTTATATTAGAATTTCTATTAAAAAAAAAAGTAAATATTTAATAATAATTTTAATTAAAAAAAAAAAAAAAACAATTAGAGTTCTAAGTGTTTAGTAAATCAAAGTAAATAGTTTTTTTAGAGTTTTGAATTGTAAAATAAGAAAAATGAATTTTAAAGTTTTTTTTCATAAAAACTCCAAATTTTACTGAAGCATTTTTTTAGTGGGTTGCCGGAAATCCTCAAATTTTGGCTTAAAGTGCTTTTTAGCTCATAAAAAAAAAAAAAAAAATGCCAAACAAACGAACAACACTGACCCTAAGAACTAGTACAAGTCATGGGAATTGGTACGCCGTAAAAACTTGAATCACTATAACTTCGTGTTTTTTCTTCTTCTTTTTTTTTTTTTGATAATATATACGAAAATTAATGAAACAAGTTCTTGAAAGGTTTCAATAGCTACTCCCTCCATCCTAATTTATATATCTTGATTTGAAATGACGTATTTATAAATAAAGAGATAAAAATATATGGTTTTCTTCGATTATTTTTACTTCATATTTGAGGAAGTAAGAACTAAGGACTTCCATTTTTATAAAATAGAAATGCATGTATGTATTTTGGATTATTAAAATAACAAAACATTTAAATTAGCTTTCCAATAGAGTAGATAATAGTGTACCTACAAGGCACTGGGCATGCTCAAATCCACAATGGGAAAATCAAAAGAAGATAATAGTGTACCTACAAAGGAATTGTAGAAAGGAAAATTTTAATCAATGTCAATCTCCCTACTTGTAACACCTTAGCTTTCCAACGTTGAGTATTACCTGTTACTCTTTCCACCACTTGATTAAAGAGTTGTTTTTGTTTCTATTAAACACTAATGGGAAACCTAGGTGCTTGGCTTCTAGTTCAGCCCTTTTGACTCCATTGGTAGCACACATAACTTTATATCTCTCTAGATCCCAAGTTATTACTAAAATGAATATTTACTTTTGACTAAAGTAAATTTTTTATCCTTAAAGTTTGAGGTTGTTTTTATTTTGATCCCTTAAGTTTGTGATTTTTCATTTTGGTCCATTAAGTTTAATTAATTTCAAACTGATTTTTAAGATGGCTTAAATGGGGGTTTCCCCAATATTTTTTATGGACCTCTTTTCACCATAAGATGGAATAAATATAATCACTACACCTTAAAAAAAATTGGAAAATCAAACTTGTTTTACTGATTTTCTTTTTGTGAACTTTAAAGAAAAAAAAAAAGTAATTCATCTCTGTAAATAATTTGTTTACTAATATATTTTAATAATTCAAGCAAATAGATTTCTATCACTAATAATTAATTATAGCTGCATTAACCAAATAGCATTTATGCAAATGGAATTTGAATCAAGTGGCACCTCCACCCTCAAAGTATTAGTATGCGATGATGAATGAGAATGGTGGTCAAATCCCAATGGGGGCATGACTATCTGAGGAACAATGTCAATACTCCACATATCAACTAAGAATTAATTGTCAGATTTTTTTTTCTTCTTATTTTTTTTAAAAAAAAAAAAGAAAAGAAAAGCTCCTAAATTAAACAATTCCGATACATAAGTCATAAATTAAATATCATCAAAGAGGAAAGCTTATCCACTGATTATGACTATTGTTTGATACCTAAATATGATTAGAGTCCTTACTTATCTAGAGTTGTTCTTGGCGTATTGTTATGGGACATGTCCTTAATTTCCTTATAAAGTTAGCATGTCTTTATAAGGAAATTAAGGACATGTCCCATAGCAATACGCCAAGAACAACTCTAGATAAGTAAGGACTCTAATCATATTTAGGTATCAAACAATAGTCATAATCAGTGGATAAGCTTTCCTCTTTGATGATACGCCAAAAACACTTTCAAGCGCTATACACAAGTAAGCCTTTGACCTTGGCCACCTTCTTTTTTTCAATAATAGCTCCTCTTGTTATTTTTATAGTTTATGTTCGGATCAAATTTCCAATTCTTATACAAGTTGACACAGCTAGAAATATGTAGCGGGTGGTATTATCTCCAATGTATTAAAACTAAGCATAATTCAATCTTCAAATACATTCACAAATTTACAACTGTGCAATTGTAGAATGTAAAGTATTTGGGAGATGCTCTAGATAAAAGTATCTATATGCGCTCCATTTCCACCCCTCTTTACTCTTACAAATTGGAAAGGCATATGTAGATTTATGAGGAGAGTGGTAAGGGTTCAGGATTGAATAATATCTTGACCTTGGTCTTATCACAACAAATGTTCTTAGAAGTTCATTTTATATGTGCCTTCTCTATTTTTTCTTTCTTCTCTTATTGGGGCGGGAGGGGAATTACAACAACATTCCTTGATATTTAGAGAAATGTCAATGCTCCCTCCAATTTTAGAAAGTAACACTCCATCCCCTCACTTTTTAGAAAATGAAGGCATAAAATGTCATTTTTTAACAAATGTAAGAAGGTGGGAGTGTCATTTTATAAAATAGTAGGGGGTACTGTTATTTCGCAAAATTTCAAGGGAGGTTTTTGTAATTTGGCCTTTTTTTATTTTTTTTTTTTCTTTTAACCATTTCAGGGGAGAGAGTTATAGGAAAGAGTTGAAAACCTCTCCATTACAAGGCTTAAAACATTCCATTCTACTATAGACACAAATTTTTTTAAAGCAAAATTCACATCACTCTCATAAATTCGGTGGAAAAGCTTGTACCCACAGAATTTTCCTAAATCATTCACAAGGTTATTCCCAACTTCATGATCAAGAGAGGTGATTTTACGCTTGGTGATGGAACATTGTTTTTTTTAATTAGTAGTCCTGGCCAGGGGCGGAGGTAGAAAAAATTTTTAGGGTGGGTTAATTGTAAAAAAAAAAATATTAACTGGGCTAATTGGTTAATTTAAGATAATTAAAAAAAAAAAAAAAACTTGGCTGAGCAGCTACATCCGCCACTGGTCCTGGCTGCTGTTCACTTCAGTACATAAGATTTGGAGACATTTTTTTAAGATTTATTTATTACCGTATTTTTGAGGTAGACAATTATTAATCATATTCATTATTAGTATATTGTATATTACTTTATCTTCCTATTTTAGGAAATGAAGAAATGAAGAAAAAAAGAAAGGATATTTTTATGAATTCGATCAGCCTGTCAATTGCTTGGCTTGAATTTTGTACAGTACCTATCTCAGTTCAAGTTTGGAATATTATATATTTCAAACATTTACGTTTTTTGAATTATATTAATTAATATGTTTCCATGTGATACATATGTTACATAACGTTTTAATAAATGATGAAATATATTATAATGTATTTTTCTTTATTATAAATTTATAATTCGTCTCTTTCCATGAATCCGGTACGTAGTCACATTTAAAATTCAGAAGGTGCAATTTGGAGTAGGTATAGAGGGTAAAACTTAGATACAGTTCTTTAAGTCAAGTACATTAGGTTCCTAGTTGAATTCAAATACATTGAATTTAAATATTCTTGGAAAAGATAACATTGTTTGTGTTTCATTGGTTAATACAACCAAGTGTTTGAATTCAATTGGGGAACCTAATGTACCTAACCTAAGAAACTTTACCTAAATTTTACCTAGTATAGATTACATGCCCATCAGTGATTAGTCATCACTAAACATTAGGTTTTGTTCTTCTGTATGACTAGAACTTCCAAGGCCATGAATTTGTGTGGCACAAAATATGTGCTTATGTGTTATGTCAAACAAAAGTTCTTCGTCATTTTCATTTATCTTTAGACTAAAGTCTACTTTTGACATCTAATGTTTAAGCTGTTTTCATTTTGATTTCCTTAACTTTGAAAGTTTTTATTTTAGTCTTTTATGTTCGTTTACGTTTCAAACAAGTCCTACT
>OU015761.1:68152043-68184697 GCA_907173295.1 Fagus sylvatica | reverse complement strand
GTCAAACAAGATCCTTCTTCTTCTTCTTCTTCTTCTTCTTATTATTATTTTCCGAATCCTACATCACAGATAATGATGTTGACAAGAAAATTAACTAAAAACCGTCATTGTAAAGTTAGTCGTTTTATTTTCGTTTATAATTTTTTTTAATCCACTAAAGTTGGTCTAGGGATGGCAATAAACCTGTGACCCGCGGGTACCCGCCCCGCCCTGTTTATGTAATAGGGTATCGGATCGGGTTTTTTTTTTTTTTTTTTTTTTTTTTTTTTTTTTTTTTTTTTATGAAACGGGTTTTAAACGGGTCGGGTTTTAAGAATCTGACCCGAACTATTAAAAAAAAAAAAAAAAAAACGAATCTGACCCGAATCGCCGTTTCGCGGAGGCGACCCCACCACCAACGCTCATCGGAACTCGTGGGTGTTACGAATCTGGGATTGGAAGACCAGCGCTACTTCCGCAACGTGGTTCATCGGACACGGACGATCTACGCTTCTCTCCGAATCTTGTTGATGATGGAAGACGAGAAGCGCCGACAGAGCTTGATTCAGAGCCAGAACCAGAACCAGGGGCAAACCCAAGCCGACGAGCTTGGGCCCACGCCCACACGTCGTGTCCGTGGCGATCTACGCGCGGCTTCTGTGATGCGTGACCGTGGGCTCTGGCTGAACCGCGACAAGCGGATCGTTGGGTCCATCCGGGTCTGGTGCCAACTACAAAAAAAAAAAAAAAAAAAAAAAATGAATCTGGTCGGGGCGGGTTAAACGGGTACCTGTTAAAGCAGACGAGGCAGGGCAGTAACGGGTTTTTTTGGGGCGGGTCTATAAACGGGTCGGGTCGTATCGGGGCGGGGCGAAACCCGACCCATACCGCCCCATTGCCATCCCTAAGTTGGTCATATCACATGTGTGAATAAAGTATGGTCATAATTCGGAAAAATCAACTTGACCTTAATGTTAAAGCTTAAGGACAATGATAACAAATTACCAAAAAAAAAGGACAATGATAACAATTCCTAACTAAAAAAGAGAGGTGTTGTCTAGATTTTAGACAAAAAAAATTAAAATTTGTTTTGATATTAAATTCATATAATTATATTAGAAGGTAAATTCGTTCATTTTAGAAATTTTGTTGTCATATAATTAAGATGGTTTTAGAAATTTTTCTTGGGGTTTTATTATAATGACCAAAATGAAGTTTTCTTGGGGTTTTATTATTTGAACAGAGTTTGACTACAAACCGATTTGTAATCATTTTGTGACAACCTACTACGTGACAATTCATAAGACCTAACCTATTGAATCATGCCTAACTTTTTATAAATTCATTAGTTGTGATATAATAAAATGGAACACAAAGTTTTATAATATATATTTTCACTCAATCATTTGTGATATAGTAAAATGGAGCTCAACATTCTTTTTATAAATTGCTAAAATGATCTATAATTGATTATATACTAAATATCGGTGTAATTCTCCTTTTAATGTACAAAACCATAGAATTTGTAAGAAAATTATATTTCATTTTGTTGTGAAGCCTAATTTTGACAAGAATAGAGTTTGGATACAAACCAATTTATAGCCATCTTGTTACAGCCCATTACGTATTAATTTACAAGACCATTCCTATGTATTATTTAAACAAATCACATAACTTATTAAATAGGTCATGTGACTAAAAGTATACGTGGATGATCTTATGAGTTGCCACATAGTGAGTTGTAGCAAGATCTAGTTTATAGCTAAACGGTTTCCAATTATATCTATGATTGAAAATGATTGTGTCGTGATTGCAATTGAAACGGGAAACGTAAATACAAGTACAATCATACTATAAAAAAAAATAGGGTGAATTACGAAAGTTGAAAGCCATGATTTATTGTTACGTATCCAATATTCTTCTTATTAAAAAACCAATTAGTGTTGCCTAGTAAAAAAATAATCAAAACATACAGACAGAAAATGAAAAAATAAAAATAAAATGCACCCAATCAATCCTTTAGGTTGAGCTAAACACCATATCACTCAAAATCCAAAATATCATACAATTAACTTTGGATCTCAAACATCAAACAAGTAATCTGTAATATCGAACACATATAGATGAAGTGCTCGCTTTATTTTGTAAATTCTTTGAGCCAACTTTCAATTCAAAATTGCTAGTTTTCAATTTTGGAGGGACCAAAAATATATATTTTTTTTCAATATATAAAGTGCCTCCGTCCCTGCCACTCATGGTGTGTTGGCGGTAGAAACATATGGGATTTGATTAGATGATTAGATCCCTTACTTCAACCCGTATTCTGCTTCTACCTTTTTTTTTCTTTTTTTTTTGAATTACGCATAAGAATAAATTATATTGAAAAGGAAAAGGATTACAATCAGGAATACAAAGTCAGTGTACATTAGATGGTCCTATATATATTGACGCCCTCGGTTAGGTGAAAAAACCCAAACAGGCATAAATAGATAAAAGAAAGTCAATTTTACAAAAAGCAGTCCATTTGGCCACGTTATGAGCCAAGAAGTTATCTTTCCTAGGAATAAAAACAAAATCCTCATGTTCAAAAGAAAGAAGCTAATCTTTGATGCTCTTGAGGATCCCTTGAATAGAGCAACCCCTCAAAGATCACATATTTTTGAAGCCTTTTAGCTTTCGAAATAAATATATATACTAACAGCGAAGTATGCCGCCATAGCATTTGATACTTTTAGGGCTATTTTGAAACCATCATGTGCCAGTGCCACACAGTTTCTATGCCACTAGATTTTATAAAAAAATAAGTTAGGCAAAGAGAGTACTAAATTTTCTTTTAGCAGGGAATAAAACAATTTAGAAAACAACCACACAAAGTAAGTGGACCGAACCTATTGAATCATGAATAAATTTTCTTTATCCTAAGTTAGGTATCTCACAGATCCATTTAGAAATATACTAATTTATGCTTAGCAATTAAGTTAAAGGCCAAGGAGATAAACCGAGATATGGCTGCAATGTGGCACTTAAAACTAGATGGGATGAATTATTGTCTCTTGCTAGTTGCTACCCATTACAAAAAGGGAAGAAAAAAATCATTTGGTCCAGGGTTCCTTCCCTTTGGGGAGAGGAAAATAATAATAGAACGAGAGCATGAAACTGAGAGAGAAAAAAGGAAGAAGGGATTTTCGTTTGGGAGGTAGTGCAAGGAATAAGACTACACAGTTTTGGTTATTCTTTGAAGTTTATGGAAAGCGCACAAATCAATGAGAATTTATGACACTTGGATTAGTACACAAATCAATGAGAATTTGTGACACTTGGATTAGAGAAGTATCACAAACAATCAAACATACATAAGTGAAGAATATTTGGGGTTTTTTTAGGGAGAGTTATTAGATGCTATCAACATGGAGAGTTGTTGTATTCAAGATGAATGAAGATCACAAGTGAGTGTGTGTTAATACCTAAGAGAGAATATATTATTGTATTTGGTGTGGATCTCAAGTTAGGCATAATATTGAGAATACTATTGTAAATGGAAAAAAATAATAGTGAAATTTATTCAGTGGTTTTTCTCTTTAATTAAAGAGAAAAAATTTTCCACGTAAATCTTTGTGTTCTTGTGTGTGATTGACATCTTGGTAACTAATTAAAATAATTTTTGAATTCCTTAATTCACTTAAGACTAAATTGTGGCCCAACAAGTGTTATTAGTGCTTCTATTGTCTCAACAAAGAGAGTACTAAATTTTAGCCAGGAAAAAAATAGTTTAGGAAACAACAACAAAAAGTAAGTGGACTCACTACAAAAAAGCGAAAAAAGAATCATCTAAAGCTCATCTTTTGCTTCTTTTAGAGGAAGATTATCCCACACAATTTTCCACAACAAATTTTTTTCTTGAGCCTCTTGTAAATCTTTAATTTTCATAGATTCTGCCACTCTAGCTTTGAAAGAGGCCATGTGTCAAGAAGCCTTGGCTTTTGATCCAAGACACAAGTCCTAATTGCTTCAATATGAGGCATTTAGTTTTACAACATAATTCAGCCTTAGGTTGTTTTAATTTCTAGGTTTTGGGCAAAAGTTTTGGAAGAAGGGGATCCATGGATGCCAAATATTGATAGATAGAGCTAATTTAATCAAGTAACAAGCACTAAGGCTTTATTGACATATGTGGATCTACGAACACCAAGGCCCCTAGCAATTTAAATGTTATTGGTCCGTAGGTTATTGTAACTTGTAAGTAACTAAACCTAACTAGGAAGATAATCAGAAACCATGTGCAGCCCGATATTAGCATTTAAACAAACTGCGCGTGACTTCTGACATCCTTCCTCACTAATTAAGTCTCTCAGCTGCGGTATTAAAAATTGCCAGCCGCAAATTGAGAAGGGTGAGTGGGATATCCTTTGGAATCAATAGGGTTACCGTTTTGCAAGATTCCTGGAAGAGTGTTCTAAGAGATTTTTAACATTTTCCTCTGTACTACTTTTCTTCTAGCCCATGTACAGCTTACAAAGTTGCAGAAGACAGAGGGAATCAAAGGAAAGAAACTTTTGGAATTTAGAAGACTAAAGGGTCAAATCCTACCATGTGCACCCCTCCTTATAATCTTTGTATGTGTTTTCTAGATCTTTCAGTTGTAAAGGTAACCTATAGTTATTTTTATATACAAAGAGTTAGTGCAACCGACAGCTAGTGCACATTGTATCTAACCATATCATACCTAAATGCATGTTTGGCATTGATGTAAGAAGTAAAGATTTTTATTTATTTTTTTGATTATTTGATAGTTGGAGAATAAGAGATTTGAATCCTGGTTCTCCTTATAAAGAAGACCAGTCAATGCTAGTTGAACTTCAGAAACTCTTGGCATAAGAAGTAAAAGCCCCATTCCTCTATGAGGGCGTGGGTTTGATCCTCGGGATCTTCAAAATATACTTGTATGTGAGTTTATATTAGAATTTCTATTAAAAAAAGAAATATTAATTGAATATTTAGAAAAAAAAAAAAAAACAATTAGAGTTCTAAGTGTTAGTAAATCAAAGTAAATAGTTTTTTTAGAGTTTTGAATTGTAAAATAAGAAAAATGAATTTTAAAGTTTTTTTTCATAAAAACTCCAAATTTTACTGAAGCATTTTTTTAGTGGGTTGCCGGAAATCCTCAAATTTTGGCTTAAAGTGCTTTTTAGCTCATAAAAAAAAAAAAAATGCCAAACAAACGAACAACACTGACCCTAAGAACTAGTACAAGTCATGGGAATTGGTACGCCGTAAAAACTTGAATCACTATAACTTCGTGTTTTTTCTTCTTTTTTTTTTTTTTTGATAATATATACGAAAATTAATGAAACAAGTTCTTGAAAGGTTTCAATAGCTACTCCCTCCATCCTAATTTATATATCTTGATTTGAAATGACGTATTTATAAATAAAGAGATAAAAATATATGGTTTTCTTCGATTATTTTTACTTCATATTTGAGGAAGTAAGAACTAAGGACTTCCATTTTTATAAAATAGAAATGCATGTATGTATTTTGGATTATTAAAATAACAAAACATTTAAATTAGCTTTCCAATAGAGTAGATAATAGTGTACCTACAAGGCACTGGGCATGCTCAAATCCACAATGGGAAAATCAAAAGAAGATAATAGTGTACCTACAAAGGAATTGTAGAAAGGAAAATTTTAATCAATGTCAATCTCCCTACTTGTAACACCTTAGCTTTCCAACGTTGAGTATTACCTGTTACTCTTTCCACCACTTGATTAAAGAGTTGTTTTTGTTTCTATTAAACACTAATGGGAAACCTAGGTGCTTGGCTTCTAGTTCAGCCCTTTTGACTCCATTGGTAGCACACATAACTTTATATCTCTCTAGATCCCAAGTTATTACTAAAATGAATATTTACTTTTGACTAAAGTAAATTTTTTATCCTTAAAGTTTGAGGTTGTTTTTATTTTGATCCCTTAAGTTTGTGATTTTTCATTTTGGTCCATTAAGTTTAATTAATTTCAAACTGATTTTTAAGATGGCTTAAATGGGGGTTTCCCCAATATTTTTTATGGACCTCTTTTCACCATAAGATGGAATAAATATAATCACTACACCTTAAAAAAAATTGGAAAATCAAACTTGTTTTACTGATTTTCTTTTTGTGAACTTTAAAGAAAAAAAGTAATTCATTTCTGTAAATAATTTGTTTACTAATATATTTTTGTTTACCATAAGATGGAATAAGACGTTTTCACTTTTCACCTTTTTTTTTTTTTTTTTTTTTTTTTTTTAATTTTTTTAACGTTCTGTTTGGTTTCTAAGAAAACCAAAGACCTGAGTACTGGAGGTGAGAGGAGTATACGATTTTTATTTTTATTTTCTTACATTTTCTCAGTGGCCAAAGGGAGCTTTAAATATCTTTGGTTATGTGCGTAGTGTTTTTTGTTTTTGTTTTTTGAATTTTAGAATATGAAAATTTAGCTGTTATTGTCCTTTTGGTAGTTACAGATTTGGCATTTTTGAGCTTGTGGCGAGTTTCTAATTTATATAGAAAATGGCATAAGATTAGGGTTGTGAATGACTTAATACTCTGTTTGGTTGCTAAGAAAAGTTTCTGAAAAAGTAAATGTGTATTAGAGATAGCTCACTTTGTACTAGTAGTTGTGTAACACTAAAGTTAGTCCATATCTTTAACAATGTGAATGTACAACAAGAGATGGACGTCATACAAGGACCCGGTTGTCTTTAGGCAAAAAGGTCCATGTTAGTGTTTATAATCTATATAGTGGATGAAACAAAGAAAATGAAAAATAAAATTTACCTTAGTCTTGTCATTCTTTTTGATAAGTACCTTAGTCTTATCGTTGACAAGGAGGATTTGAGAGTAGAGATGAATTGAGTAGTTTGATGAAGCATACTATGTCTATCAAATTAAAGAAGTCTGGGGATGATTTGATCATATGCAATGTAGATCGATATATATGACATTGAGGAGTGATATAGTCATCTAGCTAAGAAAAAGGAATGATATGATTCAGTCTGAATGGGTGTTCTTTACTTTTGTTTTCGAAAAGCAAACTGCTTTCTTCACTTAAATAGTTGAGATAAGGCTCTGTTGAGTTGTCAACTTGATGCCGTTTTAATCACTTGCAATCAAATTACGCCAATAGCGATTATTATTGTCAAGAAATAAGATATCAGAGTGATTGGCTTTTGAAATGGTCTTTCTAACATCCTTCAGGCATGTTCACCTTTTTTTTTTTTTCTTTCCCCAGAATCAGATTCTGATTTGATATGTTATCTCCTTGGTTTTGCAATAAATACCTATATTAGATTGATTATGAAGGCAGTACAAGGATATGGAGAAGGTCAAATTTGAGTGTGGGTTGTTAAAAGAAGGCATGCTGGCTTATGATTTACAGAGGTACCACCTTGCATAGAGTTGAATAGTTTGAGAGGCTTTTATAGCTGACTCCAAATATTTGATAGTAGGCTTTGTTAAGATGAGCTAATTTCTTCATTTCCTTTGGTTGATTTAATGCTCAGAATTGTTTGAATCAAGAAGGTGCGCTCATGAACTTTGAAACATGCAATAAGGCACATACAACTGATCTGTAGTTTTCATTATGAATTCAACGGGACAGTTAGATAATCTGTAGTTGCATAACCTTATGTTCATTAGGTGGTGAGGTTGATTTTGGTTTTGCTTCATTTCTGGGCTGTATGAGTCTTACAAAAACTTTTGTACTACTAATTTGTTTAGAATATTTTCATGTTGAGCATTTGTTTTTGGATTATTTAAGTTGGTCTAGAATAACTATAAGCATTTACAACTGATCCTTGATGCTATATTGAGGTTCCTGCTTGTTTGTTTGTCTTTAAATATGTCTAGTCCCTAACCTTTACTTTCACCCATCATGTCCATTATATTGCTTATTTTGTTCCCTAAATTGTGCAGAAGGTGATAGCCTAGGTGGGCAGGGCTGGTAGGTTTGGGACTAAGGGGCTTGCAATTACATTTACGTTGTGTAGTTTTTTGTTGAGAACTTGCCCAAGTATATGATGTTTATGGCTTATATTCCTAAGTACAAACAGTTGGTTTTACTGCCAGTACAGCAGTGGAGAATCTGATCTAGTTGGTTTTATTAACTCATATTTACTAAGTGTATTTATTGCAGCTTGGATTTACTCTGAATTTGGTTTGCTCATGGCTTATTTTTACTTGTGTGGGTCTTAACGTTGTCTAGCCAGCACTGCATTCATTTTTGGTACAATCAATTTGATGCATTCTTTGGTGGGTCTGATGGGCTTTTTGGAGGAATGGGTGAACGAGGAGGCATCGATTTCAACTTAAGAAACAGGGGAAACCATGCTCTTGACATTCGGTAACTATCTGCCTGCAAAATTAATATGTGCACTTGAAGAGGCTTCAACTGCCAAGTGTTGGAACTGTATGGTCATGCCTTTATTTTTCAAAAGTACCCTATATTTTAGGGACCAAAAGTACAGTTTGGCCTAACATTAGTTACATTTTTTGCTTGAGAAATTAGAGATTTATTGAGCTTTAGTTCTATGTGGTTGATGAGAAATGTAGGAAAAGAAAAGTTAAGATATTTAAAAAAAAAAAAAAACTAAAGTTCACTTTTGGCCCCCTAACTTCAAAAGTTTTCATTTGGGTCCTATAAATCTGTTTAGTTGTCAAATGAGCCCTTCCATCCATCTTCGTTAGAGTCTCCTCCTTTAAATGCCAACTAAGTACCCAATCTTGTGTCCAAGTCATCATTTTTTACCACGTCATCTTGCCACATCATATATATAATATAAAAAATTAATAATAATAATATGAAATTAAATAACAAAAAACAAAAAACTTAAAAAAAAAAAAAAAAAAAAAAAAAAACCCTTTTATTTTCTTAATTATTATTATTATTATTATTATTATTATTATTATTATTATTATTATTAATTTCATTCATTCTTGAAGAGGGTGAAGAAGAAGAAGAAGAAGAATATGAAACCTCCAACATCCTTTTAGACGACAATGGTTTCCCATCATTTCAACTTTCAACTCTTATCATCCGACCCAGAACCACAAGACCAGAATAATGCTTCCTCAATTAATAACGAACCCTCCCAACCCCACCAACAACAACAAGAAGGAGAAGGAGACAATTTTGCTTCTGATTTCTTTCGCTGCAGAATCGATTGCTCTTCCTTATTATTATTGCAAAACCATCATGATGATACTAGTCTGGATAGCAACAAAATAAATGGTACTGATTATGTTAATCCACGCAATGGAAATCCCAATTCCGAGAGAAAGCTTAAACAAGCCAATTGTTTCAGATGCCACATCCAATCCAATTTCATATTATTATTAATAATTTTTTATATTATGTATATGAAATGGCAAGATGAGTTTCTCAAAAAAAAAAAAAAAATGGCAAGATGACGTTGGCAAAAAATGATGACATGGACACATGATTTGGTACTTAGTTGGCACTTAACGGAGGAGACTTTAACGGAGATGGATGGAAGGGCCCATTTGACAACTAAACAGACTTATAGGGCTCAAATGAAACTTTTGAAGTTAGGGGGCCAAAATGAAAACACCTCCTAAGTTAGGGGGCCAAAAATGGACTTTAGTAAAAAAAAAAAAAAAAAGGAAAGAACTTTTAAGTTCGTTTAATTTTGTGTGTGTTTGTGTGTGCACTGTTATATGCTTTTATTAGACCGATCTTATGGTGGGTGATATTTCTGAGTTAAGTGATGGTTTAATTTGATTGTGAATTTGGAATGGCAGGGCCAGCAACAGTTGTATGTGATTATATGAGTTATTCATTCATGTTCCTCTCAATTGCTACTTCGAATATGGTTGCAACTGCCCTTGCCAGAAAGGTTAGTTTCTTTAACAGTTGAGGGGCTTTGTTGCATATACGGTAGGAGCACTCACAGGTGTGTTACGTTTTTTTCTTTTGACTAGGAACTGTCTGGAGTTAGATATTTTGTATTAATCAGTTTCTCTTTGATTTTCAATTTTTCACATTGTATTTTTTGACAAGATGTTATTCATGTAGGATAAAAATGAAGTGCAGAATCACATATCTATCTTGCTCTTTGTTGGGTTGGCTTGTGGCTGTTTGATGCTTTTGTTTACAAAATTCTTTGGTGCATGGGCATTAACTAGTAATAAAGATTGGAGCAGCTTTTTGTTATTGCTTATATTATTATTTGCTTTTTGTTACCTGCAGCAAACACATATGTTTAGGTTCAAGTTCTTTCTAAATCCTTCATGTGTTCTATAAATAATTTCAGGATTTTCAACTATTCCTTTTGGTGCAGATTTTCTTACTTTATGTAATAATGTACTATATCTCTTCCCGTACATTATCTACTAAATGAGTCATAGTGCCTTAGTCTAGTTGTATCTGAGACATCTTAATATATCTCATGTGATCATCTCTTTGTACCTGAGACATTTTGATTTTCTAGGTTGCTTTCTACTCCCTCCTTATATATTTTGCTACATCTATAGGCACATACACCTATTGTTGATCTCTCTTCACTACAATGGATTATTTTTAATTGAGTTTTTATATTATTAAATAGGTCCGGTGACAAATAGAAATATTAACAATTTATATTGATTAAAAAAAAAAAAATTATTGCAACGAAATGGTTGAAGCAATATCTTATCGCAACGAAATAGTCGTGATAATAAATAAAATCAATTTCTTATCGCAACAAAGTAGTCGTGGCAATAAAAATATTTTATAACTTTATTGCAATGAAATGGTTGAAGCAATATCTTATTGCAACGAAATAGTTGTGACAATAAATGGAATTATCGCAATAAAAATCTCATTGCAATATATAATATTTATTGCAACAAAAATTTTTGTTGTGAAAACCTATTACCACAGAGTTTATTGCAACGGCTTGCAACGACTAACTTTCGTTGCAATAAAAGTTTATTGCAACAAAATGAAAGTAATTGCAACAAAAAAAATCGTTGCAACTAACATTTTTTCTTGTAGTGCTTGTTTTACTGATTTTCTTTTTGTGAACTTTAAAGAAAAAAAAGTAATTCATCTCTGTAAATAATTTGTTTACTGATATATTTTAATAATTCAAGCAAATAGATTTCTATCACTAATAATTAATTATAGCTGCATTAACCAAATAGCATTTATGCAAATGGAATTTGAATCAAGTGGCACCTCCACCCTCAAAGTATTAGTATGCGATGATGAATGAGAATGGTGGTCAAATCCCACTGGGGGCATGACTATCTGAGGAACAACGTCAATACTCCACATATCAACTAAAGAATTAATTGTCAGATTTTTTTTTTTCTTCTTATTTTTTTTAAAAAAAAAAAAAAAAAAAAAAAAAAAAAAAAAAAAAAAAAAAAAAGAAGAAGAAGAAAGAAGAAGAAGAAGAAGAGAAATCTGTGGATATTAAAACAATTAAAAGCAGATTAAATGTTAAGCCAAAGGGGAAAAGAAGTAAAGAAAAAGAACCTTGTATACAATTATTTTTTGGAACATAGGATATTAAAATTTAAAAGTGAGCAATTCATATGGCTAAGCATAAAGGATTTCAGCAAGTTGTTATTGAACAAGTTTCAAAAACGTGCATGGAAGCTCTTTCAGGCTCAAACTGGTAGGCGTGTGCAATAATAATTGGGCCGGGAGGGGTGTAAATATGGCTGCTCAGGAGTTTATGAAGTGGACTTTGAGGTCTTCTTTTGTGGGCTGTGGGCTGAATAAAGCCCTAAAAGGGAAGACTAATCAATTTTAGGCTTACGGCCCTGAACAAAAGGTTTGGTAGTTAATACCAATTTAATTCAATCTAGGAAAAGACTTCTCTATGTGGAGTATAAAATAAAATATAAAAAGTGGGATAGAAGATTTTCATTCTCTATGTACAATCCAATTTAATTCAATCTAAGAAAAGACTTCTCTATGATTAGTGGAGTATAAAATGAAACATAAAAAGTGAGATAGAAGATTTTTATTCTCTATGCACAATTCAATTTAATTCAATCTAGGAAACTACTTCACCCTGTACAATCTGCTTCTATATAGCAAAAGAATATATTGAAGGTTCCCACAATTGCAAGTTGAATTTAAACAAAAATATCATAGGTATGGCCATACAAACGAGTTTTCCAAAAACACTTTCAAGCGCTATACACAAGTAAGCCTTTAACATTGGCCACCTTCTTTTTTTCAATAATAGCTCCTCTTGTTATTTTTATAGTTTATGTTCGGATCAAATTTCCAATTCTTACACAAGTTGACACAGCTAGAAATATGTAGCGAGTGGTATTATCTCCAATGTATTAAAACTAAGCATAATTCAATCTTCAAATACATTCACAAATTTACAATTGTGCAATTGTAGAATGTAAAGTATTTGGGAGATGCTCTAGATAAAAGTATCTATATGTGCTCCATTTCCACCCCTCTTTACTCTTACAAATTGGAAAGGCATATGTAGATTTATGAGGAGAGTGGTAAGGGTTCAGGATTGAATAATATTTTGACCTTGGTCTTATCACAACAAATGTTCTTAGAAGTTCACTTTATATGTGCCTTTCTCTATTTTTTTTTTCTTCTCTTATTTGGGCGGGAGGGGAATTACAACAACATTCCTTGATATTTAGAGAAATGTCAATGCTTCCTCCAATTTTAGAAAGTAACACTCCATCCCCTCATTTTTTAGAAAATGAAGGCACGGAATGTCAGTTTTTAACAAATGTAAGAAGGTGGAGTGTCATTTTATAAAATAGTAGGGGGTACTGTTATTTCGCAAAATTTCAAGGGAGGTTTTTGTAATTTGGCCTTTATTTATTTATTTATTTATTTTTTCTTTTAACCATTTCAGGGGAGAGAGTTATAGGAAAGAGTTGAAAACCTCTCCATTACAAGGCTTAAAACATTCCGTTCTACTATAGACACAAATTTTTTTAAAGCAAAATTCACATCTCTCATAAATTTGGTGGAAAAGTTTGTACCCACAGAATTTTCCTAAATCATTCACAAGGTTATTCCCAACTTCATGATCAAGAGAGGTGATTTTACGCTTGGTGATGGAACATTGTTCTATTTAATTAGTAGTCCTGGCCAGGGGCGGAGGCAGAAATTTTTTTTAGGATGGGCTAATTGTAAAAAAAAAAAAAAAAAAAAAAAAAAAAAAAAAAAAAAAAAAATCCTTACTAGACTAATTGGTTAATTTAAGATAATTAAAAAAAAAAAAAACTTGGCTGAGCAGCTACATCCGCCACTGGTCCTGGCAGCTGTTCACTTCAGTACATAAGATTTGGAGACATTTTTTTTTTAAATTTATTTATTACCGTATTTTTGAGGTAGACAATTATTAATCATATTCATTATTAGTATATTGTATATTACTTTATCTTCCTATTTTAGGAAATGAAGAAATGAAGAAAAAAAGAAAGGATATTTTTTTGGATATTTTTAAATGACGTGGCAGTCTGAACACTATTAGATCTGTGATATTTAATCTGGACCATGAAATGGAGACTCTCCATTTTATTTCAAATGAAGAGGATCCTTATCCGAAATGGAGACTCTCCATTTTATTTCAAATGGAGAGGATCCTTATCCCAATTGCTAACCAATTCAATAGTTTGGATTGATTTCGGTCCTTTTTCTCAGCAAAAAAAAAAAAAAGATTTCGGTCCTTTTTCTTTATTTGGATTGATTTTAGCATTATTGTTATCCAAATCAAAAGCTTAAAGTATTAGGCGGAGAGGCCAAACAAGTTCATATATCCATTACAATTTACACACTCCAATTTTTTCTAATATGAGATTTTTTCTTTTTTTCTTTTTTGGAGAAATCAATACTTTTATTGAAACAGCCCAAAAGAACATTGTTTACCCAATGAAAAGGGTCCTAATATGGGATTCAGTAATCTTTAACAATTATAATGACCAAAATGAAGTTTTCTTGGGGTTTTATTATTTGAATAGAGTTTGACTACAAACCGATTTGTAATCATTCTGTAATAACCTACTATGTGACAATTCATAAGACCTAACCTATTGAATCATGACTAACTTTTTATAAATTCATTAGTTGTGACATAATAAAATGGAACACAAAGTTTTATAATATATATTTTCACTCAATCATTTGTGATATAGTAAAATGGAACTCAACATTCTTTTTATAAATTGCTAAAATGATCTATAATTGATTATGTACTAAATATCGGTGTAATTCTCCTTTTAATGTACAAAACCATAGAATTTGTAAGAAAATTATATTTCATTTTGTTGTGAAGCCTAATTTTGACAAGAATAGAGTTTGAATACAAATCAATTTGTAGCCATTTTGTTACAGCCCATTACGTATCAACTTATAAGACCATTCACATGTATTATTTAAACAAATTACATAACTTATTAAATAGGTCATGTGACTAAAAGTATACGTGGATGATCTTATGAGTTACCACATAGTGAGTTGTAGTAAGATCTAGTTTGTAGCTAAACGGTGTCCAATTATATCCATGATTGAAAATGATTGTGTCGTGATTGTAATAGAAACGGGAAACGTAAATACAAGTACAATCATACTATAAAAAAAAATAGGGTGAATTACGAAAGTTGAAAGCCATGATTTATTGTTACGTATCCAATATTCTTCTTATTAAAAAACCAATTAGTGTTGCCTAGTAAAAAAATAATCCAAACATACAGACAGAAAATGAAAAAATAAAAATAAAATGCACCCAATCAATCCTTTAGGTTGAGCTAAACACCATATCACTCAAAATCCAAAATATCATACAATTAACTTTGGATCTCAAACATCAAACAAGTAAATTGTAATATCGAACACATATAGATGAAGTGCTCGCTTTATTTTGTAAATTCTTTAAGCCAACTTTCAATTCAAAATTGCTAGTTTTCAATTTTGGAGAGACCAAATATAATTTTTTTTTTTTAATATATAAAGTGCTTCTGTCCTTGCCACTCATGGCGTGTGGGCGGTAGAAACATATGGGATTGGTTAGATGATTAGATCCCTTACTTCAACCCGTATTTTGCTTCTACTTTTTTTTCTCTTTTTTTTTGAATTACGAATAAGAATAAATTATATTGAAAAGGAAAAGGATTACAATCAGGAATACAAAGTCAGTGTACATTAGATGGTCCTATATATATTGACACCCTCGGTTAGGTGAAAAAACCCAAACAGACATAAATAGATAAAAGAAAGTCAATTTTACAAAAAGCAGTCCATTTGGCCATGTTATGAGCCAAGAAGTTATCTTTCCTAAAAACAAAAACAAAATCCTCATATTCAAAAGAAAGAAGCTAATCTTTATGCTCTTGAGAATCCCTTGAATAGTGATTTCACATCTATCAAAGCTTTAAAGCATCTATTAGATTAAGAGCAACCCCTCAAAGATCACATATTTTTGAAGCCTTTTAGCTTTTGAAATAAATATATATATACTAACAGCGAAGTATGCCGCCATAGCATTTGATACTTTTGGGGCTATTTTGAAACCATCATGTGCCACACAGTTTCTATGCCACTAGATTTTATAAAAAAAATAAGTTAGGCAAAGAGAGTACTAAATTTTCTTTTAGCAGGGAATAAAACAATTTAGAAAACAACCACACAAAGTAAGTGGACCGAAGCTATTGAATCATGAATAAATTTTCTTTGTCCTAAGTTAGGTATCTCACAGATCCATTTAGAAATATACTAATTTATTCTTAGCAATTAAGTTAAAGGCCAAGGAGATAAACCGAGATATGGCTGCAATGCGGCGGTTAAAACTAGATGGGATGAATTATGGTCTCTTGCTAGTTGCTACTCATTACAAAAAGGGAAGAAAAAAATCATTTGGTCCAGGGTTCCTCCCCTTTGGGGAGAGGAAAAAAAATAATAGAACGAGAGCATGAAACCAAGAGAGAAAAATAGAAGAAGAGATTTTCGTTTGGGAGGTAGTGCAAGGAATAAGACTACACAGTTTTGGTTATTCTTTGAAGTTTATGGAAAGCGCACAAATCAATGAGAATTTATGACACTTTGATTAATGCACAAATCAATGAGAATTTGTGACGCTTGGATTAGAGAAGTATCACAAACATACATAAGTGAAGAATATTTGGGGTTTTTTTAGGGAGAGTTATTAGATGTTATCAAGTATCAACACAGAGAGTTGTTATATTCAAGATGAATGAAGATCACAAGTGAGTGTGTGTTAATACCTAAGAGAGAATATATTATTGTGTTTGGTGTGGATCTCAAGTTAGGCATAATATTGAGAAGAACTATTGTAAATGATTTTGTAATAGTGAAATTTATTCAGTGATTTTTCTCTTTAATTAAAGGGAAAAAGTTTTCCACGTAAATCTTTGTGTTCTTGTGTGTAATTGACATCTTGGTAATTGATTAAAATAATTGTTGAATTCCTTAATTCACTTAAGACTAAATTGTGGCCCAACAAATGTTATTAGTGCTTCTATTGTCTCAACAAAGAGAGTACTAAATTTTAGCCGGGAAAAAAACAGTTTAGGAAACAACAACAAAAATTAAGTGGACTCACTACAAAAAAGGGAAAAAAAAAAGAATCATCTAAAGCTCATCTTTTGCTTCTTTTAGAGGAAGATTATCCCACACAATTTTCCACAACAAATTTTTTTGTTGAGCGTCTTGTAAATCTTTAATTTTCATAGATATCTGCCACTCTAGCTTTGAAAGAGGCCATGTGTCAGGAAGCCTTGGCTTTTGATCCAAGACACAAGTCCTAATTGCTTCAATATGAGGCTTTTAGTTTTACAACATAATTTAGCCTTAGGTTGTTTTAATTTCTAGGTTTTGGGCAAAAGTTTTGGAGGAAGGGGATCCATGGATGCCAAATATTGATAGATAGAGCTAATTTAATCAAGTAACAAGCACCTTTGATTATTAGTAAGGCTTTATTGACATATGTGGATCTACGAACACCAAGGCCCCTAGCTAGTTTAGGCTTGCAAATGGAAGCCCATGATTAGCAACAATATTTAGCCTTCTTTGCATTACCCCAAGGCCCAAGGAAAGTCTTTTTTTATTTTACCTTAAGCTAACATCAATGGCAAAATAGATAGATTTGGGAAAATCAAAAGAAGATAATAGTGTACCTACAAAGGAATTGTAGAAAGGAAAATTTTAATCAATGTCAATCTCCCTACTTGTAACACCTTAGCTTTCCAACGTTGAGTATTACCTGTTACTCTTTCCACCACTTGATTAAAGAGTTGTTTTTGTTTCTATTAAACACTAATGGGAAACCTAGGTGCTTGGCTTCTAGTTCAGCCCTTTTGACTCCATTGGTAGCACACATAACTTTATATCTCTCTAGATCCCAAGTTATTACTAAAATGAATATTTACTTTTGACTAAAGTAAATTTTTTATCCTTAAAGTTTGAGGTTGTTTTTATTTTGATCCCTTAAGTTTGTGATTTTTCATTTTGGTCCATTAAGTTTAATTAATTTCAAACTGATTTTTAAGATGGCTTAAATGGGGGTTTCCCCAATATTTTTTATGGACCTCTTTTCACCATAAGATGGAATAAATATAATCACTACACCTTAAAAAAAATTGGAAAATCAAACTTGTTTTACTGATTTTCTTTTTGTGAACTTTAAAGAAAAAAAAGTAATTCATCTCTGTAAATAATTTGTTTACTGATATATTTTAATAATTCAAGCAAATAGATTTCTATCACTAATAATTAATTATAGCTGCATTAACCAAATAGCATTTATGCAAATGGAATTTGAATCAAGTGGCACCTCCACCCTCAAAGTATTAGTATGCGATGATGAATGAGAATGGTGGTCAAATCCCAATGGGGGCATGACTATCTGAGGAACAATGTCAATACTCCACATATCAACTAAGAATTAATTGTCAGATTTTTTTTTTCTTTTTTTTTTTAAAAAAAAAAAAACAAAAGAAAAGCTCCTAAATTAAACAATTCCGATACATAAGTCATAAATTAAATATCATCAAAGAGGAAAGCTTATCCACTGATTATGACTATTGTTTGATACCTAAATATGATTAGAGTCCTTACTTATCTAGAGTTGTTCTTGGCGTATTGCTATGGGACATGTCCTTAATTTCCTTATAAAGTTAGCATGTCAGACATGTCCCATAGCAATACGCCAAGAACAACTCTAGATAAGTAAGGACTCTAATCATATTTAGGTATCAAACAATAGTCATAATCAGTGGATAAGCTTTCCTCTTTGATGATACGCCAAAAACACTTTCAAGCGCTATACACAAGTAAGCCTTTGACCTTGGCCACCTTCTTTTTTTTTCAATAATAGCTCCTCTTGTTATTTTTATAGTTTATGTTCGGATCAAATTTCCAATTCTTATACAAGTTGACACAGCTAGAAATATGTAGCGGGTGGTATTATCTCCAATGTATTAAAACTAAGCATAATTCAATCTTCAAATACATTCACAAATTTACAACTGTGCAATTGTAGAATGTAAAGTATTTGGGAGATGCTCTAGATAAAAGTATCTATATGCGCTCCATTTCCACCCCTCTTTACTCTTACAAATTGGAAAGGCATATGTAGATTTATGAGGAGAGTGGTAAGGGTTCAGGATTGAATAATATCTTGACCTTGGTCTTATCACAACAAATGTTCTTAGAAGTTCATTTTATATGTGCCTTCTCTATTTTTTCTTTCTTCTCTTATTGGGGCGGGAGGGGAATTACAACAACATTCCTTGATATTTAGAGAAATGTCAATGCTCCCTCCAATTTTAGAAAGTAACACTCCATCCCCTCATTTTTTAGAAAATGAAGGCATGAAATGTCATTTTTTAACAAATGTAAGAAGGCAGAGTGTCATTTTATTAAATAGTAGGGGGGTACTGTTATTTTGCAAAATTTTAAGGGTGGTTTTTGTAATTTGGCCTTTTTTTCTTTTAACCATTTCAGGGGAGTGAGTTATAGGAAAGAGTTGAAAACCTCTCCATTACAAGGCTTAAAACATTCCGTTCTACTATAGACACAAATTTTTTTAAAGCAAAATTCACATCACTCTCATAAATTTGGTGGAAAAGTTTGTACCCACAGAATTTTCCTAAATCATTCACAAGGTTATTCCCAACTTCATGATCAAGAGAGGTGATTTTACGCTTGGTGATGGAACATTGTTCTTTTTAATTAGTAGTCCTGGCCAGGGGCAGAGGCAGAAAATTTTATTAGGATAGGCTAATTGTAAAAAAAAAATTCTTAATTGGTTTGGTTAATTTAAGATAATTAAAAAAAAAAAAAAACTTGGCTGAGCAGCTACATCCGCCACTGGTCCTGGCAGCTGTTCACTTCAGTACATAAGATTTGGAGACATTTTTTTTTTAAATTTATTTATTACCGTATTTTTGAGGTAGACAATTATTAATCATATTCATTATTAGTATATTGTATATTACTTTATCTTCCTATTTTAGGAAATGAAGAAATGAAGAAAAAAAGAAAGGATATTTTTATGAATTCGATCAGCCTGTCATTTGCTTGGCTTGAATTTTGTACAGTACCTATCTCAGTTCAAGTTTGGAATATTATATATTTCAAACATTTACGTATTTTTTGAATTATATTAATTAATATGTTTCCATGTGATACATATGTTACATAACGTTTTAATAAATGATGAAATATATTATAATGTATTTTTCTTTATTATAAATTTATAATTCGTCTCTTTCCATGAATCCGGCACGTAGACACATTTAAAATTCATAAGGTGCAATTTGGAGTAGGTATAGATGGATAAAACTTAGGTACAGTTCTCTAGGTCAAGTACATTAGGTTCCTAGTTGAATTCAAATACATTGAATTTAAATATTTTTGAAAAAAATAACATTGTTTGTATTTTATTGGTTAATACAACCGAGTGTATGAATTCAATTGAATAACCTAATGTACCTAACCTAAGGAATTTTACCTAAGTTTTACCCGGTATAGATTACATGCCCATCAGTGATTAGTCATCACTAAACATTAGGTTTTGTTCTTTTGTATGACTAGAACTTCCAAGGCCATGAATTTGTGTGGCACAAAATATGTGCTTATGTGTTATGTCAAACAAAAGTTCTTCGTCATTTTCATTTATCTTTAGACTAAAGTCTACTTTTGGCATCTAATGTTTAAGCTGTTTTCATTTTGATTTTCTTAACTTTGAAAGTTTTTATTTTAGTCTTTTATGTTCGTTTACGTTTCAAACAAGTCCTACTGTCAATCTCAATTAGTGAATTCCTGTTAAATGTCAGCTTAACAATCCAACTTGGGATTTTTTAATATATAATCATTTTTTTTTAATATTTTTAGAAATTATTTTTTATTATTAAAGAATAGGAAAAATAAAAACGAAATGAAATGAAAAGATTTTTTTTTCTTTTATTTTCATCTGTCTTTCATTCATTTTCTCTAAAACAAACACTAATTCAATCTCCATCTCTCTCTGATCTACTCAACTCACCATTACTGTCATGGGTGGGGCTAGAGCAAAGTGAGTGGGGTCAATGGACCCCACTCAAATAAAAATATATATCTATTTACTTAGGTATATCTATTAAAAAGTTGAGATTTTTAGAATTTGACCCCACTAAAAAATTAAAAAAACACTAAGAGTGGGTCAATATTACTAAAATTATCATCAAATCCTTTTTATTTCCCTTTAAACTAACAAAAAAAAAAAACCAAGTAACACCAAAAATAGCTCAAATAACATCAACAAAAATTAACCCAAAATATTTACTTAGTTTCCATACTTTCAACAAAAATTACAAATGGGTTCATAAAACCCATAAAAAAAAAAAAATTGTTAATTTGACCTCACTGAAAAAAAATTCTAGCTACGCCACTGATTACTGTTTCTCCAACAACAACACACCGAGAACACTCTAAACATATCTCATTAGAGCCAACAACAACATCCTACACTCACACTTACATGAAGCCAAAATTGTAATCCCTTCCTCTTTGCCCATAGAAACCAAAGTGTTACACACAAAATTCATAAACCAAGAACTGAAAACCCAAAAATTCATGTTTTATTCACAAACCCAGAAAGTCAAGCAAACCCCTTTCACAAGATTTCCGAAACTCAAACTTGCAAAATGTTTGACATCAAACATAGAAAATACTTATCCTCATTGCCACCAGCAACCCATCATCGTGTCGTCGTTGAGACTACACCAGGTGACATCGATTGTCCCAAGCAGCAGCTTTGATCTTGGAGAAAATTTTACCGTAGAGGGTGGTGGTGGTTGACAATTTTCATGACCTAAGCAAGGAGCTCGGTCACAATCTATGAGGAGAGAGAATAGTGAGATCGAATGGAAGAGAGAGAAATTGGAACTCATTTGCATTGTGCTTAAGAGAAAGAAGACACCGCCGAGGTGACAGTGGCGAACGACGGGGTTGAGTGAGTAAGCTTGGTTCAACTATGGTGCTTTCAGTGTGTGTGTGTGAGAGAGAAGAGAGAGAAAGTGATCTAGAAATGGCCAAACCATGCGTGAGGGGTTTTAGGTGGTTAGTTTGGCCATGCATAGTGGTTTTCGAGAAAGAGAGAAGGCCACGGTGGTTTTAGAGAGAAATGAGGAGAGACAAGTGGTTGGTCGGATTTGGGGCGAAGAGAGAAAAAATCAGTATAAAATAAAATGTTATTTTTTTAATTAAAAAATTGCTTAATTAAATTAAACAATATTAAAAATTGCTGACTTGAATTGCTTAGGTGGCATTTAACTGGAGTTGAATAACGGATTGGACAGAAATACAATTTTGAAAACGACTCAAATGTAATGGAGCAAAATGAAAACTTTAAAAGTTAGGGAGTTAAAATGAAAACAACACCTAAGTTAATAGGCCAAAAGTGGGCTTTAGTCTTATCTTTATGTGAGTCTTTTCTTAGGTCAGCTTTGGCCCTAAACCCTAAGAACAAACCTTCGCTTTGACATTGACCAAGCCTTTCATCTGAGATCGGTGGTGCAACTAACCATTCTGAAATACACACAATACATCCATCAGCTAAGAATCCAAAATAAACCCAAAGCCACATTATCAAAGACGTACAAATATATATAATCCACACAACATATTTATTGCACTAATAAATAACAAACTTCTCATATATATATATATATATATATCCACACAACATATTTATTTAACTAATAAATAACAAAATTCATATATATATATATATATATATATATATAGCATCAACTCCTGCTACTATTTTTCTTTTAGGCTGATTACTGCTATATTATAGAGTTTAAAAAAAACAAAAAGAAAAAAAGTAGGTTTGCATTGCAGTCATATATTGATCGGGAATAAGCTGATGTTTGGACGGAGAGAGATAAAGGGAGAGTAGAGGAGATGAGAAGAAAAGGTGGCTGGAATATACTAAAAAATTAATACATTTCATGAATCTTCTCCTCTCTATTTTTCTTCTCTCCCTCTTTTTCCCTTCGTCTCAAACATAGGTTACGTACCTAGGGGATGGAGGTGTCCCCATTGGGCATAAAAGGAGGAAGATGACTTTTCTACAGTGAGCCTGGCAATGGTGCAATGTTGTGACTCCTTCTTAAAACAGGATTATAGGTACCCGGATTGGGAGCAGACCGAAACTGGACCCCAAAGCAGTTGTTGGTGTAGCGAAGGAGAGATGTCACTGGTGGTCCAAGGATTGGGCTTGGGCACTTGTGTTTGAACAAAACTAAAATTTATAATTAATCAAGTTTGTTAATCAGTTTTATCCAAATTAACACTTAATTAATTATCCAACTTCTGTAAATCAAAAGAGTGTGCTTGGTCCGAATTATGCCTTAATGATAAAGGACTTGATTCGATCCAAAAATGGTAAACACTAACTGATTTACTTATGAATTTTAATGTAGAAGTTGATATCAAGAAATCTCTAAGACAAACCTGATCATAGATTTGATCTCGAGATAAGTGTTTACAATTTATTCTTTTATAAATGTAAACAACTTGAAATTTAACAATGCTGTAAACAATAATAAACTGTAGAATATATATATTGAATGATAATCGAGTGCAATCACTTCGAATATGAACAAGAACAACAGAAACTTACAAAGGAGAAGTTTCCTGTTACTCTTACACACTTCAAGAACTCGAACTACAAGATCTAACCCTTAATCGAACTAAAAACACACTTAAAGCACTTAAACATACTGAATTACATTGTTTTACACACTTTTGAACACTTAAACACACTTTAGAACACACTTGAACACACTTTGAATCACAAACGAACTCCTGAACTCTAGAAAATACGCGGGGGCTATAACTGTCTTCTTTCCTTCTATTTATACCTTTCTTAAGCAGCAATTTCTTCAATTGAACAGTTATTTTCTCATTTTGAATTTCATATCCTCAGTAAACCTTGTCTAATACAAAGAAACACTCTTCTTGGAGATGATAACACCTGTCATATATGCATCCAAATTGTTAATAAACTGTTATTTAGCAGTTTCTTAAAATCGAATTGCTTTGTAATTGTTTTTAGATGAGTTTGGATGTTGCCTCAAAATATAATCGGGCTTTACCATTTGGGCTTCTATTTAAATTAACATAACTTGTTTCATTTAGGTCCAAACAGTAATTCTAATCTTTTTAGTAAATAACTTATACAGGCCCAATACTGTTCGTATGCCCAAAAGTTATTTAATGTGTAAACAACTTGAGCTTGCACTTGAAGTGACCTTAACAAGTTCTTCACCATATTTTGTTTTTCTCTAGGGAGGACTCTGCAGCTAGCCTCGGGTGCAAGCAGGCTCATAAGAAATAGCATTGTTGTGAGTCTTGTGACTAGAAGCATATTGAACTTGACCATGTTCTGAAATCTTAAGTGAAAGTGGGACTTCTTAATGGACAAAGATAAGAGAAATTGTAAACAGATTTATAGTGAAGAAAAAGTTGATGAAGAATGTCTGTGCCATAGGGATTTTTTTATAAAAGAATAAGGCCGACATTGACATGAGTTCTAAAGAAAAAGGCAATCACGGCATTATATAATTATGGAGACGTCGCTTTAGTCTTTCCGATGGTCTATTTTCAACTTGCTTGATTCGTTTGAAGAAGACAAAAGAAGCCGAATTGTCACCGGCATAGTCAAATCTATATGACTATAACAATGAAGGAATAAAAATCCACAAAAAGGGGTCACTATCTTTCTCGATCACTAACTTTGAATGCATAGAAAATTTGGTAAAAGCATCACTATGTAAATTTCTTGTCACATGTACAAATTGACTGGAATTTTGTTGAAATGGCCATACGACATTCCTGGTAAAACCAAGTTTGTTGGCAAAAGGGTCACCATCTAATTTTTATCCCTACTAATTAGTTGTTTCCAGACCAGCTGAATTTGTAGTTTTTGTTGATTTCTATCTCATTCAAAAAACGATGCTTAGCATCAGAAATATTCTTAGACATCATTTGCGCCAATAATAAACTTGGAAAGATTTCGGTTATATTAGAGAAATGATATTTGAACATTATTTTGGGACTTAGGATATAAAAAGTGGATACTTCATATCCCAAAGTGGTAGGTGTTTTAAAAGCAGGAAAGATTTCAGCAAGTTGTTGAACAACTGGATGGCATCTCTATCCTACCCAGAGACTAGGCCAAACTGGATGGTGTTTGCACTAATAACATTGAAAAATTGTCCATATACTTGGGCCTGGAGCCTAGAGCCTGGAGTGGGGTAATATGGCTGCTCAGGAGTTTAGAAAGTGGGCAGCTTTGAGGTCTTCTTTTGTGGGCTGTGGGCTGAATAAAGCCCTAGGGAAGACTAATCAATTTTAGGCATACGGCCCTGATAAAAAAAGCTTGGTAGTTAACACCAATTTAATTCAATCTAGGAAAATACTTCTCTACTGGAAAATACACAATTGCTTCTGTCTAGCGAAAGAATAATTTATGTCCAACCACAAATGCAGTTGCAGAGAATTTAAACAAAAATATCATAGGTATGGCCATACACAAGTGAGCCAGTGACCTTGGCCACTTTGCTTTTTTTTTTTTGGGTTTAATTCTTTAATTATTATTTTGTTCTTCAACCTATGTTATTTGTGTCAAAATGGTTTTCAATGTTTCAAATGTGTCGATTTAGTCCTCAAACTTTTATCTTTGTGTCAATTTGATCATTGTCGTTAAGTGATGGATGAAAATACTACAAGATAATGTTTTATTAAAATAATAATAAATTGTGACGTGACATGCAACTTATATATATATATATATATATATATATATATATATATATATATATTATATATATATATATATATATATATATATATATATAACTTCCTCAATCAAACCAGAATCCCAAACTCAAATCACCACAAACCGTTACCCACCCACACCCACCGTCCTCCTCCATCGCCACAACCTACCGTGATCCATCACCAGTTCCCTTGCTGCGACGCTGTTGGAACTCTGACCAGCCAACCCATTTTAGGGGAGAAAGTTGTCAAAAAAAGTGGAACCCTCTCCATTACAAAGCTAAAACAATCAGTTCTACTACAGACATAGATTTTTCCCCAGAAACATTCACAATACTCTCATAAACTCATCTCAATTGGGCCCCACCATGATATAACCTATTCAGTATGTCACATGAATATTCCCAGCTTCATGATCAAGGGAGGTGATTATACACTTGGTACCGGAACATTGTTATTTTTAGTATCCTGATAATTAACATTGTTCTTTTTTATCTTTTGTATAGGGGTTCACAAGTAATTTCTTAGAAATGTTTCTAAGAGGACCACTAAATCCACATGATTAAACAATATATTTACTATCAATTTTAGTATTTATTTAAATTATTTATGATGTAATAAAATTTAATCCACTTATTTCAAAATAGAGATAGATAAAAAATAAAGAATTCTCTAATCAAGTTTATTTCTAGATAATTCTAATACTAAAAAGAGGGCTCACCAAGTTGGATTGACATTCCATGCAATACCTATTGCATGGGTATTGCATAGTTCAATTTTTTGAACTTTAGAAATGATTAACTTTTAACTTTTTTTCTAGTTTTAAATTGAATGGTTGAGGTTGAAAGTTACTTCTATAACTTTCAATTTTAACCATATAAAGGTGTTGCATCCCATACAATACTAAACGTATTACATGGGATCTCAATCCTAGTGTTTGGTAACTTTCAACACCAACCATACAAAATGTATTACGTGTAATACTTTTAAGAAGCGAAAAGTATGTTTTATTAATATTGAATGAGATCTCAATCCCACCAAGTTATGTCATAAACTTATTCACCAGAAAAGGATACCTATGGAAAGTGGGTTGCATATGGATTAAGAAGCAAAAAGTATGTTTTATCCTTTTACTCCTTTCAGCTAAAAAAGAAAGAAAAACAGACTTTGGTCGGTTGTACATTCCAATCCATACATGAGGGCAGAATTAAATATAGTGCCACTACTCAAATTGAAATGACACTATATGCACCATAAATATGAGATCAACATTCTATACATTTTATATTCTCAATTTGCATAGCTTACATAGGTATTGATGTACAAATTCTTTGACAGGACACAATAAATTCTCTCACTAAAAATTAAAAGTCAATCTATCACAATTCAAAATAAAATAAGTATTTTAGAAAAGAAAAAAAAAATACATTAGGACTTATTAAGTTATTATAACTAAAAATAAGTTTGTTATGAAAATGCGGTCGACTTTGTTTTGATACAAATCTTGATATAATTAGAGTCTTTTATTTTTATTTTTATTTTTTTGCTAAATAGAATCTATATTAATAAGACAAGAAGTTCATATCACTTAATATAACTAGAGTCATAACGGATTGAGATCCCATGCAATACATATTTTGTGGTTAAAATTAAATGTGTTAACTTTTAATTTATTTTGGTTTTTAAATTAATTTTCAATTTTTGCTTTTTAATTTTTAATAATTTTTATTAAGTATTGAGATTAAAAGTTAAGAAATTAACCTTTAATCTTAACTACTCAATTCATATTACATGCTATTCCAATGGTACGAAATCTGAATCCCTCCTTATAACCAAAGCCTGAACCTTGATAAGCATTCACGTCATTCGTGATAAGACCTCGAGATTGTAATGGGTGATAAGACCTTGATTGATCCTTCTAAAAACTACGGCTAGCTAGCTATGTCCACTGCAAACTAATTACTATTGTACTTCTGAAGATTAAAATAAGAAATTCTTCTTATTCAAATTTAAGTGAGATTCGAAAGTGGTGGTGCTCTAATACGTATTTAATATTAAATCCAAAAAAGATAACGATTATCACAAAAAAGACAAACGAATAGTCGGTTTGTCCCTTAACTTTTTTATTAATTTTTAGTTTCATTTAGTTTTTTTATGATTTTAATAATTTCTTTTAAGTAACATAATAAAATAACATATTATAGTTAATGTAAAGTAAAAATAATGTTAATATATAGTTGCTTTATATTAAAATAATATTAAAAAAATAATGTTGTAATAATTATAATGTGTTAAACTTATTTTATTTTTAAGTACAAATATATATTAATCCAATTAGTTCAGGTAAAAAGCAATGCGTACAACAGTTTTAAAAGGTTTTATAAAACAACTTTAAATCTCTGACACTCAAACAATTGTATCGGATATGACAAGTTGGCTGCACTCTTGCAATCATCATATTGCAAATATGAGGGATAATCATCACATCACACTTTTTGGTTGATGGACGAAATCTAGCTGGAAATCTTGGTTATTCTATCTGGGAAGAAGAGTTGGGATGGCAAGAATTAAAGATCTTATATATATTGGGTGGATGTCATGGACTAGTTTGGGAGACACAAGGTAGTATAAAATTGCGGCTACTTTTAATTTGTCTCGAAATCATGGCCACAATGGGTATCATCTTTTTACTTTCTAACAAAGAAATCATGGAATTTGTTTACGAGAGAGTATATATTTTCATTTTTAAGTTAAAGAGAAGAAAGAGATTCGCTCCCTTTTCTTTGGAGAACTGCATTCAAGATATGGCTATAATGTGAGAACTGCATTCCCACACTATTTTTAATTATCTTTGAGTTTTTTCTTTGGTGAGATATGGCTAAAAAGGTGCGATTGGCATCGACTACACGTTCCTGTGTGGGCATAGCCGGCGCCAGTGGGGTCGAGGGGAGTCAATTGCTCTCTGGCCCGCCAAAAATAAAAAGGACTTTCAACCTTGTCACCATATATACTAAGTTTATATACTAAGTTTAAATGTCATATTATCAAATTCTATTATATTTAATAGAAATTTTTAACGAAGTAAACCACATGGGAGATAAGTGTCCAAAATGAAACCATAAGTAAGATAAGTGTCACAAAATAAAGCATATTATGGGTACTTGTTTTAATGGTATACCACAAGGTGATATATGTAATTTACCCTTATTATAATCACTACAATATTATCTTCTTTATATGTCGAAATTCACTATAAAAAAAAAACCATTTGGTATTTTATCAGTATCTAGTAAGGTTCAAAATCTATATTAGGAAAACAAAGGTAGAGAAAGAAAAGGAAAATAAAGAAGCTGGGGAGAAGGGGAAAACATTATTGTTACCTTTCATATATATATATATATTTTATATATATATATATATATATATATTTATAACAGAAAAATGTTAAAACTATTACCAAATTTTATTATAAAGTTTATTTTTACCTAAGTTGTACTTGGTTCGTGTCCATCTAATTGGTAACCTTTTCATTTATTAGTGGAATTTTGAGTTTAGAAAATAATAATAATAAATATTAATTACACTGTATCTTTTCAAAATATAATGAATATTATATTATTTGGAATTTTTTACATTAATATTTCACTCAGCAATACATACGCAAGAATGCTTTTTTACATTTAATATTTCTCAAGCATAGTGCAGATACGCATGAAGGATCACCATGACACAGAGTCTCAAAGCAATCCATGATAAACCCAAATTCAGATTATCAAACACATACATGATACATATATACAATCTATACAGCATATCATCTACTAGTGCATTTTTATTTTTTTCGCTGAATACTGCTGTATTATAGAGATTAAGAAAAGAAGGTGTGCACATATAATTCAACGGGGCTAGGCGATTGGAGGCGGAGGACTCTTCTGCAATGGTGCAGTGTTGTGACTCGTTTCGGAAGCTGGGATATTGGTGCCTGGATTGGGCTTAGATGGAGGGACAAGAACATGAGGTGCCCAGTGCAGTCGGCGTAGCAAAGAAGAGACATTATTAATGTGATAATTGGTGAAAGGACGAATGTTTCCGGTGGTGGTCGGAGGATTGGGCACAGATATTGGAGGGACTTCGGCTTGGGCTCCCAGTGACCCTAAGAACTGGTGATTTTGTTCTTCTCCATGGAGGATTCTCCCCTCATATGCATGCATGCTCAACAGAAAAAGTGCCACTGTGGCTACCAGAAACATATTTTGAAAAAGAGAAGGCATCATTTTTAGAAGCAAAGATGGCTTAGAAATTTTTGATGAAGAATATGGGGAGCATATGATCATATTTATAATGAGATAATTTGTGCAAACCGTACTAAATATTGAATGTTAAGAGAGTGATATGATAGTTCACCGGTTCAACCAATTAATAAGTCATTTTTTTTTAAATATATAAATGATTAAAAATAAGACACTTTAATTGATATTTTGACTACTTAATACAAGTTTAAAGCCCACTAGGCATTTGGCCTAGTGGTGCAAGGGAATCCCTTCCCCCCATTTGGCAGAGGTTCGAATCCTCTCTGCCCTCCCCAAATAGTGTGTGCGTGTGTGTAGTGTAGATTTCTATCTCAAGATAAAAAAAAAAAAAAATAAAAAATAAAAGTTTAAAATCTTATAAATAAAAGTGCAAAATTGAAGGAAAGTAAGATTATTTTATCAAAATAACTCAACATTAAAGAACCAAACACTTTGAATAAAACTGCATGGTCCGGTATTTTTCTCTAAACAACCGTCAGGTTTCCATACTTTAATGGGTATTTTTCTTAGACCCAAATATACTTTAAGTCTTAAACCCATTCTTACAATTAGTACTCTTGTCGATTCAGTCAAAACGAAGGCAATGATGGGAGCTCTCCACAATACTTTGCGTTAATTAATCTACAGTCTACTCCAATCCCACTCCATTTAGAATGGAATTGAAAATTGAACTTCTGCGTGGTTGGCTCCTCATACCAGGGAGCGCTAATTTTTCGCACTGATCAAGTACTACATAAATTAAATTCAGTAAAAATAATTTATATTTTATAATACCATAGAGAAAAAAGTGAAATTGATTAGCTGTTGTGCTAGGCTGTAGCGCACGATAGACATACATAGAGCATTAACGTTCGTAGATCCTTAGGGGTTTTTTTTTTTTTTTTTTGCTGAAAAAAAAAGGGACTCGCAGGTGCGTTCATTGTCCCGACCCACTTAAACCCGATTTTGACATGGCGTGGGGCACATCTGGGCAATAATGGGGCGTACCACTACCCGAACCCACAACTCCCGGACTCGCAGGTGTGATGGGTCACGAGGGTTTCCTTCCATTAAGTCACCTCCCCAGAAGGCGGTTGGTGGGATTCGAACTCCTGCCACCATTGAGCCAAGAGCTGAACCCCGATCCTTAGGGGTTACTTGTTAGTATATAATAAAATGCAACAAGAATTTAATATAATAAAATGCAACAACGAACGTGCAATTGTCGTTGAGCGATAGGGTTAATGGCGGAAAGAGAGAGAATCTCCATGGTATCTTTGAATCTCAACGGTCCAAGATTTTCTGTAATCATTCAGTACGGTCAAACAAACCTTTTGCCTCTTCATACTCAAAACATCTTTCAATTTTTTCCTTTCATCAAGATAAAGTTTCATGCAATCTTTTGCTACTGTAACCCGAGAGGGAATGGAAAACCTAGGCTTAACCACATTCATATAATAAATAAAACCTTCATGCTCCACAAATCTGAATGGTAGTTCATCTACAATGATCATCCTAGCAAGAGCCAACCTTATTTTCTTAATGGAAAATTGGTGCACTTCAATTTCTTTAGTATCATTCTCTCCCTCAACAGCAGCCTTTTTGTAATGATAAGCAATTTTTGGTTGATTCTTGTCATTGTTATTCTTCGGATTCTTCTTACACTTGTTGACATGTCCCCACAAGGTCGAGGTCCCATTCTTTCTAGAATGACACTTGTATGGTTTTTTGCAATAGTTACATGTTGCCCTAGGCTCTTCTGGATTACCTCCAACTAGCTTAGTAAAATGCTCCCAAACCTTTGATGTTAGCTCTTTAAATTGTTTCGTATTACTTGGAACAGGTTGTGATTCTGTGGGGAGAGTTGGTTCATCTGGTATAATAATAGGGTCAGTCGGTGTAGGTGGATTTGGTTCATTTGGATTAGGATTTGATGCAGCATCCATCTAGGGGCAAGGTCATTGAAAAAAAAAAAAAAAACAAACAAAGTCACAATCATAATTCATAGCAGTCAAAGCCTAGAAATTTCAAATAATAAAATAAAGAAAAAAATGGTGATTGCTATTGAATTGCAATAACCATGGGAGGTATAAAAAAAAAGAAAATATGATAACTGTAAAAATTGTCTGGCTGTGAAATTAGAGGAGCAAAGCTTTGTTTTACCGTTTAGAGTTTGTTACTTAAAATTAGCCATTGCACAGTTTAGAGTTTGTTACTTAGAACAATGTCAAATTTGGTGGCTAATGCCTAGTGTGCAGGTTACAAACACAGTTTAGATGGTGAGAACATATGTATTGATTTTAGAACAACATCATCACAGATGATATGTATTGCAAAAGAATGGTTTCTTATCAAAATAATTTTACAACATCATCAATTCACCACAGGGGATATACAACATTGAGTTCACCACAGCACAAGCTGCATAACAACAGAACAACAAAAAAATTCTCAACAGCACAAGCTGCACAACAACAGAATCAAAAGAACAATAGCACTACAAAATTCTCAACATCACTACAAAATTATCAACAACACAACTAAATAATAGAATAAAAAAATATTCTCAATAGCACTACAAAATTCTCAACATCACAACAGAACAAAAAAAAAAAAAAATCTAAACAACACAACTAAATAATCCCAAAGAATTTCCAACCTGTTGACACTTGACAGTGTTGACTGTTGATTGTTGTTAACAGGGGTCACAGGGCTGTTGCTGGCTTGCTGCCGTGGAGTAACTAGTGAGACTGAGGTGGGGATGTGGGGTGAGGTGCGGTGCAGCAGAGTGAATCAGTGATGAGGGTTGCTGGTGGAAATCAGTCAGGGTGAGACCGTGAGAAAGACCGAGACGAGAGAGAGAGAGAGAGAGAGAGAGGCCGGCGGCTGAGGGTGAGAAAAGTGAAAAAAAAAAAAAAAATACAAAAAAACCATTTGATTTAATTTCTAGGGTTAAAGTCGTGCGATTTGGGGATTTGATTTTGGGGAAAATGGAAATCGTGCGAATTGGGGATTCTAGATCTTCAGTTTCCTTAATGGGGGTTGTGTTGGGGGTAAAAGGGGA
>OU015761.1:68129961-68151943 GCA_907173295.1 Fagus sylvatica | reverse complement strand
TACGTGAAGGGATTCTTTTAGATTTCCAGCCGTTACCCACAAAATGAATGTCTCATGTTTGACCAAGGTAGCGTTATCATGTTATTGGCTCTTCAGAATCATTCGGTTTCTCATTTTTTGGCTTCCCCCATTTAATTTCATTTACTCTGCCTCAAAGTCTCTCTCTCTCTCTCCTTTTTAAACTCTTCTTCTACGCTTCAGTTGCAATTCCTCTCACCATGATTGTTGTTATTTTCAGTGGATCTGTGACTAATTTGAAGGAGAGGAAGCGCCGGCGGCGGCGGGGTCTTCGCAGCCGCTGGAGTGGAAATTCGCACAGGTTTTCGGCGAACGAACCGCCGGAGAAGAAGTTCAGGAAGGTTCGATTTCCAATTCTGATTTCGAATTCATCGATTTGATTTTGATTTATTTATTTATTTAAATTAGGGCTTGATTATTTAGTTTCTTTTAATTATAACGAACGGCGTCGTTTTCGTGGCGATCGATCGTATATGAGAGATGATGGCTGGGGTAGTGGAGTCGTGGTCTTCATCATCGACGGAGGGAGAAGCGAAACTCGGAATGGTGTTGCTGTGTCTGAGACCTTGCGAAAGGTATGTCTTGCGTAAATGCCAGTTGTATGTTTTACGTTTCCATCTCCATCCACTACCACTAGGCTTTTCCTAATATGTTTCAAATATTGTTGTATTGGCATTGTGCTATTGAGAGGAATAATGTTTGTCTCTTAAGATCATGAGAAAGGGGATGGAAATAGTTGGATTTCTTTCTATGGTCATATTTTGGGTTGCTTTGTCAATAGTCTACACTGTCTGCGTGTCAAGTTTGAATTAGTAGTTGGTGAATTGGATATGAAATGAGCCCAATGCCTTTGCTGGCTGTACTTAACTGCACTTAGTTGACATGGAAATTATTTGCACTTTGATGTGGTCAAAGTGACCATGTCCTTAAATTACATAATGACATGATTGTAAGATGCAGTGAAGCAAAATGGATGAATCTTTTTCCCTTTGCTGTCATTTTGTTCATATTCATTTTTTAGAAAACATTGTAACTCATACTCATACTCATGTTATGGTCTCTCTTTTTAATTTTTTTTTTAAATAATATGTTATGGTGTCTCTCAAGTGGGGTAGGAGCATTGATTTTGTTATAATTTGCATTTGCAGTGAGTTAAGTGTATAACATTGTGGTTTTAGTACTATTTTGCTGTTTGTACTCTCCATTTCAAAAGAATGATCTTTTGGTAACCTTTTCGGCTATAACATATACTTGGATTTGTTATTAATTAGATGATTGTGTGTGCTCTGCCCAAATCATCTTAAATCCATTCTAGGTTTGAATATCAATTAGTTAAGTGTTATTATGTTTGATCACCATTGGTGGAAAGGGGGATTAAGCTTATAGGTTGGGAACTTTTAATCAGTCGTTTGAAGGGTATGATCTTTGGAGGAAGGTGCATAAGATGAGGAGGGGTGGGTGTCTTTTTCCACAATTGTTGATTCAAGTTCATTTGAAGCTTTTGGGTTTAGACTACATGATTCGTTTCATTTGAAGAACGTTTGATGCTTAGGTGGTTTTGATTATTATTATTATTTTTGGAAGTTACAAGCATATGTTACTCATCTTAAACAGAACTGATCATTCTAATAAGCCCTTTTAAACTATCCCTATATCAACAATAGGAAGGAAAACCCAGATGAAACATTAAAGGCCAAGATAAGTTTGTAACTCACTTCTAGATTCGAGAAATTCCAGTTGAATTGATAAACAGCATCCAACTGATCCCACTGTTTTAATTGCACTATAACATATTAGCCAAAAAAAACACAAATTATAATAACTTAAAATAAGAGAAGCAAAAAAACAATCAAACCTCTGTCCCGACAGGGAATAATGCCTTCTATAGATCTTCCTGCATAATCACAAAACAGAATAAAACATAATCAAAACGCAGACTCAAAAGTTTCACTGACTTGCTTTCCATTACGATAAAGATAAAGCTAGAGCACTATCGATTACTAACTAACTTTTGACATTTCAATGCTAAACAAAGCTACAATTCAAGCTAAACCACTTGGAAACCTAATTAAGCTGAAAATCCATTAAAGTAGAAACATTAGATAGCTTGGTCAACCAACTCATAATGCAAACTGTTATTCACCGGTAGGTTGGCAAGCTTTTCCCTGCACCCAAGTTGTTCATTTGAATTAGAGAACCATATTTCAGTTTGCAAAAGAACATTACAGGAACTAAAAACATCTTAAACAACTACAGATGACTTATATGATCCAATCTTTATGTATAATTGTTTGAGGAGTTCATCAATAGATGAACGAAGTTGAAGGTAATGGCAATCTCAAAACAAGAAACAGCATTTGCAATGAGATTGGAAACATATACCAAACCATGCCTCAAAATTCAATTAGTGTGTCTTAATATGGGACACACGCTTCAGATTTTGAGGCAGTAGTTTTATCAAGCAATTGGGAAATTAAAAAAGAGCTGAGATAAAATTTAAAGAATCTACATCAAAATGGGACATAAGAGAGAAATACCATACAAATAGTCATTCTCAGAGAGTTCACTACTTAGTAGCATGGAAGAGAACCCGTAGTTAAAACTCTTCAAAAGATCAGATATCAAAGAGATTAATAAACCCCATGGATTGGAACTCTTAGCATGCATATCCAGTTATGATCAAAAAACAAATTAATCTAATATAAACAAGTAATTTTATCACTCATCAGAGCAAGTAATTTTAAAAAGAAAACACTCTGAATCACTAAGCAGAGTGTAACTTATGCGATTTCAAATCTGAATTGTCACTTAATTTTTGTTTGTAATGCACCTTCTAATTACTTTCTGCATGGTTATTATTTTTACTTTATATGTTAAGCCCAAATGCTAATTTGCTCACCACGTGTTTGATGTTTTGTTTCTAGAAGGTAACAAACCAATTAGGCTAATTCATGTTGAGATAATTATTAGGAAATTGTACTTTTGATGTTTGTCATCATTCTTCTTTGTTTCTTCATTCATTCGCCAAACAAATTGCCCTTCTACCAGCCATTGTCACTGGCACCATTACCTATGTGTTTCAGAATGTCCCTGAACTTTCTCCTGGCCATGTACTTTGATTAATTTTCTTTACTTATACTCTTTTTTTTTTTTTTGTCTGTTTCTTATTTTCACCTATGAAGAAGATCGTGGAGCACACCACAAATATCAACACAATAACAGGAGACATCTTGAGGACAAGGTTACAACTAACTACTTCACTGAGTGTAAAAACCACCATGTATGGTAGATTTCTTCATCCCTTTTTCAAAACTCCCAGTTTTTGTTAGGTAAATCAATTAATTGTAATGATTACGGTTTGAGAATGTTGCAAATTGAATTTGTAAAATGGATTTTGGGCATTTTGAACTGTGGGTTGTGGCATTGCAAAATTGAAACATTTACATGCATTCTGAAACTTCCTTTGGACTAATAGATAGTAGTTTAAAATTTGTTTGTTGTGTCAATTTGTATTATTTATGTTATTGTTTTTGTTATTCTTATTAAATAAGTGTATCCAGCGCATTGCGCGGGTCATACGCTATTAAGTAATAATTGCCAAGCTTTTCAATCAGAGACATGGGCCTAAAATTGATTAGTCTTCCCTTAGGGCTTTATTCAGTCCACAGCCCACAAAAGAAGACCTCAAAGCCCACTTTATAAACTCCTGAGCTGCCATATTTACACCCTTCCCAGCCCAATTATTATTGCAAACCCTACCAGTTTGGGCTAGTCTCTGGGCCTGAAAGAGCTTCTATGAACGTTTTTGAAACTTGTTCAATAACAACTTGCTGAAATCCTTCATGCTTAGCCATATGAATTGCCCACTTTTTATATCCTGCTTCCAAAAAATAATTGTATATAAGTTTCTTTTTCTTTACTTCTTTTCCCCTTTGTCTTAACGTTTTATCTACTGCTTTTAATTGTTTTAATATCCACAGATTTCTCTTCTTCTTCTTTTTTAAAATCAATCTGACAATTGATTCTTACTTGATACGTGGAGTACGACATTGTTCCTCAGATAGTGGTAGTTTTTTTTTCCTCAGATATTGATAGGTGAAAACTCATGCACCCAATGGGATTTGACCACCAATCTCATTCATCATTGCATACTAATACTTTCAGGGTGGAGGTGCCACTTGATTCAAATTCCATTTGCATAAATGCTATTTGGTTAATGTTGCTATAATTAATTAATAGTGATCATAGAAATTTATTTGCTTCAATTATTAAAATATATCACTTAACAAATTCTATGAATTACATTTTTTTTCTTTAATGTTCACGAAAAGAAAATCAGTAAAACAAGTTTGATTTTCCAAATTTTTTTTTAGGTTTAGTGAATTACATTTATTCCATCTTATGGTGAAATGAGGTCCATAAAAAATATTGGGGAAACCCCCATTTAAACCATTTTTAAAATGGAATCAAACTTTATGCACCAAAATAAAAAATCTCAAACTTAAAAAATCAGTTTGAAATTAATTAAACTTGATAGACCAAAATGAAAAATTACAAACTTAAGAAATCAAAATAAAAACAACCTCAAAACTTTAATGATCAAAAGTGTACTTTAGTCAAAAGCAAATGTGGCAGCAAAATATTTTAGTAATAACTTGAGAGAGAGATATAAAGTTATGTGTGCTACCAGTGGAGTCAAAAGGGCTAAACTAGAAGCCAAGTACCTAGATTTCCCCTTAGTGTTTAATAGAAACAAAAACAACTCTTTAATCAAGTGGTGGAAAGAGCAACAGGTAATACTCAAGGTTGGAAAGCCAAGGTGTTATCACAAGCAGGGAGATTGACCTTGATTAAATTTGTCCTTTCTACAATTCCTTTGTACACCATTATCTTCTTTAGCTTCAGATCTATCTATTTTGCCATTGATATTAGCTTAAGGACTTTCTTTGGGCCTTGGGGTAATGCAAAGAAGGCTAAATATTTTTCGAAATCATTTAGCCTTCCATTTGCAAGCCTAAACTAGCTATGGGCCTTGGTGTTCGTAGATCCACATATGCCAAAGCCTTATTAATAATCTAAGGTGCTTGTTACTTGATTGAATTAGCTCTATATATCAATATTTGGCATCCATGGATCCCCTTCCTCCAAAACTTTTGCCCAAAACCTAGAAATTAAAACAACCTAAGGCTGAAATATGTTGCAAAACTAAAAGCCTCATATTGAAGGCAATTAGGATTTCAATCAATTGTAGGAGCTATTTGATCTACCAACCATCAACAATATCCAAAGAATTAACCGAATCCCAGCTGATCAAGATGAATTAATTTGGACCCCGTGCAACAATGGGAAATTTTATGTAAAATCTGCTTGTGTCTAGGATCAAAAGCCAAGGCTTCTTGACACATGACCTCTTTCAAAGCTAGAATGGCAGAATCTATGAAAATTAAAGATCACAAGAGGCTTAGCAAAAAATTTTGTAGTGGAAAATTGTGTGGGATATTCTTCCCACAAAAGAAGCAAAAGATGAGCTTTAGATGATTATTTTCCCATTTTGTAGTGAGTATCAACTAGCAAGAGACCATAATGCATCCCATCTTTAAGTGCCTCATTGCAGCCATATCTCGGTCTATCTCCTTGGCCTTTTAACTTAATTGCTAACCATAAATTAGTATATTTCTGAAGGGTAAAACTTAGGTACAGTTCCTTAGGTTAAGTACATTAAGTTCCTAGTTGAATTCAAATACATTGAATTTAAATATTCTTAGGAAAATATAACATTATTTGTGTTTCATTGGTTAATGCAACCATGTGTTTGAATTCAATTGGAAACCTAATGTACCTAACCTAAGGAATTGTACCTAAGTTTTATCCATTTTTGAATGGATATGTGAGATACCTAACTTAGGAAAGAGAAAAGTTAGTCATGATTCAATAGGTTAGGTCCACTTACTTTTTGTTGTTGTTTTCTAAACTGTTTTATTCCCTCCTAAAATTTATTACTCTCTTTGTTGGGACAATGAAAGCACTAATAACACTTGTGGAGTTGTGGGCCATAATTTAGTTTTAAGTGAATTAAGGAATTCCACAATTATTTTAATCAATTACCAAGATATCAATCACACACAAGAATACAAAGATTTACGTGAAAAACTTTTTCTCCTTAAAGAGAAAAACCACAGACCAACTCCAAATAAATTTCACTATTATAAAATCAATTACAATAGTTCTTCTCAATATTATGCCTAACTTGAGATCCACACTAAACACAATAATATATTCTCTCTTAGGTATTAACACACACTCACTTGTGATCTTCATTCATCTTGAATACAACAACTCTCCGTAGTGGTAGCATCTAATAACTCTCCCTAAAAAAAACCTCAAATATTCTTCACTTATGTATGTTTGTGATACTTCTCTAATCCAAGCGTCACAAATTCTCCTTGATTTGTGCACTAATTCAAGTGTCACAAATTCCCCTTGATTTGTGCGCTTTTCATAAACTTCAAAGAATACCCAAAACTGTGTTGTCTCATTCCTTGCGCTACCTCCAAAACAAAATCTTTTTTTTTCTCTCTCTCTCTCTCTCTCTTGGTTTCACGCTCTCTTTTTATTATTTTTCTCCTCTCCCAAAGGGAAGGAACCTGGGCCAAATGATTTTTTTTTTTCCTTCCCTTTTTGTAATGAGTAGCAACTAGCAAGAGACCATAATTCATCCCATCTAGCTTTAAGTGCCACATTGCAGCCATATCTCGGTTTATCTCCTTGGCCTTTAACTTAATTGCTAAGCATAAATTAGTATATTTCTAAATGGATCTGTGAGATACCTAACTTAGAGCATTCAATGGGTTGTCTAAAATTTAAGTCAAATTTTAGCTTTAGGAACTACTTTTTCCATTTTGTCTAATCACTTTTTAAAACATCCCCAATCGATTCTTTATTTTCAACTCTATTTTATTATAATATTATTTCTTTACTTATTCTTTATTATATCATTCAAAACTTTCAAACACACAACCCAATAAAAGAAGAGAGAGAAAATGAGAGAACTAATTAAAAATGAAGGATATAATAAAATATTGTTTTGCATTATAGCTTAGGCAAAAATGCCCAAGCACTGTAGCTTAAAGTTATTTTACCTAACATGTTGCTAGTTCAAGGAGAGCAGTTTTGTGATTCATAAATCATATTTTAGCTTAAATGATATTTTGCCTAATCGGTTGGGAATGCTCTTAGGACAAAGAAAATGTATTTCATGATTCAATAGGTTCGGTCCAACTTACTTTTGTGGTTGTTTTCTAAACTGTTTTATTCCCTGCTTAAAATTTAGTACTCTCTTTGCCTCTTATTTTTTTTATTATAAAATCTCGTGGTATAGAAACTATGTGGTGCATGATGGTTTCAAAATAGACCAAAAAGTATCAAATGCTATGGCGGCATACTTCGCTGTTATTATATACTAGCGTAAAACCTGTGCAATGCACGGAAAAAACTCTATAAAAACACATAAGGTGTATATGGTCAAAATATATATTTAGAATTATTTTATGGAAAATATGTTCCATAAAAAAATAAAACTAATAATAACAAATAGATGGAATTGCACCAACAACAGAAAAATAAAAGGAATTAGATAGTGTATAATAATTGAGAAAAAATAGTTATCTTTAATTGATAAAACAAAAAATAAGTTAGAATCAAGCAAAAAATAAAAGATTACCTTAGTCCAATTGCCTCTTGCAGTCATATAAATGTACAAAAACACACAAAAAAAAAAAAAAGATCATGTTTGAAAAAATAAATAAATAAAAAAGAAAAAGAAGTAGAAGAACAAAACTTGTACCAGATTACCATTGTTTAAAACCCCTTGTAGTCATATAAACGTACAAAAACACAAAAATAAAAATAGATCATGATAGAAAAATAAATAAATAAAAAAGAAAAAGAAGTAGAAGAACAAAACTTGTACCAGATTACCATTGTTTAGATGTTACGTAAGCAGATTATGCAAGAATGTGGATCCTTCAATTTAACGTGCTCTATTTATCTTCCTTCCATCAAAGAGTATGTCTGTTCACCAAATGATATCTTAAGTGACTTGTTCACCAATCAATGCCTTTTCACTAAAAAAGAGTACTCCTAATACAGTTACACTACAATATTCTTTATCTATTACTATTATTTAAAAAAAAATTGGTGTATTTTTTTTAAAGATATTTACGACTCCTTTTTTAGAAAATTTTGGTGTTGAAATTTTTATAATTTTTTTAAAACATGTTTGACATAATTGTTTTAATTTCTCTTAAGAGAAATATATTTTGTTTAGATATATTTTTTGTAGTAGGAGATTTATTTAAGATTTGTTTTTATAAAATGTGTATGATAGATTTTTTTTTTAAATTTTTTTTTTTTAAAAGAAAAAAAAAATTGGTGTTGAAATTTTTATTTTTTTATACCAAATTTTTTAAAAAAGAGTCAGTAAACATTTAAAAAAATAAAATAAAATCTATCATAGCCGTTTTTAATTATGTAATGTCACGTCATTTTTAATTGTGTTTATTATTGAAAGGGTTTTCTACTTTCATCATAACTTTGTGTTGGAGACCAATTTAAACTCTTTATTATGATATTTTATATGTCTTTGAGTAGTAGGAGACTTATTTTAGGTTTTTTATTACGATATTTTATTAAGATGTCTTTTAGTAATAGTAGACTTCTTTTAAAGATTTTGTTATTATCTTTTTTATTTAAAAGCTTTTTATTATGATGTCTTTTAGCCAAAAAAATTTTAAAAAGTCATAAACAATTTTTTTTTTTAATTATTATAACGGTTTTTCATTATGTAATATCACGTCATTTTTAATTGTGTTTATTATTGAAACGGTTTTCTACTTCCATCATAACTTTGTGTTGGAGACCAATTTAAATTTTTTTATTAAGATGTCTTTTAGTAGTAGGAAACTTATTTTAAGCTTTTTATTATGATATTTTATTAAGATGTCTTTTAGTAGTAAGAGACTTCTTTTAAAGATTTTGTTATTATCTTTTAAAGAATTTTTTTATTATCTTGTTTTTATAAGAGACTTATTTTAAATAATTCACTATTATCTGTTTTTTATAACAAAAAAATACACGGTGGTTAGTATTTTTTTTTTTAATTTAAAAAAATAATTGGTGTTTACCGTTTGATAAATAAATTATATTAAGTCAAATTATTAAAACAACGTATCACTTGGAAAATCTAAACAAAAGATAGACATGCCACTTGTCATGATGTTAGACATTCTTGGTTTTAACACTCATGTCTTCTGCTATTATATATTATATAGATATAGATATTTCTTACAAAAGCTAAAGGCTTAAAAAATATTTGACCTTTGAGGCCTTGAGGGGTTGCTCTTAATCTAATAGATGCTTTAAAGCTTGATACATGTGAAACTCATTATTCAAGGGATCCTAAAGAGTATCAAAGATTAGCTTCTTTCTTTTGAATATGAGGACTTCTCGGCTCATAACGTGGCCAAATGGACTGCTTTTTGTAAAATTGAAATTCTTTTATCTATTTATGCTTGTTTGGGTTTTTTCACCTAACCGAGGGCGTCAATATATATAGGACCATCTAATGTTCACTGATTTTGTATTCTTAATTGTAATCCTTTTTATATATATAATATATATATCAAAAATTTATATTTGGTCCCTCCAAAATTGAAAACTAGCAATTTTGAATTGAAAGTTGACTTAAAGAATTTACAAAATAAAGTGATTACTTGATCCATATGTGTTTGATATTACAGTTTGCTTGTTTGATGTTTGAGATTCAAAGTTAAAATTTAATATTTTGGATTTGAGTGATATGGTGTTTAGCTCAACCTAAAGGATTGTTTGGATGCTTTTTATTTTTACTTTTAATTTATTTTTTCATTTTTTGACTTTGTGTTTGGATTATTATTTTTACTTGGCAACCCTAATTGATTTTTTAATAAGAAGAATATTGGATATATAATGATAAAAAATAATAATGATAAACTGTGGAGAGGTGGCCTGGGGTGAACACGATGGCGGCGCTGATGTTGGGTTGGGCGATGGGGGACATTGATGAGAAAATTGAGAGAGAGAGAGAGAGAGAGAGAGAGAGATTTGTAAGAGTGAGGAAGAAAGAAGAAATGAAGAATCGGGAGGAGGAAGGAGAGGAAGAAAAAGATGAAGGAAGAAGACGTGTGAAGGAGAAAAAGGATGGAGAGAATGGGTGAAGGAGAAAAAAGAAAGAAAGAGAGAGTGACGAGTTTTAGGGAATGTTTATGCGTAACTAGTGGGTCTGGATTGAAGTTGTTTTCTTTTTGACGAATTCTAAGTTCTAAGTTTCTAACTATTCTCTGGATATACTTTAAAATTTCTGGGATACTTTAAAATTTCTTTCAGCCCACAAAAATGGCCTTTACAATACTTCACAATTTCACATCAAATGTTAAGTAATAATTTTAAATGCGGTCTTTTTCACGCGGTCAGAGTCGTGTCCTAAGTCCTAACGCGTCTCAAACGCGCTAAACTTTTTAAACTTCCTTCCTTGTTCTTTTCTATTACAGTGATGAATCCTATTTATGACATATTAATTAAACCGAGCCTATTCCGTTCAGTTCCAATTTCACAAGAACAGGAATCAACAGAGAATTTCAGTGAGAGAGAGAGACCAATTAACGCTCTCAAGTGATGCATCAAATTTCGGATCATCTTCCATCCCTTCTTCCTCTCGATCCACCCACAAAATTTCCAGTTACATTCCTTTTACTAGTTCCAAAATAAAGCAAAAGAGAGGCAATATCTCAAAAAAACATATTACTGCTCTTTTGTCAGGTTCACACCTAACCCCACCCACGAGAAACTTTCATTGAATTTCTACCTCTGCTCTATCTGAATTTCCTACAACCCTAATTGATTATTATTTTTACTTGGCAGCACAAACTACCAAATTATTAATTTACACTAAAAAATTAGCCTTACTTTTTTTCTTCTATGGAGTATGGACTGATACATACAGGGGCGGCGCCACGTTATGTTGAGGGTGTGCACTGGTTTGTTAAAATAAAGAAAAAAAAATATATATATATATATATATATATATATATATATATATATATATATATATATATATATATATATATATATATATATATATATATAAGTATTGTATAGATGTTGAACACCCTTAAATAAAATTTTGAACACCTCAAATAAATTTTGAACATCCTAATCCTAATAAACTCAATCCACTTAACCCAACAAAAAAAACAAAAGCCCAAATAACAACAAAAAATTAACTTAAACAACAACCACAATAACAAAATAAGCCCAAATAACAACAACTGGTGATGGTTTGATATGCGAGGGTTTGTTTATTTCACAGTTTTATTGTGTCCACTGTGTGAGTTTGTGCTTTGATTTGTGGTTTATTTATTTGGTTGTTTGTGGTTTTGTCACTTTGTGGCTTGTGGCTTTTTAATTAATATTAACAACTTAAATAATAGTATTTAATTAATCATATAACTTAATTAAATTAAATTCTTTTTGTCTATTTATCCGCACATCACGTGTTGAATGTCTTACAGTTTATTTTTTATTTTTTTGCTAATACTGTGAAGAAATTTCTGATAAAGAAATTACTTATACCGAAAGATTCATCTTTATAAATATAATGATTATAATAGCAAACCAAATTCTTCTATACCGTAAGATTCATGTATTATTATTATTATTTTTTTGTGATGTTATATTCAAGTTTTGTATTAAATACCTTAAAAAAAAAATTTCTGAAGCCGCCACTGGATACATACATGTAGCATCTCATGTCCCATATATCTTTGAACATTGAAATTCAATATTGATTGATATGATTCATGATTTAATAACTGTCATTTTAGATGACAGAATGTTGTCATGTGTATTCATTAAGGTCTTAATTTCTTGTTCTATATATCAAAGAAAATTCAGTTTATAAAGAGAAACATACACAAATTAAGGTCCTAACAAGTCTACAGCTATACAAACAAGAGGAAGAATTGGCACATCAAATAGGGACTAGTTAAGTACTCCAAAATTAATATTGAATACCCCAAATATTTAAAGAAAAAAAAAGGGGGGGGACTAGTTAACAAAACCTTGGTTCATTCACCGGCCAGATATTTATTATTTTAAAACTTGGTCTAAGTCTAAGATGTTGTGATTTTTGTTCTCTTAATTACTACCTCACCTATAAGACCGACTTAATGACTACATCTCATTTTTCAATTGGCATAGATCTATGCTTGAATACATTAAATTATAAAAGAAATTTTCTAATTTAGAGACAAAGGATGAATGGCTTTCTGTATTAAAAAAAAAAAAAGAATTCAACTAGGATGAATTACTTTTTGTTTATACATTCATACCTATCCACAAGCAAAATCGAACTCATGGACACAAACGTTGAATCAAAGTTTTACTATAAATTGGATCAAAAGAGATTCCTCCAACCTGTTTAGTTGCACCAATGTGAACACAAAGAGATTCCTCCAACCTGTTGATTTCTATCTTATACAAAATGAAAATGTCACTATTTCTGTGGTATCAGAAATATTCCTAGGCATCATTTGCTCCAATAATAACATCTGAAAGATCTTGGTAAGAGAAATGATATTTGAAGTTTTGAACACTATTTTTATATCATTTTCATATGTTTTTTATATTATAAAATTTACAATAAACATTGAACGGTCCAGAAGCACCGTGAGAGCTAGCAACAAAAGTCCACAGACCACGTGGCACGTGCCTTTAACATGACCTACGAGCTAGTGATTTTCTTACATTCTAAATGGGCTGCGTTACCTAATTAAATTCCAAATCAAATTAATTCCGTGTTGGTCTTTTTCCTTTATAAACAACCCCAAGTCACAGATATTCTTCATCAAATTGTTCATTTACAAATCTGTGCTTACATCTTCTCTAATCTTTGGCCAGAAACCCTTTTCATTATTCATTGCAAAACAAAAAAAATTAGGTTTAAATATGCTTCTTAAACTCATAACAGTAGTGCTGTTTCTTATTAGCATGGTTGCAGCCAAAGCTAGCAGCTTCAAAGTCCTCCCAGATATGATGAAGAAGAACCAGTTGTTAGGGTCACTTCAAGTGCCCAAGCCCAATGCTCCGACCTCCGGTGACATCCCTTCTCTAACTACCACCCAAAAGGCCTTCACCAGTGATCAGTTTAACCTCGTCTCTCTGTTGCTACGCCGACAGCTGCTTAAGGGTCCAGTTCCTCCATCTGCTCCAAACCCAGGTACCCATATTCCCGGTTCAACAACAAGTCACCGTAAGACTCCTCCGCCTCGCACTATGCCCGATGGGAAAGTCACCTCCATCCCCTAGCCTCGATCAATATATGTGTCCAGAACTCTCTGTAACGATTTTAAGTTGTTAATAAGCTTTATGTTTTGTTGATGTTAATTTCCTTTTGTTGGGTAGGGTTAAGAGGGAAGCAAACTTAATGGCTCTAATAGCCAAGTTTGCTTTCTCCCAAAACCTTTCTTTTTGTTGTACTAAGGACTTTCTCTCTCCCATTCTTGGTTTAGAGATCTGTCCCTTGCTCTTTATTAATGAAAGTTTTCTCATGAATTAGCAAAATCTACTTCTTTCTCTGATAGATCTGGTCCTGATATTCATTAGTCTGCTTCAATCCACTATCGAAGGAGGCTCTTAATTATGCAGCCCCACTGGTCAAATTCACCTACAAAAAAATCTGTTGATAAAAGCTTTGGTTCCAATCATAATCCCAAAAGGACCCTATAAGTTCCAAAAAATTAATTGTATATACAGTTTTTTTTTTTTAGGCTGAAACTTGTGCTAATTAATTGTAAACAAATTATATACAATTAATTGTTCCAAAAAAACCTGTATATACAATTAAATTTTTCCTCAAAAAACAAGACAATGATCCAGTCTGTAACGAGGCAAGTATTTTGTTATTTGACTTTTGTAGGTGAATTTGTTTATTTTTTCGATATTTGAATGAGAATATCTTACTTCTGGCCTATCTTACACGTGCTCATCAGTACAGTATGTAGCTTATGAATTAAGACAAGAGTGTTTATTTTTTCGATATAGAATGATGGTACGTCTCCTATATTAGAATATTGTTGCTCGTGCTCTTGATGTTGTAGCAGTTGTTAAAAGGTTTTTTGTTAATCGCTATATATATTTAAGGAAATAAATAACATTTTAATTGTTCTCATTCCTAAATCTAGTCATGCTGCAACAGTTGATAATTATAAACCTAGCTAGCTATTAGGTCTATGTACGTAATTTTATTTATAAAGTTATTTCCAAAATATTGACAAATAGATATTAAAGTTCTTACTTAACAAAATAATGTTGATTTCTCACCAAAAGACTAATACAAGATAACAGTGTCATGGTCCATAAATTTTGTACAACATGGCGAATAGAAAAGGCAATGAAGGCAACATAACAACTTGAAGATAGATATGAAAAAACCATTAGATAGAATGCCAAGGCTTGACAACCAGTGTCCCACCTAATGTTTGTACTTGATTTGACTATCTTTGCAATTGAGAATTAAGAAAAACTAGTGGCTAGCTGTTCTGGCACATAAATTAATTAGACAACTACGTACTATATATTCAAATATTCATAAGGAGATATTTTAATTTTAACCGATTACAATGCATTATCATAGTCGAATTTGTTGACCATTGACAAAAGAATTAAAAATCACTTCTTACTCTTACGCCTTCTATAACACTTTTTTTTTTTAATCATTTTTAATTATTTGTGAATAGTTTTTTATTTTATGTCTTTTGTGATAGTGCTTTTTCTTTAACGTACATGAACCAACATTCACAGATAGAGTGTCTAAGAAACTATTTATTTATGCACTTGAACAATTGTTTGGTCTCGAAATTCTTCCATATTGTCGTTACACGAATCATTTTAAATATAACCATATGGGGGTGTGCTCCCTTCCTCCATATTTTTTCATTAAAAATTTCTGAACCATCTTAATTTGCTTCTAAATATGCTACCATTGCATTTTCTAAGTATGCTTCTCGTACCCATAGTGGAGCTTTCTCTTATGAGCATGCCTAATACAAGGGTTGCAGAGCTAGCAAAGCTAGCTGATGCATAAAATTTAAATTAATTAAATATCAATTAAATAATATTAATGTAACTTTTATATTATCATTATTTTTTTTACTTAAAACTCATTCTCCTTGCTTTTTTGAAATGAAAAAATTACTAATAAATTTTTATATTAGGTAGCTATTGTTAACAATTTACCATGTAGGAAATTAGTTTTAAAAAAATTAAAACCTTAAATTGTTAGAGGGAATTTATTGTCATTCTTTGTAAAACAATTTAAGGTTTCTATTGGGTTGGATTTCTATTAAGCTAATATTTTAAGAGGAAAATAAAAGTATACAACTGATTTATAGATTTTTTTTTTTTAAATATTATATATTAAAATTTTTGGGCCTTTTTGTAATGGGGGGCCTAGGGCTAAAGTCAGGCCTAGCTAATAGAATCATCCATGAAGAAGAACAAACTCTGCTCAACCAAGTCCTTCCAAGTTAAAAATTAAAAAGTTATCTTTTGATTGGATGGTGAAGATAAAAATTCAAAAATTAACTTTCAATCTCGACCATTTAAAAAGGTATTGCAAGGTAAGGATTATTTCATCTGATCTCAATCTAGTTAGATGAGCCTCATACAATTCTAGAAGCAGCTCAAACTGCCAAATTATTAAAGACTAAAACATTAGCCTTTATGAGTATTTGACAAATTTGACATCCCATAGGAAACAACAGGATAAGAATATATGTACGGCATAATTTTGTTCCTTTGCTTTAAATAGAGAAAAACAGTCCAATAAATAGTAAGAGCATGAAACATAAGATTGATACCATTTTCTTCATCAAAAATGGAAAATTAAAATTTCCATTGCTTTTTTTTCATGCCTGGTTATCTTCTTTAAATGCTTGAAGTAGTAATCTTATGGTGTCAAGGTCATACATGGGGAAATAGATTCAGTTATGACTTCTTCGATCTTTTTCTTTATGCATTTTTTTTTTCTTTTTTTAAGAAACAAGAATTTATTCTACCCAATAAAAAAGAAAATAGTTTACCTCCAACCCATTACGTGACAAGTAAATAGACCATCCATGTGTGCTTTTAGTCACATGACATTTTTAAAGAGTCATGTGATTTTTTAAAATATACATGTGGATGGTCTATTTGCTTACTACGTAATGAGTTGAAGGAAGATTATCCAAACCGGATTGGAGGAAAATTATATCCATAAAAAAATACAACCATCCTCCATTATAGCTTGACACGTTCTTAATGGAAAGGATGAAGACGCAAATTACTAAAGGACTTATTCTAAGAGACCTTTTGACGAAAGTGTGAGCTGTACATTTGACCACACCATATCGAGCCTTAATGGAAAGGATGAAGACGCAAATCACTACAGGACTTATCCTAAGAGACCATTTGACCAAAGTGTGAGCTGTATTTGACCACACCGTATCGATTATCGTAACTTTAATTGTTGCTCTCTTTTTTCAATTTTTTTTTTCTTTTTAAAGTTTCATCATTCTTATCATTGCCTGCAAAGGGGACATTGTGGGTAACTTTTGATTCACTAAGTTTGAACTTTTGTGAGGTATAACTTTTACTTCAATCATGTACATAAAGTGACATTGTGGTTCTTCTCTGGGGCTGGTTACTTTTTGCCAAAAATGATATTGACTTTATGCATAATCAGCATAGACTACTAGTGAATATATCTCGATGTAAACAATGTCTTCCCATATGAATTGCCTATGCATGCGGAAGCTTCATAATTTGAATTTTCTAGTCCTACCTTCCAATATCAACTGGCTGTTTTTGGTCATTGAAATCTATCTTGGTGTATAGAATATGGTTTCCTGAATATTTTTGAAGAAATTGTTTTCACACCTTATTTCTGATTTAATTTTGTCATATTCATATTTCGTTTCTTATTATAGTACTAAGAGTAATTTATTTAGTATGGGTAATTTTTAGTTGCTTATAGCCTTATACACAATAGATACATCAATTGTATAAACTATAATTGTTGATTCTGTTTCGTTCCAGTCAGAACTGTCGGAATTTATCGTTCCAGACCGGAATTTTGGACAGAATACTTAATATATATATATATTCATTTTTTTTTTAACATATCATGTCAGTTTCCACTTTCTAACTTTCTATAATTTTTTACACTTGTCTCTCTCTCTTTCTCTTCCCCCATATGATATGACCGTACTTTTATCTTAAAATATTTCTTATTTCTCTCTCCCTTACTCCATCACATCACACCACTCCCATCTTTTCTATTTTGTCCTTTAGTTACATTTTCTCCTATCTCCCTCATCTTTATTTTTTTTTCATCTCTCTCTCTCTCTCTCTCTCTCTCTCTCAACATAATACCAATGTCTTTGTTTTTCCTACCAACACTCATAATATTCTTTTTTTTTCTCCCTCTTCTCCCATCACATATTTACATCAATTGATATTAAATATAACTCTTATTATATTTTTTAAGTGTTAAATATTTAAAATATATTATTATTTGATTTTAAAATAATATGGTATCATGGTTTTTTTTTTCATATATCTAAATATGGTATATAATTGATAAATAATATATATATATATATACACATATATATATATATATATATATATCCCATCACATATTTACATCAATTGATATTAAATATAAACTCTTATTTTATTTTTAAGTGTTAAATATTTAAAATATATTATTATTTGATTTTAAAATAATATGGTATCATGGTTTTTTTTTTCATATATCTAAACTATGGTATATAATTATAATATTATATATATATATATATATATATATATATATATATATATATATATAAAGACAATCCGAAAATAATTATATATATCAAACCAAACATCCAATCCTTGACTTTCAAATAGGTCTAAAAAGGAAGCTTAAGCCTTAAGTAGTATACTCCTTGGGACCCGGGACAGAATTGATAGTTACTTCTGAAAGCCACAATTTTTTTTTTTTAAGTCCACCCACCAATCCCCACTGCTCTCACTGTTGCTATTCGATATCCCCATGACCCCATCCCATTAAACCCATGGTTTTAAAAATTGGACTGCACCGGCCGGTTCAACCGTGAATCGGTGCTCTATTCGGTTTGGTTCTCTGAAAAAACTAGAAATTAGGAAAAAGTGATCAAAAATAAAAAAACCGGTGGTTTGACCATGAAAACCGCGAACCGGAGTTGTTGAACCGGTTTTGGCCCGGTTCCACTTATTCCAAAACTATGTTGTTTTTATTCATCTTTCCCTAACCTAAAACCCATTTTTTTCAGTTTCAGCCTTCCCTCCTCAGTCCTCACGCCGCTTCTACCTTTCTCACTCTGCCTCTCGGTCTCTCACTTTCACTCTCACTCTCACGTTCTCACCTCCAGCTTCTCACAGTCTCACCTTCGACATCTTGGTCTCGATCTCTCACTCTCGCGGTTTCTCACCTCACGGTCTCACTTCCGATGCGATCTCTCCTCCGTGACTCACGGTCTCGATCTCTCACCGTCTCACCTTGGTGGCTCGCGATCTCACCGCTGCCTCAGCCTTTTGCTCACGATCCCACTACTGCTTGCGATCTCGCTGTCGCCTCACACTTGCGATCTCACTGCCACCACTCGTCCTCGATCTCTCTCACCCACTGACCCAGCCAAAGGCCATGACACCCCCATCAACCTCTCTCTCTCTCTCTCTCACTCCCACTGTCAAATTTTGGTCTACTGGTTGTTTTTCTTTTTCCCCATATTTTCTCTATGATTTGGTGTCTACTAGGTTGTTGGTCTGCTGGTGTGAATTGTATGAAGTTTTGATTTTTATTCATTTGTATTTGTTGTGCTTCTGGATTGAAATTTTGATTGAAATTCAATTGTGTTTGTTGTGCTTCTGGGTTGTTGGTCTACTGGTATGATTTGTAAGTTGGTTTGTATTCATTTGTATATGTTGTGTAATTTATTTGATATTTGATTTTATTGCAAGATTGTTATTTGTATGGTTTAAGGATGATTATTTTGTATGTTAATATGCTTATTTATTTATTTATTTCTATTAAATATAAAATGTGAAAAGAAAACTGGTTATAATTCTTTTTATGTATTTAATTAATTATTTTATTTATTTATATAATTTTAAAGCTATTTATGACGTCACCGGTTCGACCACCGGTCGACCAGTGGTACGGGAACCACTCCCTTTTCCGGTTCTCTTCCCGGTCCGGTTTTTAAAACCATGATTAAACCTTTATCAATAGGTCAAAGTCAATTACGTTAAATAACCACACCTTTTTTTTTTTTTTTTTTTTATCTAAAACGGCAACTGAAATTTTTCAATAATTTAAAACCAGATAGCACCGTCCCAGGAAAAATAAACACAGCAAAACCCATTTGCAAATCGAAGTCCACTAACTGAAAAATCAAATTTAATTAGGCAGAACAAGTAGTGATTAACAAAAGTTTTGCACTAGAATTATAGGCATACTTTTTTCATAACAATTTAATTGAGTTTATAATTGTTATTAATTCTAATATAAACTCTTAATTGATATCATTTTACTCTGGTTAAATTGTATAATCACTCCTTGAGATTTGAGTCATTTGCAAATTGATTCTTGAGTTTTAATTTTGCAATATAACCGCTAGGGTTTTTTAATTGGTGAAATTGATCACTTTAAGTATATTTTTTTTATCAATTTTAATAATAAAATTTGTCACATGTATTACATTTAGGTTTATAATAATGAAATTTTTTATTATAAAGTGGTCACATGTAATGTACGTGATAAATTTATATTATTAAAATCGATAAAAAAAATATACTTAGAGTGATCAATTTCATCAATTTAAAAATCCTACGTAATTATATTGTAAAATCAAAACCTAATGGCGATTATCAATTTGTAAAAAGGTTTAGGTTAAGGTGCTTTTAACTTAATTGAAAGTCTCATCCATGATCCTCCCTGCAGCAACCATAAATAATAAAGTCTTATAATTAATTGTTACAACTTTTTAGGATGATCCTAGTGTCCGTAGACAACTAGACAAGGACACTGGCGATGGAATAAATCATTATGGTTGGGTCAGGAATCAAGTCACAAAGTTTCGTACTGACTTGTTCTGCTCCCTCACGTGTGCCTCTTTTTAAAAGCAAGTCTAAATTTTGACTGCGACTACGTGCCGGAATCATGGAAAGAGATGAATTATAGATAATAGATTCATATAATAGAATAAAAGCAATAATATAAGACTGTGAATCAAGCACCATCAAGTTTTATTTCTATTATATCTAATGAGGCTGTGTCCTCTTCTATTATATAGTTGTTTTTCTTTTCGTAATAAATTTTTTCTTTATCAAAAAAAAAAAAAAAAAGACTGTGGGTCATCTCCTTAAAGGGGGTCACATATAAGACGGACTAATGCTGCAACTCATATTTCAATTGGCATAGATCTATGCTAGAATACATTAAATTATTAAAGAAATGTTCTAATTTAGAGACAAAGCAAGAATGGCTTTTTTGGATTAAAAACTTAGAATTCAACTAGGATGAATGAATTTTTGTTTATTACATACCTATACACAAACAAATCAAAGGGCCTGCATTTCCTAATTACATTCCGGATCAATTCTTCTTTCGCAACTACAACATAGATTGGTTTTGTTATGTGCCTATCTAGACACACTACAAAAAAAATTGGGTTTCTACACCAGCATCATATATAGTGACTTGCATATTACTATATACGATTAGTCGATTAGGAAGGTTTTGTTTGCAGAAGTTAATTAATATTAGACTCAAAAAAAAATTGGACCTTGCTTATATAGTAATATATAGTTCAAAGAATGATACTGCTTTCTTCATAAAAAAGGAAAAATTAAAATGATAAATAACATGCGGTAGTTTCTCTAATCCAAAACAAATACCATTATCAAATACCAATTGATGATTTCTATAATCTAATTGACACACAGCACTTCTGCCATACACAAAACCAATAAACAAAGCCTCACACTCCAAATAGAAGAAGAAAGCCATTAATATATAATTGTGGGACATTTCAAAGTCAAAAAAGTTAGCAAGCTCTAAATTGTTGTGGTTTTCTACTTCCAGTCAAACCACATCTAATCTTGTTGTGCCACGAAACCAATCCTAATATATATAGTATTTAAATTCCAGCTAGCCACACCTACTAACAAGAGTATTAATTCTTCTTAGCACAAAAAGAGTATTAATTCTTGAAGATTTTTGCTATAACTATATACTTTGACGTAGCTTATTCCTTTTAACGAATTATTTTTTAATTAAAAAAAGGGGGCAAAGAAGGGTCTAAAATAAAATTGTATTTATAGTTATGTTTCTGTATATGTAAAATTGAGATCTTCATATATATATATATATATATATATATATACAATTACATGTATACAATTTTATAAATTATGTACTAAGGTCTCAACTCTTCTGACCTTTAGTATACAATTATGTACTTAGACGGACCTTTGGTAATATAGAGACAAAGGACAGTCATACTCATCAACTGATGATTGAAATTTATCTAGGTAATAGCCTAGATTATAATGCATTATATAGAGAAAAGTGACAGAAGAGATTAAAATAAAGAAAACTATGTTTATCGATCCCGAATGTGGACCAATAGACGCGCTTCTAGAACATACTGATTATCTTTTGTATACTCTTTCTTTCTCTCATTTTTTTATGCACATGAACACCAACATGTATAGTATTGAAAAAATTATTTTATTGCACAATCCTAATTCCATGTCATTACACGAATCCTCTTATTATAAATAACCTATCATGCTCCCCATT
>OU015761.1:68093049-68129861 GCA_907173295.1 Fagus sylvatica | reverse complement strand
ATTTTCCACTACAAAATTTTTGCTAAGCCTCTTGTGATCTTTAATTTTCATAGATTCTGCCATTCTAGCTTTGAAAGAGGTCATGTGTCAAGAAGCCTTGGCTTTTGATCCTAGACACAAGCAGATTTTACATAAAATTTCCCATTGTTGCACGGGGTCCAAATTAATTCATCTTGATCAGCTGGGATTCGGTGAATTCTTTGGATATTGTTGATGGTTGGTAGATCAAATAGCTCCTAGAATTGATTGAAATCCTAATTGCTTCAATATGAGGCTTTTAGTTTTGCAACATATTTCAGCCTTAGGTTGTATTAATTTCTAGATTTTGGGCAAAAGTTTTGAAGGAAGGGGATCCATGGATGCCAAATATTGATATATAGAGCTAATTCAATCAAGTAACAAGCACCTTAGATTATTAATAAGGCTTTGGCATATGTGGATCTACGAACACCAAGGCCCATAGCTAGTTTAGGCTTGCAAATGGAAGGCTAAATTGCATTACCCCAAGGCCCAAAGAAAGTCCTTAAGCTAATATCAATGGCAAAATAGATAGATCTGAAGCTAAAGAAGATACCACAATGTCAATCTCTCTGCTTGTGATAACACCTTGGCTTTCCAACCTTGAGTATTACCTGTTGCTCTTTCCACCACTTGATTAAAGAGTTGTTTTTGTTTCTATTAAACACTAAGGGGAAATCTAGGTACTTGGCTTCTAGTTTAGCCCTTTGGACTCCACTGGTAGCAAACATAACTTTATATCTCTCTCTCAAGTTATTACTAAAATATTTTGCTGCCACATTTGCTTTTGACTAAAGTACACTTTTGATCATTAAAGTTTTGAGGTTGTTTTTATTTTGATTTCTTAAGTTTGTGATTTTTCATTTTGGTCCATCAAGTTTAATTAATTTTAAACTGATTTTTTAAGTTTGAGATTTTTTATTTTGGTGCATAAAGTTTGATTCCATTTTAAAAATGGTTTAAATGGGGGTTTCCCCAATATTTTTTATGGACCTCATTTCACCATAAGATGGAATAAATGTAATTCACTAAACCTGAAAAAAAAATTTGGAAAATCAAACTTGTTTTACTGATTTTCTTTTCGTGAACATTAAAGAAAAAAAGTAATTCATAGAATTTGTTAACTGATATATTTTAATAATTGAAGCAAATAAATTTCTATGATCACTAAAAAACTACCACTATCTGAGGAACAATGTCGTACTCCACGTATCAAGTTAAGAATGGAATTGTCAGATTGATTTTAAAAAAGAAGAAGAAGAGAAATCTGTGGATATTAAAACAATTAAAAGCAGTAGATAAAACGTTAAGCCAAAAGGGAAAAGAAGTAAAGAAATACAATTATTTTTTGGAGCAGGATATAAAAAGTGGGCAATTCATATGGCTAAGCATGAAGGATTTCAGCAAGTTGTTATTGAACAAGTTTAAAAAACGTTCATAGAAGCTCTTTCAGGCCCAGAGACTAGCCCAAACTGGTAGGGTTTGCAATAATAATTGGGCCGGGAAGGGTGTAAATATGGCTGTTCTGGAGTTTAAAGTGGGCTTTGAGGTCTTCTTTTATGGGCTGTGGGCTGAATAAAGCCCTAAAAGGGAAGACTAATCAATTTTAGGCCCACGTTGCTGATCGAAAAGCTTGGCATTTAATACTTAATTAGTCACAAACCCGTGTCATGCACAGAAAAATTACTTAAAATGAAATCTAAAGAATTATTGGTCTAAATATGATTTTTTCTGTCTTTTATATTTTGTCTAAATATGAAAATTGATAATTATTAAAAGACATTTATTATTATTGTGTTTATATATAAAATATATTATAGTATTAGGCATTTATTATGATTGTGTTTATATATATGAACAATATATTATTTCTATTAAAGAAAATATAATGTGTCAAGATTCTAATGAGATGTTTAATTATAGAATAAAATTTAAATTCAATTAAAAAATATATATTAAAATAATGAGGTGTAAAATTGTGAGAGCAGCTTATGTGATACAATATTATGAGGTCAACCAAAAGTGAAAAAAAGTTTCGGTTTTACATTATAAGTATAGAAACCAATTTAATTCATTCTAGGAAAAGACTTCTCTATGTACAATGCAATTTAATTCAATCTAAGAAAATACTTCACCCTGTACAATCTGCTTCTATATAGCAAAAGAATAATTTATGCTAAAGGTTCCCCCAATTGAAATTGCAGAGAATTTAAACAAAAATACCATAGGAATGGCCATACAAATGAGTTTCCAGAAATACTTTCAAGCACTATACACAACTGAGCCAGTGACAATGGCCACTTTAATTGCTTATTCTTTTCAATAATAGCTCCTCATTTTATTTTTATAGTTTATGTTCGGATCAAATTTCCATTAGATGTCACTTAAAAGTTAAAACTATTTGGAATTGGAGTGGAATTTATAGAGCTTTTGTCAGTTGAACTCTTGCAAACATATGAATATGAAAAAATTAAAGCAGAAATAAATAAGGTGTAAAATCAATTTCTTCAAAAATATTCAGGAAACAATATTCTACTACACCAAGATTTCAATTACCATAAACAGCCAGTTGATTTTGGAAGTTAGGACTAGAAAATTCAAATTATGAACCTTCCGCAGGCATATATAGGCAATTCATATAGGAAGACATTATTTAAATTGAAATATATTCACTAGTGGCCTATGGCCTTACCTCTGTGTCAGTCTATTGTTTCAATTTTGCCGTTTTTACATCAAGTAAAAAAGTATTACTCTACAAATTCACCTATACTTTGCAAAGTAATTGACTTGAATCAGCAAAATTTGTCAAGAAAACCAGCTACCAACAAAACCGGTTGCAAGGTGCTCAACAAAACCATTAAGTGCTCATCATGCCCTTTTTTTTTAATAAATTGAGATATGCAATTACACCAGACAATAGTTTTTAAGGATTAAGTTGAAACAATAATTTTTAATCTTAATCCTTGAATAAAAGAAATTAAAACTTATTTTTTCACTATTTGGCTTTTGACCTTTTTAGTTTTTACCCTTGCACTTTTTAAGTTTTCTTGAACTAACTATCGCATGTTCTACATCTCAATCCCTTTTTAATATAGGTAAAGAGGTAAAGCCGTAAAGATGAAAAAGACCAAAAAAAACCTCATAAATTATAAGTTTACACAACTTTTAAGGATAAAACAGTAAATCTCTTCCCTATTACTTTACCATCAAAATCACTTACTCAAATTTTTTTTTTTTTTTACATCAAATAAAGAAACGAAAAAAATAGTACACAATAAAACCAAATGTGCAAAAAAAAAAAGTTGCTCAACATTCCCTCTTTTTAATATAGTTAAAGGGGTAAAACTTAGTTACAGTTTCTTAGGTCAAGTACATTAGGTTCTTAGTTGAATTCAAATATATTGAATTTAAATATTCTTAAAAAAGATAACATTGTTTGTGGTTCATTAGTTAATGTAACTATATGTTTGAATTCAATTGGGGAACCTAATGTACCTTAACCTTAAGAAACTGTACCTAAGTTTTACCCCAGTTAAAAATAGGTATCTTCTAATCTAGTCTTTAACAAGAGTAATAACTAAGGAAATAGTTTTCCTCCAACCCGGTTTGGAGGAATCTTCCTCCAACCTACTATGTGGCATGTAAATAAATCATCCACATGTACTTTTAGTTATATGACCTTTTTAACGAGTCATGTGACTTTTTCAAATAGTACATGTGGATAGTCTATTTAATTGACACATAGTAGATTGAAGGAGATTTTCTCCAAACCGGGTTAAAGGAAAACTATGCCCATAAACTAAGACATAAAGAGCCAATAAATTAGTGTCTAAACAACACTATAAAGCATTATCTTTTTCTTTAATTAAAGATACTTTTAAAAAAACATGATATTTATATGTGTGGGGTTTGGATTCTGAAGAAGAAAATCATAACATAAAAGGTCACATCTACCTATATGAAAGAATATGGGACGAACAGTTGGATGATCCCAATACGGAATAAAGCCTTAAAGGAGTCATAACTGATGTTGTAGTTTGTTGACTGATAGTGATGGATAATAATATTCGTATTGTTGTGGTATCAAGGGAACACAGAAAGTCCATCAATTTAGAGAAAAATAATATTTTTTGTTGGTTGTGCATTCCATGCAAAGGAAGTTTTGTTTGAAGTTGAGTTGTTTTCAATAAGAAATTCAAAGTTAAGTTAGATTCGAAAGTGGTGCATCATGAGTTCATATTGAATATTAAATCCCAAGATGACAAGTGCATAGAGTGTGTTCTGTTGTGTGTCTCAGTCACGTGGAGGGCCCCGTGCCATGTTGTGTGTCTCAGTCTTATTTTTATGGTTTGTTGTCTAAATTATATCTGCTGGTTTGACGGTCCAGTATTGGTTTTCAATAAAGGTTTCACATTAATCACAAAAGTTGCAAGCTTCAAGAAAAAGTTGCGGAATTTTCCTAATTGAAAATACAACATTTTGGCTGGCTTTTAGGGAGGAAATCTTTGATATTTTTGTGGACCAGCTTTAGTGGCCGGCTGTCATAAGAGTAGTTGGTAAAGAATTCATCTTTCTTACTTTCGAACAAATTGGAATTCATGGAACTTTGTCAAGTCAGGAGAACCATTCCATGTAATTAAGAATACATCTTTCTTACTTTCGAACAAATTAAAGATTCATGGAATTTTGTCAAATTAGGAGAACCATTCCATGTAATTAAGAATTCATCTTTCTTACTTTCGAACAAATTAAAGATTCATAGAATTTTGTCAAATCAGGAGAACCATTCCATGTAATTAAGTATAGATTTTCATTTTGTCAACTATGGCTAAAGATGTGGGTCTTGCAATTGGCATCGATTTGATCACGTTTGCGTGGAGATCATAGCCAATCCAAGGGAACAAGACGACATTGTCTTATATAGCTTTCACTAATTACACCGTGACTTTGATCAGTGATCAATGATGCACCATCCCTGCAATGCAATTTCATGTTCAGGAATCGTACACACACAGTCTCAAAGCAATTAATACAAGATAAACCCAAATTCCTCATTGTCAAAAACATACAACACCGCTATTAATTGAACTAAATAACCAAATTCCACCCCTCTCTGAGTAATACTTTATTATATAGACAAAGAAAAGTTCAGTACATATATATTAATCAGTACTAGGGGTAGTTGGAGGTGCCACCATTAGGCATAGCGTGAGTGCGAGGTAGCGGACTCTTCTGTGGTGACCATAGCAATAGTGCAGCGTTGTGACTTGTTGTTGAAGCTGGGATATGTGTGCCCGGATTAGGTGGAGGAACATAATAAGCCTTATGCAACATAGAGGGATGTGGAGGAGGGCTCTTCCTTTATGACCTTGTTGAACTAGGAATATGGGTGCCAGGATTGGGAGTAGATGGAGGAACATCAACCTTATTCAACATAGAGGGATGTAGAGGAGGACTGTTCCTTTGTGACCTTGTTGATCCGGGAATATGGGTGCCAAGATTGGGAGCAAATGGAGGAACATCAACTTTATTCAACACTATAGGATGTGGAGGAGGACCCTTCCTTTGTGACCTTGTTGAACTAGGAATATAGGTGCCAGGATTGGGAGCAGATGGAGGAACATCAACCTTATTTAACATAGAGGGATGTGGAGGAGGACTCTTCCTTTGTGATTTTGTTGAACCGGGAATATAAGTGCCACGATTGGAAGCAGATGGAGGAACATTAACCTCATTCAACATAGAGGGATGTGGAGGAGGACTCTTCCTTTGTGACGTTGAACAGGGAATATGGGTGCCAGTATTAGGAGCAGATGGAGGAACATCAACCTTATTCAGTATAGTGGGATGTGGAGGAAACTCTTCCTTTGTGACCTTGTTAAATTGGGAATATAGGTGCCCAGATTGGGAGTAGATGGAGGAACATCAGTTGGAATATAGGTGCCTGAATTGGGCACTGATGGATGAACATAACCCTTAAGCAGCTTTCGGCGTAGCAAAGGAAAGACATAATTAATGTCATCACTAACGAATGCATTTTGGCTGATTGTCGAAGGATGGATGTCAACAGTAGAGGTCGGAGTATTGGGCACGCCGGAAATGGTAGAAGGATTGGGCAAGGGCACAGATATTGGAGGGACTTGGTTGAGCAGATTTTGTTGTTCTTCTCCAGGGATGATTCTGCTAGCCTCAGATGCAGGCGTGCTCATAAGAAAAAGCACAACTATAGCTACAAGAAGCATACTTGGAAAAAGGGATAGTAGCATATTTGTAAAGATGGCTCAGAAGTTTTTGATGAAGAAAATGGGGAGCATGATAGGTTATTTATACTAAGAGGATTCGTGTAATGACATGGAATTAGGATTGTGCAATAAAATAATTTTTTCAATACTATACATGTTGGTGTTCATGTGCAAAAAAAATTGAGAGAAAGAAAGAGTATACAAAACATAATCACTATGTTCTAGAAGCGCGTCTATTGGTCCACATTAGGGATCGATAAACATAGTTTTCTTTATTCTAATCTCTTCTGTCACTTTTCTAAATATAATGCATTATAATCTATGCTAATACCTAGATAAATTTCAATCATCAGTTGATGAGTATGATGATAAATGTAGTGTTAATTTCTTAATTTTAATCTCCTTAGTTCTTACTGTCCTTTGTCTCTATATTACCAAAGGTCCGTCTAAGTACATAATTGTATACTAAAGGTCACAAGAGTTGAGACCTTAGTACATAAGGTATATATACCATATACAGTTCTTCTTTCACTTTTACATTCTTTTTCTGTATACCAAAGGTCTTGAGAAAAAAAAAATATTAATTGTATTCATGTAATTGTATATATATATATATATATATATATATATATATATATATATATATATATATATGAAGATCTCAATTTTACATATACAGAAACATAACCATATATACAATTTTATTTTAGTCTCTTCTTTCCCCCTTTTTTTTATTAAAAAATAATTAGTTAAAAGGACTATTATAAGCTACGTCAAAGTATGTAGTCATAGCAAAAATCTTCATGAATTAATACTCTCTTTTTGCTAAGAAGAATTAATACTCTTGTTAGTAGGTGTGGCTAGTTGGAATTTAACTACTATACTAGCTGCAAACCCGTGTGATACACAGGAAAATTATTGAAAATAAAATCTAAATTAATTTTAATTCCTTTTACTTCTTTTGATGAATATGTATTTTTTTTCTTTTTCTTTTTTGTAGTTCAAAATGTTGTAGGCAAGATAAATAAAGAGATTTTACGAATCGGATTTAGGATAGATCCTACTTTTTGGTTTAAAAAAATAACTAATAAAGTATTTACCATAGGATAATTAAAATTTAATATAATGTAATTTTTCTTTTGGCATAAGTTGAATATAGTCCAATTTTTATAAAACATGATTCATGTTTATATTTATCATATGGATCATGTTTCCATCCCAAAATAAAATAAAGGATAGGATACTTAAAATAAGAAGAAGGACAAATAAATACATAGACACATGATTATATGATCAAACCTAGATAATTTTCATAACTCATTTCAAGTTCATGCGGTTTTATTATAACAAATTCATCCACCTTATTATTAAAAGATATTTATATTGTGTTTATAGGGTAAAATTTAAGTACAGTTCCTTAAAGCTACAATTGATTGAAATCCTAATTGCCTTGACACATTTGAAGTGGTGAAAGCAAAGTCAGTCCAACCAAGTTCATGACCTTGCCATTTGAGGATCCGACCGTCAGCCACGCCGGTGTAGGGCCCTTCTCCATTGGGATCAAAGGCGAGGCTCTCCGGGCCCACAGCTCCTGTTACTTGCATAATCTCTGCTGTGTGGAGCTTGTCATGGGACCCAGGTATACTTGGTGGTTCCAAGAGAGTCAGAATTTTGGCTGAAGGGAAGAGAGCAAAGATGATGGAAAGGACTGCTAGAGTCACTGTGTACTTTGAGATCATGGCTTTTTTTTTCTTTTCAGATGGAGATGAAGATGAAGATGAAATGAAAAGGTGAGTGAGAGAGTATCTCTTGTCTTCAGAGAATCGGTTTACCAGTGATGTATGTTGACTTAGTCGACCGATAGTTGCGAGGTTGGTTGGTTAGCAACTTAGCAGCACGTGGGAGGCGGAGTATTTTCTTAGCAGATTTTGACGTTAGGGATACTGACAGATTTTATTACCACATATAAATCTTACAAAAGTAATGTGTCACTCAGATTAAGATTATGAGTTTAGACAGGAAATAAAACAGTTTAGAAAACAACCCCAAAAAGTAAGTGGACCGAACTTATTAAATCATGAACACATTTTCTTTGTCATAAGTTAGGTATCTCAGTCACTTAGGCATTCGGCCCAGTGGTTATCCCCCTCCCCAAAAAGCTCAACTTCTCTATGAGGATATGGGTTCGATTCCTGTGATCCCCAAAATATACATGTGTATGAGTTTAGATTAGAATTTCTATCATATATTAAAAAAAAAAAAAAAAAAGTTAGGTATCTCACAGATCCATTTAAAAATATACTAATTAATGCTTAGCAATTAAGTTAAAGGCCAAGGAGATAAACCGAGATATGGCTGCAATGTGGCACTTAAAGCTAGATGGGATGAATTATGGTCTCTTGCTAGTTGCTACTCATTACAAAAAGGGAAGAAAAAAAAAATCATTTGGCCCAGGTTCCTTCCTTTTGGGAGAGGAGAAAAATAATAGAAAGAGAGCGTGAAACCAAGAGAGAGAGAGAGAGAGAGAGAAAAAAAAAAGATTTTGTTTTGGAGGTAGTGCAAGGAATGAGACAACACAGTTTTGGATATACTTTGAAGTTTATGAAAAGCGCACAATTCAAGGGGAATTTGTGACATTTAAATTAGTGCACAAATCAAGGAGAATTTGTGACGCTTGAATTAGAGAAGTATCACAAACATACATAAGTGAAGAATCTTTGAGGTTTTTTTTAGGCAGTTATTAGATGCTACCACTATGGAGAGTTGTTGTATTCAAGATGAATAAAGATCACAAGTGAGTGTGTGTTAATACCTAAGAGAGAATATATTATTGTGTTTGGTGTGGATCTCAAGTTAGGCATAATATTGAGAAGAACTATTGTAATTGATTTTATAATAATGAAATTTATTTGGAGTTGGTCTATGGTTTTTCTCTTTAAGGAAAAAAAGTTTTTCATGTAAATCTTTGTATTCTTGTGTATGATTAATATCTTGGTAATTGATTAAAATAATTGTGGAATTCCTTAATTCACTTAAAACTAAATTATGGCCCACAACTCCACAAGTGTTATTGGTTCTTTCATTATCCCAAAAAAGAGAGTAATAAATTTTAACAGGGAATAAAACAGTTTAGAAAACAAAAACAAAAAGTAAGTGGACCTAACCTATTGAATCATGACTAACTTTTTTCTTTCCTAAGTTAGGTATCTGAGTATCTCACATATCCATTCAAAAATGAGTAAAACTCAGGTACAATTCCTTATGTTAAGTACATTAGGTTTCCTAATTAAATTCAAACACATGGTTGTATTAACTAATGAAACACAAATAATGTTATATTTTCCAAAAATATTTAAATTCAATGTATTTGAATTCAACTAAGAATGTAATGTACTTGACCTAAGGAACTGACTTAAGTTTTACCTTTCAGAAATATACTAATTTATGGTTAGCAATTAAGTTAAAAGGCCAAGGAGATAGACTAAGATATGGCTGCAATGAGGCACTTAAAGATGGGATGCATTATGGTCTCTTGCTAGTTGATACTCACTACAAAATGGGAAAATAATCATCTAAAGCTCATCTTTTGCTTCTTTTGTGGGAAGAATATCCCACACAATTTTCCACCACAAAATTTTTTGTTAAGCCTCTTGTGATCTTTAATTTTCATAGATTCTGCCTTTCTAGCTTTGAAAGAGGTCACGTGTCAAGAAGCCTTGGATTTTACCCTATAAACACAATAGCTCCTACAATTGATTGAAATCCTAATTGCCTTCAATATGAGGCTTTTAGTTTTGCAACATATTTCAGCCTTAGGTTGTTTTAATTTCTAGGTTATGGCCAAAAGTTTTGGAGGAAGGGGATCCATGGATGCCAAATATTGATATATAGAGCTAATTCAATCAAGTAACAAGCACCTTAGATTATTAATTAGGCTTTGGCATATGTGGATCTACGAACACCAAGGCCCATAGCAAGTTTAGGCTTGCAAATGGAAGGCTAAATGATTTCGAAAAATATTTAGCCTTCTTTGCATTACCCCAAGGCCCAAAGAAAGTCCTTAAGCTAATATCAATGGCAAAATAGATAGATCTGAAGCTAAAGAAGATAATGGTGTACAAAGGAATTGTAGAAAGGACAAATTTAATCAAGGTCAATCTCCCTGCTTGTGATAACACCTTGGCTTTCCAACCTTGAGTATTACCTGTTGCTCTTTCCACCACTTGATTAAAGAGTTGTTTTTGTTTCTATTAAACACTAAGGGGAATCTAGGTACTTGGCTTCTAGTTTAGCCCTTTTGACTCCACTGGTAGCACACATAACTTTATATCTCTCTCTCAAGTTATTACTAAAATATTTTGCTGCCACGTTTGCTTTTGGCTAAAGTACACTTTTAATCATTAAAGTTTTTATTTTGATTTCTTAAATTTGTGATTTTTTATTTTGGTCCATCAAGTTTAATTAATTTCAAACTAATTTTTTAAGTTTGAGTTTTTTCATTTTGGTGCATGAAGTTTGATTCCATTTTAAAACTGGTTTAAATGGGGGTTTCCCCAATATTTTTTATGGACCTCATTTCACCATAAGATGGAATAAATGTAATTCACTAAACCTTAAAAAAAATTTGGAAAAGCAATCTTGTTTTACCGATTTTCTTTTCGTGAACATTAAAGAAAAAAAGTAATTCATAGAATTTGTTAACTGATATATTTTAATAATTGAAGCAAATAAATTTCTATGATCACTATTAATTAATTATAGCAACATTAACCAAATAGCATTTATGCATATGGAATTTGAATCAAGTGGCACCTCACCCTCAAAGTATTAGTATGCAATCATGAATGAGAATGGTGGTCCAATCTGACTGGGTGCATGAGTTTTCACCTATCAAAAAAAAAAAAAAAAAAAGAAAAAAAAAAGAGAAGAAGAAGAGAAATCTGTGGATATTAAAAAAATTAAAAGCCGTAGATAAAATGTTAAGACGAAGGGGAAAAGAAGTAAAGAAAAAGAAACTTATATACAATTATTTTTTGGAACAGGATATAAAAAGTGGGCAATTCATATGGCCAAGCATGAAGGATTTCAGCAAGTTGTTATTGAACAAGTTTCAAAAACGTTCATAGAAGCTCTTTCAGGCCCAGAGACTAGCCCAAACTGGTAGGGTTTGCAATAATAATTGGCCTGGGAAGGGTGTAAATATGGCAGCTCAGGAGTTTATAAAGTGGGCTTTGAGGTCTTCTTTTGTGGGCTGTGGACTGAATAAAGCCCTAAGGGAAGACTAATCAATTTTAGGCCCATGTCTCTTATTGAAAAGCTTGACAATTAATACTTAACTAGTAGGGTACCCGCGCGATGCGCGGTTTATATCGTAAGTTGTAGTATAATAAAGAAAGTTATGTAATGAATGCTTGATATCATATGTAATTTGAATGAATGCTTAAAATACAATTTAGCAAATTATTTAACACTTAATTGAACAATTGAGAAACATTAATCTCAGAAAATTGAAAATAGAACGCAGATACAAAATCTTTAACTTAATATTACTTCTATGCAAAAGTAACTTGATGACATATTATTGAAGTGTTCACTATGAACTTATTCACTGGACAGTTAGCATAGCTTTGCCCCTACAATGATGATCCCAACAGAGTATTCACAACACTGAGCATCCCCTAGTATGTTTAAAAATAGATACTGCAGAAACTCCAGCAAGGTTTGGAAATAGGCAAATATAAACGCATTTAATAATTTGGCTACTCTCATGTATTACAACAAAAGTAGAAAAAAAATTCAACCATGTCGAATAGATATATGAGGCATTGAGTTTTAGTTTGGATGCTTTGAAGAGATGCTCATAAGAAACAGCCTGATTTTCTCTAATCGGCTGGTGAGTGTAGAGCAATATTTATTACCAGGTGTGATTTTCTGTCACACACAGCATGGTGCATGAGGATGCCTGCAGCAACTGAAACATTGAAAGAGTCCACCATGCCTTTCATTGGAATACAGCAATGCAAATCTGACAACTCCAGGGCCTCATTAGTTATCCCCCTGGAAGCAGATCTCAATTATTAATGCAGATTTCAGACATGACCATTCTATATAGCTTTTCTCATTTGCTTCAATATAGCCACGTCTGTCTCTTCATCTTGAATAAAAGATTTATATTTCACTAAGCCATATGATTGTAATTGGTCAACATATGAGCAATGTTAACTCATATCAATGAGAAACATCTACCATGTATACATGATCTACCCAATTTACATGTTCTACCCATGAACTTGGGTAAGTGGGACACCCCGGCCTGTGCATAAGGCAAAAAAGAAGGTTGACCAATGCCAATTAATTTCTTGATCAAAGTGTAAAAAATAGAAAGGAGGGAAACTGGGATAGAAAGCAAAATCCTTAATATATGTTGATGCCAATTAAATATTGCAGCATGCCAAATCTAAAACATCATCAATATAGCAATACATATGCAGCATGGCAAATCTAAAAATTTTTAAACACCTACTTATACTTATGACCTCTATGTCCTTCGATACTACAGCCTTGCTTGTAGCTGAACCAACAAAACAATTTCCTCCTAAGACTACAACCTACTAAGGTAAGAATCTTCATGAGAAGTCTGCTAAAGCACCCAAACAAATAAATACTGAGCTGTAGATATATGAGATGCGATTATTGTAGAACAGTTTTCCATTTTCCAAATATATCAATTTTATGTGCTAGACTTAAGCAACTAACAGAGCCAATCTAGAGTTTAACAGCCAAAGCAACAAATGTCGTATAGAAGTGGTCTAAGTATACATATTGCACAAATATACAACATGTTGTCAATATGATTCACATAAAAATAAAGAATCACTTACCAACCAACAACTTCTTAGTGTGACTGTAAAAAAATCAACGAAGCCAATCTTCTCTGTTAGAGGAAATCAAACTGGTGGGGCTTCCTCCAAAATCTAAAACAATGCATGACTAAAAAAAATATAAGCAACCTGTGAAAATACTCATGATTTCCTTACAACACCATTAAACACAGAATTGCAACAGCCAACAAAAAAAATAAATAACGGATTGTAAGTTCAGTTCATCATGAAATGACTAAAATCAGGGGTAGGCAATTGTTGTTGGTGACATTGCCAGTAGGAAAAAGAATAAATCCATCATTTTGTAATTTAAATTACCCTTTGTCGCTGGTGCATGTATTCCAAACTAACTTTAGAAGTTTCCTCCCTACCTTAGTGATATACTTTCTCTTTGGTAATCCGCATTTCTTCTCAAGCAGGGAATTGCAAGACCATTGACAGCTAATGAAAATTCATGTAGGCCAGTAATCAGTAATGCAAAGTCAAAGAAATTGGTTGCATCATCTGCTCCAATGTGTGACCTAAAGTTTGTTGCATGCCTGGATAGTAATAGTGGTAATTGCAAGTTGCAAATTATGTCAAAGAATCCATCCTAAAAGAAACAAAAAGTAGACATGGTTATTTGATCAATATCCACTCTTACTTTTCTTTGCCACCATTGCATAAAAGCCAAAGCTCTGCTCAAACTGTTGATGCAGCAACTTCATAGGAGACGATATTGGTGGCTTCTGTTGTGTAACCTACAAAAGTGAGTGACCTGGTTTAGTTAAGAAAATATTTGCAAAATTTTGAAAAGAACATAAAGCTAATGCTTCACAATGAGTTTCTTAAGTTATAACTGAAACCATGTAGTAATCGGCTTGCTATTACCAAGCTATTGTCTTCATCCATTCCAGAGTATCAAAATTAAGTGCAATGATTAAATTAAAAAAACAAAAGAGAGGAAAATAATAATATTTCTACCATCCTAATGTCTTCATCCATTCCAGAGTCTCCCACCTTATAATACTCTGAAAGTGATACATGAGACTCTATAATTCTTATTTGCCCTTAAAAAATAAGTTTGCCTTAGTGTTTGATTAAGAAGAAATAGTGTAATAGTGGTAATAATGATCAACATAGATATTTCTAAAATGTTTTTAGTGGCCTCATGCCCAAACCCCTTTTCGGTTTGGCTTAGGTTTTTTGTCAAACACATTGAGGGTGATAGGTTGGCCACTATTTACATGTGGTACACAACATTTAATTGTTAGAACTAAAAAGACAGTAAACAGAGGAATTGAATCCTAACTAAATCCAGAAATTGAGGCCAAGTGGCAAACTCACCACAAGTACAACTCATTATAGGAACAAATGTTTACCATTTTACTTCATTTGTTTAATTACAAAAATAGTGCGTTATCAGATGCAGACACAACAAATACATGAGGACAAAAGCATTACAGGACATATTCACTTTAAGACTGTCTCCAAAATCCTCCATCACAGACCAAACAAATGGCTATGAATGTTTGATCTACATCACAACATGTCATCTACAGGAAGACTTATGATCTTTCCACATAAAAAAGCTTCAAATGGGTTGGCAAAGTGAAGAATTATACAATTGTTCTAACAGGAAAAGATTTGGGGTTCTCTCATGATGAGGTTGAGGTTTAAAACCAATTGGATTTGACAAATAAGATAGAGTGCAATGTAAACTATTTCTACCCATACAAAGGTAGATCTTGTGCAACTTTGATTAATTCCCAAACTGACTTGACATAAACAGACCAAACTAAGTATGATTTATATTTGCATCATAAAACAGATACCGAGTCCAGAAGTCTAGCATCAAAAAAAAATCTGCCAGAACTTCAGGCCCATTTGGTAGTTTACGCATATTACTTTCCCTGTTCTCAAAAACATTTTGCATTCCCTTTTGTAATTTTCTTATTGACAGCCGTCCTTTTCATTTTGTTTTCAAGAACTCAAACCCACCAAATGCATTTTCCCAATCACGTCAAAGAAAAAAAATTGACAATGGGTTATATATAAACTTACAATTTTCCCTGTCTTCAGCACAACCAACAATCCCTATTGTCCATGATTTCTCTGCCGTAGCAATTCCCATCCAAGATATGGATTTGAAGAAAAAAAAAAAAAAAGTCATCAGCAAACCCTAGTTAGAAACCCCAATTTCCAAAATAAAATCCACTCACTCACTCTGATCACTGAGAGACTTACCTCCAAGAGAGACATACAGAAATGGCATTTCGAGTAATTACGCAATGAAATCAGGGGCTGAATTTAGGTCTTGATGGGCGTGGCTAAAGCCTGGAGGTTATGCGTGTTGGAGAACGACGGCGGCGACGACGTCGTTTCAGAGGAAGCCGATCCCGTGGTCCTGGGTTTGCGGCTTGATGCTCTTCGGCTTGGGCTTGATTTCGCTCTTCAGCGACGACGTCGTTTCAGAGGAAGCCGATCCTGTGGTCCTGGGTTTGCGGCTTGATGCTCTTCGGCTTTGGGCTTGATTTCGCTCTTCACCGGCCACGTGGCCTCTGATCTTGAATGGTACTCTCAGCGCTTGGTCAAGCGCTCCTTGTATTCTAGACTGGTAATTCTTTGTAGTTAGTGTCTTTGTGAAAGTTTGAAGTTTCAGATTAAAAAATGAAAAATAAATTACAAAGAGGGATGGTGGGAACTGCACCAACCGAATGAAGAGAGTGATGTGGAATGGAACTGGTGCAATTGTTGATTATTGATCATTATTGCTTTATTAAATAACATATCAATAAATTTAAATAATAGAAAAACACTTGCTTTAATTTGATGTTTTAATTGCTGATGTGGCAGCCACATCAGTTTGTAGGACACTTGGTAGAACCTCAGTTAAAGGTTTCTGCTTTTATATATATATTGATTAGTCGCAAACCCATGCGATGCATGCAGGGCCGGCCCTAGGGTAAGCCTAGCAAGACATTGGGCTTGGGCAACCACCCCTCATAGGGGCAACCATAGGAAGAAAAAAAAAATACAGTATATAGGAAAAAAAAAAAACTAGATCTTGCTGATACAGTATGCCAAAAGAACATTGAGCTCATCCTTGTTAGTGCCACCTCTTCTTCTTCATCCTTGCCACTACTGCCTCTCTTTCTTCTTCTTCTTCTTTTTCTTCTTCTTTCTCAGCATTGTTTTGGGTTTCTAAATGACATGGTAAAAAACTTGCGCACAAATGCCACAGTCAAAAACTACTTTATTTGCTTTTCTAATCCCCACGTTATTTGCTAATTTCTTTCTATCTTAATTATTATTTTTCTTTCCAACTACTACTACTACTTACACTTGTCTAATTTTCCATGGTTGGGTGGTCTTGTCACCACTTTCTCTCTTCTTTTTAGTTCACTGTCATCTGCTTTCAATTTTCAGAATGATTTAACTTGGCGTTTAGATTAATTTATTTTTGTGGGATGTTAGAATTCTTTTTTCTCTTTTTTAGAGATATGGATAGTATGAGCTTAGAAATAATTTGTATTTGGATTACATTTTTAAAAAGAGTAATACTTTGGACCTAATTTAATATATTAATTCAAAAAACTAGAAGTTGTTTCGATTGGAAAAGGGGAATGACAAATTTTGATACCGATCAATACCGATATAACGTTTCAAAATTATCACTATATATATCGAAACAACTTCCAGTACAGTTTTTTTGTACTCACAAATAATTGTAATTATATTAGTTTGATATAATTAATTGTGTATAAGAAGTAGTTTTAGTTTAATATTTATATGGTAATGTAACCTTGATTTTGCATAAATTTTTTTTTTTTTGACTTTTATGTCTTTTTTTAATATCTAATAATAAGTGGGCAACTAAAATTGGGACAGACTTGGGCAACCTAAATCTCGAGGCCAGCCCTGGATGCATGGAAAAATTACTTAAAATGAAATTTAAAGAATTATTGGTCTAAATATAATTTTTTTTGTCTTTTATATTTTTTCTAAATATGAAAATTGATAATTATTAAAAGATATTTATTATTATTGTGTTTATATATAAAATATGAAATGGGTTCAAGTTATATCCGGTGTAACTTCAAAAGAGTTATTCCTTTTCTAGACCATTGATTTCCAATAGATCTAAAGGTTCAAAATAAATCATTTATTTATTATCCTCCAAATCAGCTAACCTAATTTATAACATTTTTTTTCTCTCATTTATAGCATTTATCTATCTCCTATTTTCACTCCATTGCTTAGTGCTTACCGAAATTCTCTCCTAACTCTTCTCTCTTTGTTACTTCCTCTTTCTCGGAGACTGACCTCTAGTTCTTCCTTATCCACCATTAAAGAAGCAAGTAAATATATACTTTGGGTTCATAAAGGTTTAAATTCTATTACTTTAAGTTATTTGGTTTTTGGTTTTTGACAAAGGATATAAGAACATAGAAATTGTGAAAAAAAAAATAGAAAGGAAGTGATCTGGGTAGAGGAAGAAATTAAGGAAATATATAAAATAAAAAAAAAAAAATTATGAATTAAAATCCATCATCTTCTTCTTCTTCTTTTTCTAAATTTTTCTTCTTCTTCCTTTTCTTTTTGGCTGTTTAATTCAAATATATATATATATATATATATATATATATATATCTGGTTTTTTTAATCAACTGTAATATTGATCCCCTCATTAAAAATCCTAACAGTCCTTAGTTTTTCTTTTACGGTTAAAGGGATGTGAGAGAGAGAAATGGGGGGGAGAGAGATAAAGATGAAGAGATAAGGGAAGAGAGAGAAAAAATGCTATAATGAGGGTAAGTAAAAAAATGCTATAAATTAGGTTAGATGATATGGAAGAAAATAAATGACTGAAATATTCTTAACCATTAGATCTATTGGAATTCAATGATCTAAAAAGAGTGTAACTCTTTTAAAGTTACACTGAGTGTATCTTGAACCCATCTCATAAAATATATTATAGCATTAGGTATTTAGGGTCCGTTTGGGGGAACTGTTTGAAAACGAGCGTTTTTAAAAATAGCGATTTCAAAATGAGCGTTTTGGAATCACGATTTTGAAAATCACATTTAAGCGTTTGGTAAAATTGTACAAAAAGTGCGGTTTCTATTAATTAAGCGTTTAGATAATTTTAGTTTAAAACTACTGTTTCGGGTGCAAATGACCAAAAAGAACTTAACTATAATTATCTTACTTTTTTTCGAATGCACTCACAGTTAAAAATAATAATGATAATAATAATAGTGAAATTGATTGCTACACACTCAAAGAAAAAGGGAAAAAGCTTTTCTATACTCATACTATTTGACTTTAATTTTTTCATTAGAAATGGTATTAATAAATAAATAAATTAAGGAAAAAAAAAAAAACTATTTATGCTAATACTGCAATCTCCTGAATATTGCTCATATTTTCTTAGCTCTATAGTCTATTATGTATAGTCTCTATATTTACGTGGTTGAAGCAAAGCCTTTTGTTAATCTGGGGCTCTTTTTTCTGTATAATAATTGTTAGTGTAGGATTCTAGTTTAAGGCTATCCTTATCTTAGTGTTAGTCATTCTTTTAGCTTAATTGAGCACTCGATATTCATATAAAAAAAAAATTGAGCATATGAGAGAGAGGGAGCGCTTTATTATATTACTTTCATTTAAGCACCTCGAAATTTAAAAATGAGAGAGAAAGAACTTGAAAACCTATAAAAAAGAATATTCAGTTGTTATATTTCCAATATATATATATATGTTGAGTACTATTTCTAAACACAGTTGACAGCCCAACCCAAGTTCTAACGCCTACTTCATTATTTCTTTCTCTTTTTTATTTTTCTTTTTCCTCTTTATCTTTTCTTCTCTCTCCCACAATCTTCTTTACCAATCTTTTTGACTTTTCCACATTATCTTTTTACTCACCACTCTTTTCATCCTTATCCCTGGCCCTTCTCTTTTTGTTCATCCTCTGCACTGCCTATTAAAACTCAACTTACCAAGCAATGTCTGTGAAATTTTGGGTGTTTACTATAAAGAAGAATGACCAATGGACATTGAATAATTTGAATTTGAGCTGCTTCGACCACCATTTACTTATCTTTTCTTCTTCTTTTTGTTGCTGGACAAGTTGCTTGCTTGTTATGTGATTTTGAGCTACTTGCTTCTAGGTGTGAAGAAGCTTATGGTTCTACCACTCAGTAAGTTTTGTTCTCCAACCTAATTCTTCTCTGCTCATCTCAATTGAAGCCACCCATGTTTTTTTTTTTTTTTTTAAATAAATTGGCATGAGACACACACGATTGTTCTTATGGATGGAGGACAGTGATTATGTTAACAATCTGTAGCAAAATAGCAAAAGCTTGAGGTTATTTTCGGAATTTAGATAGTAAGAAGATGCGGTGCGGAAACGTTAAAAACTGATTTTTGGAAAATGTTGCCTTATGGTTCGATTTTAAAACGCTCTCTTTTGGTGTTTTTAAAAACACAATCTCTCCAAAATCATGGGGCCAAACACACAATGATTTGCGTTTTGAACAAAAAACGCACGTTTGTTCAGTGACAACGGGGGGCCAAATGGATCCTTATTATGATTGTGTTTATATATATGGAATAATATATTATTTCTATTAAAGAAAATATAATGTGTCAAGATTCTAATGAGATGTTTAATTATAAAATAAAATTTAAATCCAATAAAAAAATATATATTAAAATAATGAGGTCTAAAATTGTGAGAGCAGCTTATGTGGCGCAATATTATGAGGTCAACCAAAAGTAAAAAAAGTTTCGGTTTTACGTTATAAGTATAGATACCAATTTAATTCATTCTAAGAAAAGACTTCCCTATGTACAATCCAATTTAATTCAATCTAAGAAAATACTTCACCCTGTACAATCTGCTTCTATATAGCAAAAGAATAATTTATGCTGAAGGTTCCCACAATTGAAATTGCAGAGAATTTAAACAAAAATACCATAGGTATGGCCATACAAACGAGTTTTCCATAAACACTTTCAAGCACTATACACAACTGAGCTAGTGACAATGGCCAGCTTATTCTTTTCAATAATAGCTCCTCAAGTTATTTTTATAGTTTATGTTCGGATCAAATTTCCACTAGATGTCACTTAAAAGTTAAAAATATTTGGAATTGGAGTGGAATATATAGAGCTTTTGTTAGTTGAACTCTTGCAAACATATGAATATGAAAAAATTAAAGCAGAAATAAATCAGGTGTAAAAACAATTTCTTCAAAAACATTCAGGAAACCATATTCTACTACACCAAGATTTCAATTACCATAAACAGCCAGTTGATTGTGGATGTTAGGACTAGAAAATTCAAATTATGAACCTTCCGCAGGCATATATAGACAATTCATATAGGAAGACATTATTTAAATTGAAATATATTCACTAGTGGCCTATGGCCTTACCTCCGTGTCAGTCTATTGCTACAATCATGCCGTTTTTACATCAAGGCTCCGTTTGTTTCAACTGAAAACGTTTTCCGTAAAACGTTTTCATTATTTTCGAGCGTTTGTTTCGCCGTAAAATCGAGTCAACGGAAAACATTTGTTTTGTTGACCGGAAAATTCTTCAGAAATTTTAGGAAAACGGTTTACGGAAAAATTTTCCGTAAACCGTTTTCCTAAATTTCACCACTGCCCTCTCACTCTCTGCTCTCCCAGCCACCCCCAACCACCCCGAGCCACCCCCAGCCACCCCGAGCCGACCTCTCCTCGCACAACCCCCCCACCTCGAGCCGGTCTGGAGATCTCACGGTCGCCGATCTGGAGATCGCAAGCCGTGACCCACCTCGAGCCCAAAAAGCTTGCAAACGGACGGATCTCTCGCACCGGAAAGAGTCGTGACCCATCTGGAGTTCCACCGGAAAGAGCTAACGACTCATATCTGGAGTTCCACCGGAAAGAGCCGTGACCCATCTGGAGTTCCACCGGAAAGAGCCGTGACCCATCTGGAGTTCCACCGGAAAGAGCCGTGACTCATATCTGGAGATCTCTCTCGCCGTCGAGCCGATCTCTCCGCCGCGGAGCTTGATCCTCGCCGCCGAGCCGATCTCTCCGCCGCGGAGCTTGATCCTCGCCGCCGAGCTTGATCTCAGCTCTTCTTGTTATTTTCGGTTCAGTTTTTTTTTTCCTTGATTTGTGGGTTTGTTTGTTATTGATTACATGGTGGCTTTATTTGCTGGGTTTGTGGCTTTAATTTGCTGGGTTTTAGCTTCAATTTGCTGGCTTTAATTTGCTGGGTTTGTGGCTTCAATTTGCTGTCATTGTGTGGGTTTGTGGTGGCTTTACGGTGGTTTCCGGTGGTTTATGTTGGTTTGCAGTGAGTTTCCGATTGTATGTTTTTTTCATTTTACGTTGTACCAAACACTGTAAAATATTTTTCGAACTATTTTCCTAAGTGCAAACAAACATTGGAAAAACAATCATTTTCTCTGAAATCATTTTCATTTACAAATATTTTACGGTGGAGAATATTTTACGTCGAAACAAACGGAGCCCAAGTAAAAAAGTATTGCTCTACAAACTCACCTACTTTGCAAAGTAATTGACTTGAATCAGCAAAATTTGTCAAGAAAACCAGCTACTAACAAAACCGGTTGCATGCAAGGTGCTCAACAAAACCATTAAGTGCTCAATAAAACAACTCTACAATACCAAACATCATGCCCTTTTTTTTAATAAATTGAGATCTGCAATTACAACAGACAATAGATTTTAAGGATTGACATTAAAAGTTGAAAAAATAATTTTTAATCTTAATATAAAAGAAATTAAAACTTATTTTTTCACTATTAATTTGGCTTTTAACCTTTTTAACCTTGCACTTTTTAAGTTTTTTTTAACTAACTTTTGCATGCACTACATCTCAATCCCTTTTTAATATATGTAAAGAGGTAAAGCCGTAAAGATGCAAAAGACAAAAAAGAAAAAAACCCTCATAAATTATAAGTTTGCACAACTTAAGGATAAAATTGTAAATCTCCTCCCTATTACTTTACCATCAAAATCACTTATTAATTTTTTTTTAAATTTTTTTATTTACATCAAATAAAGAAACGAAAAAAAAGAAAAAGAAAAAAAAGTACACAATAAAACCAAATGTGCAAAAAAAAAAAAAGGTTGCTCAACATTCCCTCTTTTTAATATAGTTAAAGGGGTAAAACTTAGGTACAATTCCTTAAGTCAAGTACATTAGGTTCCTAGTTGAATTCAAATACATTGAATTTAAATATTCTTGGAAAAGATAACATTGTTTGTAATTCATTGGTTAATGCAATCATGTGTTTGAATTCAATTGAAGAATCTAATGTACCTAACCTAAAAAATTGTATCTAAGTTTTAGGGATAGGTTGAAACTTAGATACAATTACTTAGATCAAGTACATTAAGTTCCTAGTTGAATTCAAATACATTGAATTTAAATATTCTTGAAAAAGATAAAATTGTTTGTATTTCATTGGTTAATGCAACCACGTGTTTGAATTTAATTGAGAAACCTAATATACTTAATTTAAGAAACTGTACCTAAGTTTTACCCTTAGGAATATCTTCTAATCTAGTCTTTAACAAGAGTAATAAACTAATACATAAAGAGCCAATTTATTAGTGTCAAAACAACACTATAAAGTATTATCTTTTTCTTTAATTAAAGATAATTAAAAAAGAAAAAAAACATGATATTGATATGTGTGGGGTTTGGATAAGAAGATAATCATAACATAAAAAGTCACATCTACTATGAAAGAATATGGGATGAACAGTTGGATGATCCCAAAATGGAATAAAGCCTTAAAGGAGTCATAACTGATGTTCTAGTTTGTTGACTGATAGTGATGGATAATAATATTAGTATTGTTGTGGTATCAAGGGAACACAGAAAGTCCATCAATTTAGAGAAAAATAATATTTTTTGTTGGTTGTACATTCCGTGCAAAGGAAGTTTTGTTTGAAGTTGAGTTGTTTTCAATAAGAAATTCAAAGTTAAGTTAGATTCGAAAGTGGTGCATCATGAGTTCATATTGAATATTAAATCCCAAGATGACAAGTGCATGGAGTGTGTACTGTTGTGTGTCTAGTCTTATTTTTATGGTTTGTTGTCTAAATTATATCTGCTGGTTTGACGATCCAGTATTGGTTTTCAATAAAGGTTTCACATTAATCACAAAAGTCGCAAGCTTTAAGAAAAAGTTGCGGAATTTTCCTAATTGAAAATAGAACATTTTGGCTGGCTTTTAGGGAGGAAATCTTTGATATTTTTGTGGACCAGCTTTAGTGGCCGGCTGTCATAAGAGTAGTTGGTAAAGAATTCATCTTTCTTACTTTCTTAGATTTCATGGAATTTTGTCAAGTCAGGAGAACCATTCCATGTAATTAAGAATACATCTTTCTTACTTTCAAACAAATTAAAGATTAATGGAACTTTTTCAAGTCAGGAGAACCATTCCATGTAATTAGGAATTCATCTTTCTTACTTTCGAACAAATTAAGAATTCATGCAATTTTGTCAAGTTAGGAGAACCATTCCATGTAATTAAGTATAAATTTTCATTTTGTCAACTATGGCTAAAGACCTGGGTCTTGCGATTGGCTTCGATTTGATCACGATTGCGTGGAGATCATAGCCAATCCAAGGGAACAAGACGACATTGTCTTATATAGCTTTCACTAATTACACCATGACTTTGATCAGTGATCAGTGATGCACCATCCCTGCAATGCAATTTCATGTTCAGGAACCTACACACACAGTCTCAAAGCAATTACTTCAAGATAAACCCAAATTCCACATTATCAAAAACATACAACACCACTATTAATTGAACTAAATAACTAAATTCCACCCCTCTCTGAGTAATACTTTATTATATAGACAAAGAAAAGTTTAGCACATATATATTAATCCGTACTAGGGGTAGTTGGCGGTGCCACCATTAGGCATAGCGTGAGTGTGAGGCGGAGGACTCTTCTGTGGTGACCCTAGCAATATTGCAGCGTTGTGACTTGTTGTTGAAGCTGGGATATGTGTGCCCAGATTAGGTGGAGGAACATAATAACCCTTATGCAACATAGAGGGATGTAGAGGAGGACTCTTCCTTTGTGACCTTGTTGAACCGAGAATATGGGTGCCAAGATTAGGAGTAGATGGAGGAACATCAACCTTATTCAACATAGAGGGATGTGGAGGAGGACTCTTTCTTTGTGACCTTGTTGAACTAGGAATATGGGTGCCAGGATTAGGAGTAGATGGAAGAACATCAACCTTATTCAACATAGAGGGATGTGGAGGAGGACTCTTCCTTTTTGACCTTGTTGAACTAGGAATATAAGTGCCACGATTGGAAGCAGATGGAGAAACATCAACCTCATTCAACATAGAGGGATGTGGAGGAGGACTCTTCCTTTGTGACATTGAACTGGGAATATGGGTGTCAGTATTAGGAGCAGCTGGAGGAACATCTACCTTATTCAGAATAGTGGGATATGGAGGAGGACTCTTTCTTTGTAACCTCATTAAATTGGGAATATAGGTGCTCAGATTGAGAGTAGATGGAGGAACATCAGTTGGAATATAGGTGTTTGGATTGGGCACTAAATATTAAGGGTGGCAAAAAAAACCCAAACCCATTAGCCCACCCAAACCCACCTACTAATTGCCCACCCAAACCCACTTATTTAATAAATGGGCAAATGGGTGCTAACCCAATTAGACCCAATTAAGTTGAGTTTAATTGGGCTTTAATTGGGTTGCTTATTGGGCATCAACAAAAAGCCCAAACCCAAAAAAATAATAATAATAAAATAAAAAAAGCCCAAACACGAAAAAAAAATAAATAAATAAACAAAAAAAAAAAGCAAGGAAAAATAAACAAAAAGCCCAAACCCGAAAAAAAAAAAAAAAAAAAAAAAAAAAAGCAAGGAAAAATAAACAAAAAGCCCAAACCAAAAAAAAAAAAAAAAACAAGGAAAAATAAACAAAAAGTAAAAAAATAAAAAAAAAAGCAAAAAAAAAAAAAAAGCCCAAAAAAAAAAAAAAAAAAAAAAGATTCTAAGAGGTTTTGGTCATTTTGGAGGTTCCAAGGGTATTTCAGTAATTTTTCTAAGTTTTAATTGTTTTTTCATCCTTTTATAGGCTTTAAGGGTATTTTGGTAAATATCAACTTTATTAAATGGGTTTAAATGGGTGGGTTGGGTTTTAGCTTAGATAATTGGGTTGGGTTGGGTTTGGATAATATCTACTTTATTAAATGGGTTTAAATGGGCTATTGGGTTTTAAAGGCTCAACCCATTTAATGTCCACCCAAACTCACCCATTTGACACCCCTAGCACTAATGGATGAACATAACCTTTAAGCAGCTTTCGGCATAGCAAAGGAAAGACATAATTAATGTCATCACTAGCGAATGCATTTTGGTTGATTGTCGAAGGAGGGATGTCAACGGTAGAGGTCGGAGTATTGGGCACGCCGGAAATGGTAGGAGGATTGGGCAAGGGCACAGATATTGGAGGGACTTGGCTGAGCAAATTTTGTTGTTCTTCTCCAGGGATAATTCTGCTAGCCTCATATGCAGGCGTGCTCATAAAAAAAAAGCACAATTGTAGCTACAAGAAGCATACTTGGTAAAAGGGATAGTAGCATATTTGTAAAGATGGCTTAGAAGTTTTTGATGAAGAAAATGGGGAGCATGATGGGTTATTTATGCTAAGAGGATTCGTGTAATGACATGGAATTAGGATTGTGCAATAAAATAATTTTTTCAATACTATACATGTTGGTGTTCATTTGCATAAAAAAAATGAGAGAAAGAAAGAGTATACAAAAGATAATCACTATGTTCTAGAAGCACGTCTATTGGTCCACATTCGGGATCGATAAACATAGTTTTCTTTATTTTAATCTCTTCAGTCACTTTTCTCTATATAATAAATTATAATCTAGGCTATTATTACCTAGATAAATTTCAATCATCAGTTGATGAGTATGATGATAAATGTAGTGTTAATTTCTTAATTTTAATCTCCTTAGTTCTTACTGTCCTTTGTCTCTATATTACCAAAGGTCCGACTAAGTACATAATTGTATACTAAAGGTCACTAGAGTTGAGACCTTAGTACATAATGTATATATACTATATACAGTTCTTCTTTCACTTTTACATTCTTTTTCTGTATACCAAAGGTCTTGAGAAAAAGACATTTTTAATTGTATTCATGTAATTGTATATATATATATATATATATATGAAGATCTCAATTTTACATATACAGAAACATAACCATATATACAATTTTATTTTAGTCTCTTCTTTCCCCCTTTTTTTATTAAAAAATAATTAGTTAAAAGGACTATTATAAGCTACGTCAAAGTATATAGTCATAGCAAAAATCTTCAAGAATTAATACTCTTTTTTTGCTAAGAAGAATTAATACTCTTGTTAGTAGGTGTGGCTAGCTGGAATTTAAATACTATATATATTAGGATTGGTTTCGTGCACAACAAGATTAGATGTGGTTTGACTGGAAGTAGAAAACCACAACAATTTAGAGCTTGCTAACTTTTTTGACTTTGAAAAGTCCCACAATTATATATTAATGGCTTTCTTCTTCTATTTGGAGTGTGAGGCTTTGTTTATTGGTTTTGTGTATGGCAGAAGTGCTGTGTGTCAATTAGATTAGAGAAATCATCAATTGGTATTTGATAATGGTATTTGTTTTGGATTAGAGAAACTACCGCATCTTTGTTATCATTTTAATTTTTCCTTTTTTGATAAAGAAAACTTAAAAGAACTTTGAATTGGTATTTGATAATGGTATTTGTTTTGGATTAGAGAAACTACCGCATGTTTTTTATCATTTTAATTTTTCCTTTTTTGATGAAGAAAATTTAAAAGAACTTTGAATTGGTATTTGATAATGGTATTTGTTTTGGATTAGAGAAACTACCGCATGTTTTTTATCATTTTAATTTTTCCTTTTTTGATGAAGAAAACTTAAAAAGAACTTTGAATAATGAGAATGGTTTAAGGAGACATCATAATAGAAGAATTACATGAACACAACTTTTTGACTAGTCAAAACTTTGCGGAGACAAGTGCCAGCCGACCTAGAAAGACACAAAAAGAGGTACTTCAGGTGTCCAACCAAATGCTCTATGCAGATCTGCATGCTGCAACTGTTTATGACATGTCACGCTCATTTGAACAGTTGAACTCTATAGTTTATTCTAGACCTTTGAGTTAGTCAAAATTGATTGCGTTGATTAAGTGCTATACACACATAATTGATCATATCGGTTGGCTATGATTGGTTCAATTTAAATTTCTATATATGACCATTTTCTATGCTGATCATTGAGAAAATCTCAAACATTTTAATGAACACAACATTTTCAATTTGTTTGCTCTATCTACAGTTCTACTCAGCACCAGTGAGTTTTATGATTATACAGACTAATTTATATATAGTCACGATCCTATCTACGTATGGTGCTGAGGGTAATGAAAAAGTGCTGAAATCAAAATTACTACTTTGCAAGTATTTCTAGTATTTGGAAACAAAATTGTTTTTTATTTAAAGTAAAATACTATTTAATTCACCCTCTTAGAAAAACACACATATAAATGTATAGATTTGAAGTATTTTAATTGTCAATGAGGTTTACCTTACCCAATTCAAAAATAAAAATCCTAAAAATAGCAACAATAAAAGTGGCAAAGATTGATAAACCATGATGGAGATCATGTAACAATTCTGTCCCGAGTCCCAAGGAGTACACTCATTTGAAGCTCCACTAGGCTACGAGAAGCATACTTAGAAAATGGGATAGTAGGATATTTAGAAACAAATTAAAATGGTTTAGAAATTTTTTTATGAAAAATATGGGGGAGGGATATGTTTATATTTAAAATGATTCGTGTGACGATAATGTGGAAGAATTTCGTTACCAAACAAAGTTGTTCAAGTACATAAATAAATAATTGTTTGAATACTCTACGTGTGAACACATTCGAATGTTTGTTCATGTGTATTAAAGAAAAAACACTTTGGCTATCACAAAAGACATAAAATAAAAAACCATTCACAAATATTTAAAAATGATAATAATAAAAAAAGGTGTTCTAGAAAGGCATAAGAAGTGATTTCTAACTCTTTTGTCAGTGTGAACAATCGAGTATGATAATGCATTCTAAATAATTGGTCAAAATTAAAATTATCTCCTTATGAATATTTGAAAATAGTTGTCTTTATGTGTCATCCCATGATATCAAAACAGGCACTTGTTCTTCCTAATTCTCCTTTGCAAAGATAGTCAAATCATCTACAAACATTAGTTGGGACACTAATTGGCAAGCCTTGGCCAATTCTATCTAATAATTTTTTCATATCTATCTTCAAAGTTATGTTGCCTTCATTGCCTTTTCTATTCTCCATAGGTGTGAACCTGACAAAAGAGCAGTAATATGTTTTTTGAGATATTGCCTCTCTTTTACTTTATTTTGGAACTAGTAAAAGGAATGTAACTGGAAATTTTGTGGGTGGATAGAGAGGAAGAAGGGATGGAAGATGATCCGAAATTTGATGCATCACTTGAGAGCGTTAATTGGTCTCTCATTGAAACTCTCTGTGATTCCTGTTCTTGTGAAATTGGAACTGAACGGAATAGGCTCGGTCAAACAATAGCTACCATTAATTAATATGTTATGAATAGGATTCATCAATGTAATAGAAAAGAACAAGGAAGTTAAAAAGTTTAGCGCGTTTGAGACGCGTTACGGCGTTAGGACAAGACTCTGACCGCGTGAAAACGACCGCATTTAAAATTATGACTTAACATGTGATGTGAAATTGTAAAGGCCATTTTTCATTTTTTGAAATTTTTAATAATTTTTTATTAAGTGGTTGAGACTATTCAATTAGTATTATATGTAATACCAATTGCATAGGATCTTCAATCTCACTATAAAATATTATCTTTTTCTTTAATTAAAGATACTTTTAAAAAACATGATATTTATATGTGTGGGGTTTGGATACTGAAGAAGAAAATCATAACATAAAAGGTCACATCTACCTATGAAAGAATGTGGGACGAACAGTTGGATGATCCGAATACGGAATAAAGCCTTAAAGGAGTGATAACTGATGTTGTAGTTTGTTGACTGATAGTGATGGATAATAATATTAGTATTGTTGTGGTATCAAGGGAACACAGAAAGTCCATCAATTTAGAGAAAAATAATATTTTTTGTTGGTTGTGCATTCCCATGCAAAGGAAGTTTTGTTTGTTGTGCATTCCATGCAACGAAAGCGATAGTCCAACTTACAAGATAGGCTTGTGTTCAAAGTCCAATTCAAACACGTTATACACAGTTAGCTGTGTGCTGTACTACAAAATAATTCAATATGGAATATTGGCTTTTAGTTAATGGATGGAGTTAAGATTTGATTAATTAACTCAAATATCCTATTTTTATTTTTATGGGAATAGAAAAGAAAAAAAAATAGGGAAGTGATATCTCTATACTCAAATTTGTTATCTTCACGCTAATATAAAAAAAAAAAATATGTTGTAAAAAGACTAAACAACTTTTAAATATGTAAATGATCAATGATTCAACATTGTTAACTACAAGAACTGTTTGATCTTTTAAAAACAGATTTTTCTATATTAGTGTAAAAATATCACTCTCCAAAAAGTATGGTAAATAGATAGTATGTTTGTCAGAAATAAAAAACACATGAAATGCTTTCTTAACAAATACGCTGAAGACACTATTAACCGAATCCTTAATTATTTATTGTAATTTTGAAGTTTAGTAGTTTAGTAGTTTTCAATAAGAAATTCAAATTTAAGTTAGATTCGAAAGTGGTGCATCATGAGTTCATATTGAATATTAAATCCCAAGATGACAAGTGCATGGAGTGTGTACTGTTGTGTGTCTAGTCTTATTTTTATGGTTTGTTGTCTAAATTTTATCTGCTGGTTTGACGGTCCAGCATTGGTTTTCAATAAAGGTTTCACATCAATCACAAAAGTAGCAAGCTTCAAGAAAAAGTTGCGGAATTTTCCTAATTGAAAATAGAACATTTTGGCTGGCTTTTAGGGAGGAAATCTTTGATATTCTTGTGGACCAGCTTTAGTGGCCGGCTGTCATAAGAGTAGTTGGTAAAGAATTCATCTTTCTTACTTTCTTAGATTTCATGGAATTTTGTCAAGTCAGGAGAACCATTCCATGTAATTAAGAATACATCTTTCTTACTTTCGAACAAATTAAAGATTAATGGAATTTTTTCAAGTCAGGAGAACCATTCCATGTAATTAGGAATTCATCTTTCTTACTTTCGAACAAATTAAGAATTCATGGAATTTTGTCAAGTCTGGAGAACCATTCCATGTAATTAAGTATAGATTTTCATTTTGTCGACTATGGCTAAAGATGTGGGTCTTGCGATTGGCATTGATTTGATCATGATTGCGTGGAGATCATAGCCAATCCAAGGGAACAAGACGACATTGTCTTATATAGTTTTCACTAATTACATCGTGACTTTGATCAATGATCAGTGATGTACCATCCCTGCAGTGCAATTTCATATTCAGGAACCGTACACACGTAGTCTCAAAGCAATTAATTCAAGATAAGCCCAAACTCCACATTATCAAAAACACACAACACCACTATTAATTCAAAATAACTAAATTCCACACCTCTCTGAGTAATACTTTATTATATAGGCAAAGAAAAGTTCAGCACATATATATTAATCGGTACTAGGGGTAGTTGGAGGTGCCACCATTAGGCATAGCGCGAGTGCGAGGCAGTGGACTCTTCAGTGGTGACCATAGCAATAGTGCAGTATTGTGACTTGTTGTTGAAGCTGGGATATGTGTGCCCGGATTAGGTGGAGGAATATAATAAGCCTTATGCAACATAGAAGAATGTGGAGGAGGACTCTTCCTTTGTGACCTTGTTGAACCAGGAATATGGGTGCTAGGATTGGGAGCAGATGGAGGAATATCAACCTTATTCAACATAGAGGGATGTAGATGAGGACTCTTCCTTTGTGACCTTGTTGATCTGGGAATATGGGTGCCAAGATTGGAAGCAAATGGAGGAACATCAACCTTATTCAACACAGAGGGATGTGGAGGACTCTTCTTTTGTGACCTTGTTGAACCAGGAATATAGGTGCCAGGATTGGGAGCAGATGGAGGAACATCAACCTTATTCAACATAGAGGGATGTGGAGGAGGACTCTTCCTTTGTGATTTTGTTGAACCGGGAATATAAGTGCCACGATTAGAAGCAGATGGAAGAACATTAACCTCATTCAACATAGAGGGATGTGAAGGAGGACTCTTCCTTTGTGACGTTGAACCGGGAATATGGGTGCCAGTATTAGGAGCAGATGGAGGAACATCAACCTTATTCAGCATAGTGGGATGTGGAGGAGGACTCTTCCTTTGTGACCTTGTTAAATTGGGAATATAAGTGCCCAGATTGGGAGTAGATAGAGGAACATCAGTTGGAATATAGGTGCCTGGATTAGGCACTGATGGATGAACATAACCCTTAAGCAGCTTTCGGCGTAGCAAAGGAAAGACATAATTAATGTCATCACTAGCAAATGCATTTTGGCTGATTGTTGAAGGATGGATGTCAATGGTAGAGGTTGGAGTATTGGGCACGCCAGAAATGGTAGGAGGATTGGGCAAGGGCACAAATATTGGAGGGACTTGGCTAAGCAGATTTTGTTGTTCTTCTCCAAGGATGATTCTGCTAGCCTCATATGCAGGCGTGCTCATAAGAAAAAGCACAACTGTAGCTACAAGAAGCATACTTGGAAAAAGGGATAGTAGCATATTTGTAAAGATGGCTCAGAAGTTTTTGATGAAGAAAATGGGGAGCATGATAGGTTATTTATAATAAGAGGATTCGTGTAATGACATGGAATTAGGATTGTGCAATAAAATAATTTTTTCAATACTATACATGTTGGTGTTCATGTGCATAAAAAAATGAGAGAAAGAAAGAGTATACAAAAGATAATCAGTATGTTCTAGAAGCGCGTCTATTGGTCCACATTCGGGATCGATAAACATAGTTTTCTTTATTTTAATCTCTTCTGTCACTTTTCTCTATATAATGCATTATAATCTAGGCTATTACCTAGATAAATTTCAATCATCAGTTGATGAGTATGACTGTCCTTTGTCTCTATATTACCAAAGGTCCGTCTAAGTACATAATTGTATACTAAAGGTCAGAAGAGTTGAGACCTTAGTACATAATTTATAAAATTGTATACATGTAATTGTATATATATATATATATATATATGAAGATCTCAATTTTACATATACAGAAACATAACTATAAATACAATTTTATTTTAGACCCTTCTTTGCCCCCTTTTTTTAATTAAAAAATAATTCGTTAAAAGGAATAAGCTACGTCAAAGTATATAGTTATAGCAAAAATCTTCAAGAATTAATACTCTTTTTGTGCTAAGAAGAATTAATACTCTTGTTAGTAGGTGTGGCTAGCTGGAATTTAAATACTATATATATTAGGATTGGTTTCGTGGCCAACAAGATTAGATGTGGTTTGACTGGAAGTAGAAAACCACAACAATTTAGAGCTTGCTAACTTTTTTGACTTTGAAATGTCCCACAATTATATATTAATGGCTTTCTTCTTCTATTTGGAGTGTGAGGCTTTGTTTATTGGTTTTGTGTATGGCAGAAGTGCTGTGTGTCAATTAGATTATAGAAATCATCAATTGGTATTTGATAATGGTATTTGTTTTGGATTAGAGAAACTACCGCATGTTATTTATCATTTTAATTTTTCCTTTTTTATGAAGAAAGCAGTATCATTCTTTGAACTATATATTACTATATAAGCAAGGTCCAATTTTTTTTTGAGTCTAATATTAATTAACTTCTGCAAACAAAACCTTCCTAATCGACTAATCGTATATAGTAATATGCAAGTCACTATATATGATGCTGGTGTAGAAACCCAATTTTTTTTGTAGTGTGTCTAGATAGGCACATAACAAAACCAATCTATGTTGTAGTTGCGAAAGAAGAATTGATCCGGAATGTAATTAGGAAATGCAGGCCCTTTGATTTGTTTGTGTATAGGTATGTAATAAACAAAAATTCATTCATCCTAGTTGAATTCTAAGTTTTTAATCCAAAAAAGCCATTCTTGCTTTGTCTCTAAATTAGAACATTTCTTTAATAATTTAATGTATTCTAGCATAGATCTATGCCAATTGAAATATGAGTTGCAGCATTAGTCCGTCTTATATGTGACCCCCTTTAAGGAGATGACCCACAGTCTTTTTTTTTTTTTTTTTGATAAAGAAAAAATTTATTACGAAAAGAAAAACAACTATATAATAGAAGAGGACACAGCCTCATTAGATATAATAGAAATAAAACTTGATGGTGCTTGATTCACAGTCTTATATTATTGCTTTTATTCTATTATATGAATCTATTATCTATAATTCATCTCTTTCCATGATTCCGGCACGTAGTCGCAGTCAAAATTTAGACTTGCTTTTAAAAAGAGGCACACGTGAGGGAGCAGAACAAGTCAGTACGAAACTTTGTGACTTGATTCCTGACCCAACCATAATGATTTATTCCATCGCCAGTGTCCTTGTCTAGTTGTCTACGGACACTAGGATCATCCTAAAAAGTTGTAACAATTAATTATAAGACTTTATTATTTATGGTTGCTGCAGGGAGGATCATGGATGAGACTTTCAATTAAGTTAAAAGCACCTTAACCTAAACCTTTTTACAAATTGATAATCGCCATTAGGTTTTGATTTTACAATATAATTACGTAGGATTTTTAAATTGATGAAATTGATCACTCTAAGTATATTTTTTTTATCGATTTTAATAATATAAATTTATCACGTACATTACATGTGACCACTTTATAATAAAAAATTTCATTATTATAAACCTAAATGTAATACATGTGACAAATTTTATTATTAAAATTGATAAAAAAAATATACTTAAAGTGATCAATTTCACCAATTAAAAAACCCTAGCGGTTATATTGCAAAATTAAAACTCAAGAGTCACACTACAAAAAAACCGTTGTATTGCGGCGGTCAAAACCGCCACTATAAACATCTAAAACCGTCACTAAAACATCAAAAACCTATAGCGACGGTTTGATAAACCGTCACTAAAACTAAGTCCAAGGGTCGCAAACTAAGTGTCGCAATAAGTTATAGTGACGGTTTAGGGCACCGCCACTAAAGAAATATGTTATAGCGACGTTTTAAAACCGTCACTATACACTTTCCCAACTCAATAGCCATTTTTTAAAATTTTATTATTGCGACGGTTTGCAACCGTCACTATAGAATTTCTATAGTGACGGTTTTATAACCGTCACAATATATTATGGGTTACGGGTTTATTGTGACGGTTTATAACCGCCACTATAGATTTTCTAAAAAAAAACTTTATAAGTCTATAGTGACGGTTAGGAACCGTCAGTATACACTTCTTAAAAAATTTATGGGTTTATTGTGATGGTTTATAACCGCCACTATATGTTTATTATTTATTTAAAAAAAATGTGGATTAAAATATTTTGAATAACCTGTTCAATACACCATAAGCAAATTTCTTTACACAATACCACAATCAAATTTCCCAAAAAAATACATTTTCAAACACAAAACCACAATCAAATATCCAAACTAACACAATGTATGTCATAATCAAAATTCCAAATAGAATTCCAATAAGTATTTACCATCAAAATATAGCTCCAACAAAAAACAAGTCTAAATATCTAGATGCCTAGATTAATACAATGTCATAATTAAGTTCAAAATAATACAACGCTTGAACATTAATGTCACAAAAAACATCTCATAACTCAAACTTTGCCTTAAAACTGTTAATGCTTCAATTCATTAGAGAACATCAATTTGCTCTAAACTGTTATATTACCTGTAACAAAGAAAAACAATAGAATAAGCCATCTATCTATCATTCTCATCATCACATCCAAATATATAATTAACAATATAATCAAGCAATATAAGAAAATAACATTAGCCCTAATGTTCTATTTCATGAGATGCACCAGATGATCTTTGGGCATGTAAAGATTGTTGATCAGGAGTACCAATATCCTAAATACAAATTATGATGAGTTAATAAGTTTATATTCGTAACTATACCAAAACAACACAATAAGACTAACCATAACAAAAAAATGTATACATAAAATATATTTATACAACATTAAAATTTAATACCTGAGGAAAGTGTGAAGAATATTGCCCCATTTTTTGCATCATGAAGGCCATTTACTCCTTTAAAGTATCATATCCACGCATTTTTTCCTTAAAAAAAAACCACATACCCATGATCTCAATTAACCCAAAAGAAAGGTATATATTGACTACTAAATCATGAGACCTGTCAACTAATTAACAATTGTTAGTCAACCCTCATCCAATTAAGCAAAATAGGATTGTAAAATAACCAACTACCCTCCATGAATCATATCTACATATTGAGATTGTTTCACACAACAAGAATGATTTCACTTCCATTTCAAATTTTTAGAAACACTTCCCCAGCCAGCTCCTTATTGAATAATTTTTTTGTAAAAAGTACTAAGAAAAAGAATCAGTACTGGCCATGTTGGCCGGCCCAATACAAAAACTATTTAACTGAAAATGGAAATGCTGGTTTTGGAAGCCTAATAAATCGGTTGGTGCTGTATATATGTGGGAAAGAATCAAAGAAAGAAGTAGATATTTTTTAAAAAAATTATATTTGATTAATTTCCATGAAGTTTAAATATGAGGCTAGAGATATTTTATCAAAAAAATATGAGACTAGAGATATTTGAGAGGCGAAGGAAATGAAAAGAATGGAAGGGAAGTCATTACCATTAGAATGGGGTCGTGGGAAATCCACAACTCGTAAAGTTTATTATACATGTACTTTGTGTCATGTGATCGATTTATTAGCTTTAGAATTTCCCAGAGTTACTAGAAAGTCAATCTAATAGCTAGCAAGCACACATAATTATCTTTTGAAGACAATATAGACTCATCATTGGCTCGCTTATTTTGAATATCATCATGACTAATGATGATAGCCACGACTCTACCAAGATTATCAAATGATAATTATATTGTGAAACATTTTCATACCATGTAAATATGTCGAGATAAATTCAATGGGTTTATACAATTTAAGATTAAATAGTTTATAAGCCACAAGAAGGATAATGTTATAGCCAATATATATATATAAACCATGCATTAACGAGACTCAGCTAAAAAATAACAATACAAAACAAAACATTCAATATTTCAATGTGACAAAAAATTCCAAAAAATAACAATTACAAAACAAAACATACAATATTTTAGTGTGAAAAAAAGTTTTGTTGATTAAACCTAGCATAATTGGAGTATAATTATAAAAATAATTCATATAGGAATATTATTACTCCAATCAAAACATACCATTTAAACCAGTTTTGAAAAGTTTTGTGTCTCAAGAATTATAATTTAATCTCAAAATTGGATGAGATCGAGTGTCTTATTAACTTCTTTGATTGTGTTGGCATGTGAGTTTCTTTAA
>OU015761.1:68067691-68092949 GCA_907173295.1 Fagus sylvatica | reverse complement strand
AGGTAAATCAAAACATTACCTAAGGTTTGCAATTCGAGATAGTGCTAAAATTGTAGTCAAGGTTAGGCATGTTTGTATATGGGTGATTAAAATTTGAATTTTTTTTTTATTGATTAGGTTTTACATAATCTGTTCATTGCCAAATCAAAAAGCCAAAATTAATTGGAAAGTCCGAGCTTTTGTTTGGAAGAACAATATGAAGCAAGATCAAGTGAATGACGCTGTAGTACTTAGCAGAGATGAAGGAAGATAAGGATCATAAAGCAAATCTGAGAAAACAGACCAATATTGGAAGTTCTTCATGTATGCTTAATGAATGCAAAATTAAATTTATCATGATTACTTATGTTGGGTAACTTTCTGATTTGAAGTTGTAGTCCTTGTTTTCCCATATCAAATCAGCATGTTATTCCTTATAAGTTTTTTACTTATAGCATAGTGTAGACTTGCAGAATTTGGAAGTTAAAATGATTGAGTTGACAGTAAGATCAATTTTACTCTAGGAAAAGTGAGAGCTGAATAAAAATTCAAATTCGATTGTGATTCAAGCATTAGGATTCTAAACGAAAATAAAAACACTCATTGTTCATAAATTCCAAAAGAATTGGGAAGCCAACCTCCAATAATTCATGAGTCCTCTTCATGTTGGACGATCCCCTCCATGATCCCTGCCTTCCCTACCTTCAGCTTCTACCAATATTGGATATGGCCGAACCCGTACCCGGATTCTCCGGAATGGACCAGCTCGTATCGAGGGTGTGCCCGACTCGGTGTTTGGGCAATTGATGGGGCAGAGGGATGAAGATTTCTCCGGCATTTGGGCTCGGGTTTGGGCTTGGGTTTTGGGGGTCTTCAGTGAAGCCGAGGGAGCGGAGCTTGTGGGCGATGCGTTGGATGGCGGATTTGGGGAGGGATTGAGTGTCGGAGGGGAGCTCCGAATGAGGAATCGGGTTTTGTGGAGAGGTGTGGATGAGGGAAAGAAGGTGAAGGAGAAGGGTGATTGGTGTGTGAGGGGGTTAGAAGGGAGTGAGGAGGTGGTGCAAGGATGAATGTGCGTTAACATGAAGATGGATAGATGAACACTAGAGAGTGAGTGAAGATGAAAGAGAAGGATAAGCGGGCTCTGCTAACTGGGTAAGACTTTCTGCGAGGGAAAAGCTAATGGATTAGTTAGGAAGGATTGAGAACAGGTTGCCATAGTTTAATAACAATTGTACCGTGCAATGATTTTAAACGGTTGTTTTTCAATTACTCATTTCAACCGTCCAAACAAAAATTATATTTTTACACATTTTATATTTTGTTAATATATCAATTTTGACGATTGAGATGAAAAGTTTAAAAGGAAACTTTCAATCTCGATTAACTATTGCACCCAATCTCAATCCAGTTGATAAAGGTAGGAATCATGGTTGAAGCTGATTTTATGATGGTCTCCTCTTCTCAAGGCTTTTATGTTTTTATTATTTAAAAAAAAAAAACCTTTTATGTTTTACACACAAAGGAGGAAAAAATATATATATTATGTTTTACAAATTCTTGATGGCTTTGTTCAAAAATTATTTATGAAAAAAAAGACATGTCTTTTCTAAATCTTGTCTCTTCTATAGATGAGTTCAATCTTTCCCTAATACTAACATAATTAATCTATATGAATTGTAGTCTAAGTGAAACTCGTCTATTAAAGAGACAAATTCCATTGGAAACATAAAAATTTGGAGAGACAAATTCCATTGGAAACTTATATTGTCTTTTGAACATACAAGTTTCACTGGAGACAACCATAAGTTTTTCTTGTTGTTTCACTAACGACATAAAACTACTCTTTTAAAGAGACAAGTTCCAATAGTATGCCAATTGAAAAACATTGTGATTTAATTGAGACTATGTGACCAAAACATGATAGACGAGTTCCACTTACTTAAAACATGAAACTTGTTTTTTCAATAAAAGAGTTTTGGTCTTTAAAGTGGAACTTGTCTCTTGAAGATATGACACTTAAATTTTGGAAAACGTATCCAAAGTTATTTTAACTTAGCAAAACCGCACTACTTAGCTTCTACTAGTCTTCTACATCTCCCCTCACCTGATCATGTTTCATCATTTTCAATTTGTATTCATTATTTTCATCTTCATTCATTCAAATCATCTTCTCTACTTCATTGATCTATTGGAAAATCAAGGAATATAAAGCTAAACAACCTAGATTTTGTCAAGTTATTTTCTTAGATTCTGTTGATAATGATATAATCTATATTTTCTTAGATATGTTTGATAAACGCTATATATGTGTTATACATGATATTTTGTGTGCGTGTATATATCAAGTTAAAGTGTGAAATTGTGTGTGGGTTTTGAATGCTATAAAAGTCCAGGAACAAAATTCATGTGTAAAAATAAACTTTTTCATAGTTCAGAGACGAAAAACAAACTTTTCAAAAATCAGAGACGAAAACTGAATTTCATGCAAAGTTTAAGGACGAAAACAATAGTTTAATCTAGATTTTTTTATGTAATGGGGTTGTGCTATTTGTGATACATTGATGAGGTTGTGTTATTTGATTTTAATCTTGATATTGTGAGGTGCCCAAAAAATAGTATAGATTTTTTATTTGATTTTTGATATTGTGAGCCACCAAAAGCAAAATGCAAAATAAAAAATAAAAACCTCTATATACTAAATTTGATTTAACGGTGAGTGAGTTTTTTGAAAAAAGAGATTATGAATTTATAATGGGGTTGTTGTTAATTTGTTATTTATGATATTTTGGTTAATGAGATTGTTTTAATTTGGCTTAAATACACTGTTGGTCCCTAAAATTTACTCATTAAGCGCTATTAGTCTTCTAAGTTTGAAATGAGCGCTATTGGTTCCTGAAGTTTTAAAATTGAGCGTTATTAGTCCCTCTATCTAATTCTGTTAGTTTCTTGTCTAGATGGCTAACGGAGAAATGATATGTCATATTTTAAACGATATGTCAATTTATTTTTTTAATTAAAAAATTACACATAAGCAAAATACCTTATTGGACTGACCCAGACCCATATTAGAAAAAATACCCGACCAATAAGAGGTTAGTAACCAAATTCACTTGCCCATTAACAAGTAAAAACACCACCTCCATTCCTCTCTTTCCGGTCACCCACTCGCGACTCCTTCGGCCAACCTATAGTTTGTAGATCTGTGATTTGCTTCAATCTTCAAGCTAAAGAGAAATCTCGATAAAAGGAAAATGAAAATTGTACTGGGTTTATTTTTCTTATTCTCTTTCACTCTTTGGGTTTTCTCTTTGATCTGGTTCTTGAAAAACTTCTTGAACTCTGCTCCTTTTATCTACAAACTTCCTTTGCTTTCTTATTATTTTTTCTTTCTTTTTTGGACTTTGTGTGTGGAAGATTGATTTTTTATTTCTGATTTTTTTCTTCTTCTTAAAGTGCCATAGGAATTTTCTGATATTTGGATCTAATGTCTTATTGGGTTTCACTATCTGAGGTTGCGTTGGATTGTAGATTTTGTCTCATTTATGGTCTTTTATATATGTTTCAAATCTACTTGGATTTGGACTTTGCCTTTAGTGAAAAACGGAGACAATGTTGTCTAAAAAAAGAAGCAATAGTTCCCAACTTCAACGACACAGAACAACACGAGAGCAAGGACGAAGAACATGCCATGTTAAGCGTCAACAGCCTCCTTTGGTAGAGGTTGCGCCGATGGTAGAGGAGGTATGAAGACTATATAGTATAAGGAAAGAAAGAAAAATACCAAGGAGATATAGCGCGGAGCTGTGAGCTAATGGTTGGCCGAAGGTGTGAGGGTCGCGTCAGAAATGGAGGAACAGAGGTGATTGTTTTGATTTGGAGAAAGTGAATCTGGTATAGTGGTCGGGTATTTTGTCAAATATGGGTCCGATCACAGGTCAGCCCAATAGGATATTTGGCTTATATGTAAAAAATTTAATTAAAAAGATAAGTTGACACATCATTTTAAAATATGATATAGCATTTCTCCGTTAGCCATATAGGCAAGAAATTAACAGAATTGGATGGAGGGATCAATAATACTTAGTTTTTAAACTTTAAGAACCAATAACGCTCATTTCAAATTTCAGGGACTAATAGCGCTCCATGAGTAAACTTTAGGGACTAATAGTACATTTAAGCCTTTTAATTTTAATATTGTGGGACACCAAATATAGATTTTTTATTTTTTTATGGCGTTAAAAATTGGAAAAATTCTATCGAGTTAAGAGATTTGCAACATAACAAACAACACTTCCTATGCCAATTGCCAAACTATGAGAACCATGATTATAAGATACACTAATACATTGAAAAACAACTTCACGAGAATTCTATACAAACATGGTAGCAAGTCTCTGTCGATCATGAGGTAATGCACAACAAAGTTAAGAACTAGCATAATGTCCCTCACACACAACTATATGGTATCCTCAAATGGAATAGGATCCTCTTCATTTGAAAACTTCTTCATTTATCCATTTCATGATTTAGATTTTATCTCATGAATCTAACGATGTATATACTGTCACGTTATTTAAAATTTTAAATGATATGACAGACTATATACTATTAGATTTGTAATATTTAATCTGAATCATAAAATGCATTTTTTTCATTTCATTTCAAATAGAGAGGATCCCATTCCCCCAAACATAGTAATCTTTTTCACATTGTGCAGCAATAGCTTCCTTCTTTCCATCTCAACCAAAAAAAAGAAAAAGAAAAAGAAAAGTATCAATTATATATATCCTTGTGCTCAAGAAAGATCTGATACCATAAATTACAATAGACCAAATTGTTTGCTAAAAATTAACATCCTAGAGAAAATTTGTTTCGCTGCCAGCTGCTTAAAGAAAGTAGAATGCCCATAAAAGCGATATATGGTGGAATTCCTTACCGACGATCAAAATTCCTGTAGTTAGTAAATAGTAAGTACTTCAATAAGTATACTTGATCACATAGTCCCAGCAATTCTCATGTGATTAAAACCAAAAGACTTTGAACTAGATAAAGAAAAAAAATTATAATTATGAACCATAAAATCTCAGCAAGACTGAAACTTCTGGACAAACGAATTACAAAAACAACACTATATATAGTACGCATTGATTCTTGGAGGATATTAATCACTAGATGAGAAAAATTATTAAGAGTATGAAAATTACCTTATTTGGTACATTGAAAACTAAAAAGTCACCGTGGTCCTGATAGAATTGAAGGCAATAATGAAGTAGCACTAGCAACATGCACTTCATGATTATCAACTCCAACTCCCATGTTTGGTAAAGGTGGATTCCAAAAGAAATAATCTAGGTCAGATTCAACATTCTTGATTATCCTCCAAGACCTTAACCACCATGGACATGGAAGGTCTCTTTGTGTAATCATTTTGCAAACACCGTGCTGCAACCCTCATCATATTCACAACTTCTGCTCCATGCAATTGCATATCTTCACTGTAATTATCAACCAGATCCAACAATCGGTCCTCCTCAATTTTTTTCTTGAAAAGATGAAGTAGATGCATTTCTTCCTCTGGCTGAGAGTGATCAAAATTTCTCCTTCCACATAATATCTCCAAGAGTACTACTCCAAAGCTATAGACATCTACTTTTTCTGTAATTACTAAACTCACCCATTCTGGAGCCATATAGCCAGGAGTCCCTCTCATGTTTGTCACAACTTGGCTTTGATCACGGTCAACTAGTTTAGACAACCCAAAATCAGAGACTTTTGCATTAAAGTTCTCATCTAAGAGAATGTTATGGGGTTTTATATCCAAGTGAACTATCTTCTGTCTGCATTCTTCATGTAAATAAGTTAGTCCTCTTGCTATGTCAAGGACAATCTTTTTTCTATGTTCCCAATCAAGTAACTTCTCAGGATTTTTGTGAAACACCCATCTATCTAAAGACCCATTAGACATGTATTCATAAACAAGAAGCCTATGAGATTTCTCAGCACAAAATCCAATCAGTCTCACCAAGTTGAAATGATGAATGCTGCCAATTGTTTCAACTTCAGCTAAAAATGATTTCTTGATTTGACTAAAACCATCAAGACGCTTCACGGCAACTTTGGTGCCGTCAATTAGAGTCCCTTCAAAAACGGTGCCAAAGCCTCCCCCACCGAGCTCCTTATTGAAATTTGTTGTTATAGCTTGCAAATCATCATGAGAATATCTTGTGGGCATTCCTGGTACATGATCTAAATAATACTCTTCAGCTTCATCAACATTTTCTTTCTTCCAAAATAGAAAAACGAAGATTGTAATTAAAAGAAACAGAACAAAGAAAGATGCGACGCTGGATCCCAATATTATTTCAAAAGGATGTTTTCCCTTTCCATGTTGAGGAGGAACCGCACTAGTTCGGACATTCTGCACCTTCTGCACCTTTATGTAAACTTTAAGTTCAGGATCTTCTTTATCAATGGCTATCATTGAAAAAATTTGGTATTGTAAATAGCAATTCCCCTTACGGTTGCTGGAATTATAAAAAGCAGCTTTGCACAAACAATCTTTTAAGCAAACCTGTTTACAACTCTCTAAACTTATAAGTAGGGGATATGGATTTATATCTGGAGGGTATCTTGTAAAGGAAAAGTATGTGATGTTCTGGAACTCTACAAGGATATGATTTTTGGTAGTCTCACAAGACAATGGAGTAACCGGGGAGCATCCACGGTCAGGCTGCCTTTCTTTTATTGGCCGAAAATAGCTTGTCCCATTTATGGATCCAGGACAACTACATTGACCGTTTGTACAAATACCATAGTTTCCACAAACCATAGGGTAACCACAAGAATCAATAAATCTTGAGAGAAAATCATCCCCTGCAAGCCAGGTGATACGATACACTCTCAAGTGTCCGTCAGGCCCAAATCTCATATACTGTGAGAAGAATGATTGAATGAAAAATTCAGCGTATGAGTCAGATGTATCCCCAAATAAAGTTAAGTTTTGATCCAGAAATCGAGCATAACTGATATTTAAATTTTCTTCTAGATAATAAATATAGCGTTGGGGAGGATCAGAATTGATATAAGCAAACAACCCTTGAGTGGTGAGAGAGAGCGAATACAATCCTCCTTCACTAGTGAGGTTCTGCCCTGCCACCAACTTTTGCCCAACAACCAGCGTATCGGTTGGGTGATCAAAAGACTGCCAAATTGTGGCATTGTGTTTATCCAAGAGCATGAGGTTGCATGTGTCGGTTAAGCTTAGGGCTGCCACAAATTTGTTGGTGATGTTTGTGGACCACACTATAGTTCCATTAGCATCTTGTAACTCCAAACCTCTTTCTGAATTGACCTGCAAGATCGCATTAACGCTAACCGGATTGTTTGGGTTAGCAGACCATACTACTTGTATTGAACCATCATATGTCGAAATACTTCCGTTGTAGTAAGAAAGAGTGAAAATGGCAAAGAGATAAGTACTGTTGCACGTTTGATTACAGAAGAAGCCACAACCACAACCCCAACCACGTCCACTGGCAAGTATGATTCTCGCAAATGATCCATCATCGAATTTTACAGAATCTGGAGTAGCAAGACTGTTGGTCCATGAAGTAGAAGAGTCTGCAATCAGATAACCGTCAGGCTGGGCTCTCACTAAGATGGGAAAAGGAGTAAGAAAAAGAGCAAGGTAAAGAAGAACACCACACCAAACCCAGCTTATACCCATTGTCTGTAACGCACAGTGGTAGAAGAAAGAAAGGCAAAGTGGACAAGGAGATTAAGGGGGATGGATGGAATGACTAGCATAACTAAAGTATTCCTTCCGCAGAAAAGTAAAATGTTAATGATCAACTTCTGGTTGACTGCAACGACTTGACAAAAATAATTAATGTAATTTCATCGATCCTTCCCTGGTTGACTGGTTGACCAACAAAATCAACTTCTGTCCACAATCAGCACCATTTTTTGGAGGTTCATTAATTCACACACACACGCACAACAAAATCAACTTCAAACCGCGTCGGATCTCACTATTTCGTTTTATTTTTTATTTTTTATTTTATCACTTTTCACTTTTGATTTTGATTCAGTCTTACGCACTAGAGCTGAGAATGTAAGCAATTTCTTAGAAGCCGAGTCTATTTTGGGTCCGGTATTTGTTTTTTGTTTTTTAAATAAAACTAATGTAGTGCTGAGAATGTAAGCAATGTACGCAATGTCTTTTTATAAAATTTCGGTAGTTAGTATTCCACCATGGAGAAAAATAGAATCTAAAGTGACTCCATTGAGTGAAATATAGTTTATGTAATGCTTTAGTTTTCTCTCTGTTTGGACTGTCCTACCTCATTTTCAAAATAAAATCCTTTGTATAAGCAATTAGCAGCAGTAAATATTTTTACATTTAATTACATTAAGAGGATAAGTAATATTGGAGGAGTCTTAATTTGGTGTACTCGTATTTTGATTTTGATTATTATGGAATCAATATCGACCTCTGTTTTCGAGCTGTTTTGTAACTTCAGTTGCTGCCTTCTCTGTGAATGGTGTGCAAGGCCTAGCAAGATCAACTGGACATTAATAAATGTTAACTTCCAAAATTTATTTGTATATTTCTGTTCTTGAAAAATAAGAAATTCTTGAGACAAATGCTATGCGGATTTTCTGTATTATGGATTTAACAAACAATATCTTAATTATCTGCCAACTTAGGACCATGCTTTTTAGAAGATTGAATATTTGATGTTGTTAATGTTATAATTAGTACATTGGGCTTTGGGCTCTAGCCCGTGTATGTATTTACTTGTGCATCACTCTCTTTCCTTGTACATCACTCATATGCCTCCTATATAAAGCCACTCTACTATATTGTATTACACACTTTAATATACAGAGAATTATTCATAATTCTTACAAGGTATCAGAGCAATTGCTCTAAGTGTTTCGTACAGTATTCGTCTTGTCTAGTGTTCTTCCGCTGCCTCAACCATCTCCGGCATTGCTCTGTAGCCGCCATCAAATTCCGAAGTGCCCGCTGCCGTCACAGGTTGATTCCACCGCCATAGACTCACTGCCTTCATCGGGGTTTTCTCTCCAAGCCTCCAATCGAAACACCTCCACCAACTCTATGTAGATCTCGCAACGCCGGACTCAACGAAACAAAAATCGCTTCCATCCGAAACCGCACGCGCTGCCTAAAGTTTCTACCCACCGTCACGCCACGTCACGCACCAAGTTTTTAATTCATTCTGATGTTTGGGGACTTTCCCCAATTAATAGTATTGGTGGATCTCGCTATTTTGTTGTGTTTGTTGATGATTATTCTCGTTATAGTTGAGTTTTTCTTATGCGTTCTCGTGATGAATTGCTAAACATCTATCGTAACTTTGCCAACATGGTTAAAACTCAATTCTCCAAAACAATTAAAGTTTTTCGTTCTGACAATGCACGTGAACTTACCCAACATGCATTTGAACATATTCTATATTCTCATGGAACTGTTCATCAATTTTTATGCCCAGCCACCTCTCAGCAAAACGGAAGAACCGAACGAAAATTTCGACACATCCTTGACACTGTTCGTGCTCTCCTCCTGTCTTCCAAAGTTCCTGTACCCTTTTAGGGAGAAACTGTTTTCACTGCTACCCATGCCATCAATCATATTCCAAGCCCAACCATTTCTAATCAGACTCCTTATGAGCGCCTTTTTGGATCTCCACATCACTATCAACATCTTTGATTCTTTGGCTCTGCCTATTTCGTTCTTCTTCAACCTCATGAATACAACAAAATAGAGCCTCATTCTTACCTTTGTTGCTTCCTTGGTTATGGCGAAACTCAAAAGGGATATCGATGTTATGATCTTAACACTCATCGCCTTCGCATCTCCCGCCATGTTGTCTTTTGGGAGCATCATCTATTCACTGAGTTATCTCAATTTCGTTCCTCCTCACTCTTCTCTCTCTTCGATCTTTTTTCGGAGGTATCTACTCCTTCTCCAGAAATGTCTACCTCCATTCTACAAACTAAGTCGTCTAACCACTCTTCTGGATCATCCTCTGATGAGACTCCTCATTCTTCGTCTGAGTCCCCAGCACTTGCACCTTTCAAGGATCCTGCACCTTCAACCATACTTTGCCATTCCTCTCGGCTAACATCTCTTCCTTCTTATTTGCGTGATTTTCATTGTTACACTGCACGAGCCTCACTCCTATCGTGAGGCCTCCTCTAACCCTTTATGGCAGGTTGCAATAACTAAGGAACTTGATGTATTATCCAGAAACCGTACTTGGGATCTAGTTGATTTGCCTACTGATAGATCTGTGGTTGGTTGTAAATGGGTGTTCAAAATCAAAAATCGGTCTGATGGATCCATTGAGCGATACAAAGCTCGTCTTGTTGCCAAAGGTTTCACATAGGATTATGGCATTGATTATGAGGAAACCTTTGCTCCAATTGCTCGCCTTTCATCTGTTTGCACCTTATTGGCTGTTGTAGTCTCTCGTCAGTGGAAGCTATTTCAGATAGATGTCAAAAATGCCTTCCTCAATGGGGACTTGAGTGAAGAAGTCTATATGCAACCTCCACCTAGTCTTTCTCATCCACCTGATAAGGTGTGCTGACTTCGTCGTACCCTTTATGGTCTGAAACATGCACCTCGAGCTTAGTTTGTTAAGTTCAGCTCTACAGTTTCTCGACTGGGTTTTTCCATCAGTTCTTATGATTCTACCCTCTTCCTCCGTCGCCCCGCCAAAGGCACCATTTTGCTTCTTCTTTATGTTGATGATATGATCATTACCGGTCATAACCTTAGTGAGATTCAAGAACTTAAGGATTTTCTCAGTCAGAATTTTGAAATGAAAGACCTTGGCCACCTCAGTTACTTTCTAGGTCTTGCGATTACCTCTTCTGATGATGGTTTCTATCTCACTCAAGCCAAGTACACCTCCGATCTTCTGTCTCAAGCTGGCCTTACTGATCACAAGATTGTAGATACACCGATCGAACTTAATACGCGCTTGACTCCTTCTTCTGGAGAACCATTGCTTGATCCTACTCTTTATCGTCAATTGGTTGGCAGCCTAGTCTATCTCACGGTCACTCGATCAGACTTCTCATATGCGGTTCATCAGGTGAGCCAATTTATGTCTGCTCCAGGTTCAACTCACTATGTTGTTGTCCTGTGCATCCTTCGATACTTTAAGGGCACTCGTTTCTACAGTCTCCACTTCTCTGCTTAATCTCCGCTTATTTTGAGTGCCTACTTTGATGTTGATTGGGCAGGGGATCCCATTGATCGCTAATCCACTACTGGTTATGGCTTTTTCCTTGTCTCTTCTTTGATCTCTTGGCAAAGCAAGAAACAGTTGGTTGTGGCTCGCTCTAGTACTGAGGTTGAATATCGTGCCCTTACGGATACCACATCTGAACTCCTTTAGTTATGATGGTTACTACAGGATTTAGGTGTGTCCACTTCTTTTGCTACTCCTATCTATTGTGACAATAGGAGTGCTATTCAGATTGCTTGCAATGATGTCTTACACGAGCGGACCAAACACATCGAGATCGATTGTCATCTTGTCTTGCATCATCTTTTTCAAGGTTCCCTCCAGTTGATCTCTGTTTCCTCTCACGATCAACTTACAGACATCTTTACCAAGTCACATCCCACTGGACATTTTCGTGATCTGGTTTCCAAACTCTAGTTGGTTTCTCATCCTCTACCTTGAGTTTGAGGGGTGCTGTTAATGTTATAATTAGTCCATTGGGCTTTGGGCTCTAGCCCGTGTATGTATTTACTTGTGCATCACTCTCTTTCCTTGTACATCACTCATATGCCTCCTATATAAAGTCACTCTATTGTATTGTATTACACACTTCAATATACAGAGAATTATTCATAATTCTAACAGATGTAATCACTGTGCTTCTAAAGATGTAGTTGGAAAAATTCTCATATGTATATTTTAAGTATTTTTATTGGTAATTCCAAAAGCAGCTTATACCCATGTTCTGTAACACACGGTGCTAGAAGAAAGAAAGACATAGTGGGCAAGGAAATTAAGGGGATGGAGTGAGGGCCAAAGTTGCTAAAAAATGCATTTTTTAAAGTTTTTGGGTCAAACATGACACTTGTGATGTTTATTTGAAAAATAGACTCATTCAAAATCGTCTTTGTGAAAGAAAATTTTAAACGTGAAAATCGTCTTTGTGAAAGACACTTTCTGACCAAATTTTTCGTTTTTAATTTATTGACGTGGCCATTTTTTGCCATCTGGATATTACTAAAAATCGTCTTTAGAAAAGACGATTTTTGACAAAATTTTTATATTTCTCAAAATTGTCTTTTCTAAAGACAACTTCTGACCAAATATTTCTAAATTTTTTTTTAAAAAACGTGAAAGTCGTCTTTTGTAAAGACAACTTTTAGAAATTTTTTTTTTTTTTTTTTTTTTTTTTATTTTTTTAAATCAGACTTAAAAGTGTCTTTACAAAAGACAACTTTTGACCAAATTTGTCAAAGTTGTCTTTTGTAAAGACGACTTTTGGTTAATTTTTTTAAAATCAAACCTGAAAGTTGTCTTTACAAAAGACGACTTTTGATCAAATTTGTCAAAGTTGTCTTTTGTAAAGACGACTTTTAGTTAATTTTTTTTTTTAAATCAAACCTGAAAGTTGTCTTTAAAAATAATATTCAATTTCTGTCCAAATAATGTATTCTAAAAAAAGTATAAAGTAAGTAAGACATTAGGAAAAAATATATTTTGGATCTTAACAAATTTTGTAGCATTCAAAAAAAAATATTTACCTCTCAAAAGGACATTAAAAGGACCTCTACTAAGTTAAATTGGACACTAATTTGAAACACCAAACTAAGAATATATGCAGAAATTTCTTAATTTCGTGGAAGACTTTGCTTTTAGCATGCTATAATAAGTATTATTGATTAGTCTAAGAATAGAAAAGTGAAGTGGGTACTAAAAATTTCTATTCCAAAAATAATAACAACAATACAAAATCACTTTATTCTATACAAAAGACAAAGTATAGAATAGACACCTGTCGGTATATTATTATTAACTCTCTTGACTAGTTATCTACAACTACAATAATATAATAGACCCAAATAAAAAAGACAAAGAACATGCTTAGGATAAAAAAAAAAAGAGTGAACATAAATTTATCTCTGTGTTGTGGAGATGAAAACAAATGAGAAGACCCTTGTGAGTGTTAAGAGTAAAAGCCTAGAAAAGACCCCACGGGAAAGGAGGAAAAAGTTCACAAAAATTACACAATGTCTCAAAGTTTTTGTTTCAGAGTACCATAAGTCCATATAAGCATATATGTAGTTTTTTAAGAGAAAATCGTCTTTCAGAAAGACGAGTTTTGAAGATTTTAGTAAGAGATCTGCACCTACTTCAAAAATAATTTTTTTTTTTACTAGAAATTGTCTTTTCTAAAGACAACTTTCACGTTTTTTAATTTTATCTAAAAGTCGTCTTTACAAAAGACGACTTTGACATATTTTTTCAAATTTAAGAAAATTTTGGTAAAAAATCGTCTTTTGTAAAGACAACTTTTAGGTTTGATTTAAAAAAAAAAAAAAATTAACCAAAAGTCGTCTTTACAAAAGACAACTTTGACAAATTTGGTCAAAAGTTGACTTTTGTAAAGACACCTTTTAAGTTTGATTTAAAAAAATTTATCTAAAAGTTGTCTTTACAAAAGACGACTTTTGACCAAATTTGTCAAAGTTGTCTTTTGTAAAGATGACTTTTGGTTATTTATTTATTTATTTTTAAATCAAACCTAAAAATTGTCTTTACAACAGACGATTTTCACGTTTTTTAAAAAAATTTTAGAAATATTTGGTTAGAAGTTGTCTTTAGGAAAGACAATTTTGAGAAATATAAAAATTTTGTCAAAAATCGTCTTTTCTAAAGACGATTTTAAGTAATATCCAGATGGCAAAAAATGACCACGTCAGTAAATTCAAAATGAAAAAATTGGTCAGAAAGTGTCTTTCACAAAGACGATTTTGAATGAGTCCATTTTTCAAATAAACATCACAAGAGTCATGTTTTGGCCCAATAACTTAAAAAAATACATTTTTTAGCAAGTTTGGCCATGGAGTGAGTAGCATATATAACTAAAGAATTCATTATGGCTGAAAAACGTTAACGATCAACTGCAACGATTTGACGAGAATAGTTGATGTAATTTCATCGATCCTTCGCTGGTTGACTCGTTGACCCACAAAATCAACTTCTGTCCCCAAGCAGCAAGAGCTTTTCCGCACCATTTTTGGAGTCATCTCTCACAACCACACAACATTTATCTGAATAATTCCTATTGACTGCTTCAAACCTGGACCAATCAACTTTTTGTAGTCCACACGCGGCAAGAATTTAGCATCCCTCTCACGTGGGTGGACCCAAAAGTTACATTAAAAGGTTATATTGATTGAACTATAGTTTAATTTCTGTAGGGCGTTAAGGCTTCTCTCTGTTTGGAATTTGGATAGTCCATTTTCAAAATAATTTAATTTCTTGTATAAGCTATTAGCAGCAATAATATTCTTGCGTTAATTACATTAAAAGGTTAAGTGATATTGGACGTGTCTTTGGTATATCTCGTAGTTTGAATTTGATTAAGATGCAGCCAATATTTATCTTTGTTAGCTTACCTAATTTTCAAGCTGTCTTATAACTTCCGGTAATGGCTAAAGGCCTAACAAGACCAACTGGACATTAATCATGTTAACTCCCAAAATTTATTTAAGAATATTTTCTGTTGATTTATCACCATGAAGGTGGTTTACCCCTTAAATTAAATAATATATGTCAATTACTCGTTGGGCCATGTTGAAGCTATCATAGCTTATGCTTACAGACTCTGTTCTTTATGTATGTCATCTATATATTGAATAAGCTGATTTGTTGGTCTAAAATCTAAATACTCGTACTAGTTTAGTACTTTCCCTTGCGTTGTTGGTTTGATTGGACTATATCCTTGATTCTATCCTCCTGCCTTCAGTGTCCGTGGAAATATTGGAAAAATGCATTTGAAATGTATGCGAGCTTGACGTAGTGTTCAGATACATAGCAGGGTTTATTTCTTTTTGAAGTACTTGAACTAAATATGTCTCTGTTCTTGAGAAAAATGAAATTCTTGAGACAAAAGCTATGCAGATTTTCTGATTATGGATTTGACAAACAATATATTATCTGTCTTAGGACCAAGCTTTTTAGAAGATTGGATATTTGATGTAATCACTGTGCTTCTAAGGATGTAATTGGAAAAATTCTCATCGTATTTTAAGTATTTTTATTGGTTGGACTCCACTGACAGTTTGTCTTGTTTAAGCTCCACCATTATTAATGTTTGCTTAGAATATAGTAAGTAACTTTGGAAATCAGTCGTTTCTAAGTTGTCTAAACCAAGTTGATGATTTCTTATGGTTCTTAGTGGAACCTCTAGCCTGAAATACTAATGTTATACCGAGATGCTGAACCTCAATCACACCAGAAAAATGGTGGGCTTCTATATTACTAGCTAGAGGTTGCCTTAATGGCTTTGAAGGGGTCAATGTTTATTTATTATGATTTAAATCGTTAGCTTAAAAGTATTTGCTACGAACAATGAGCCAAACCAAGTTGGATTCTGATTGAATCAGCAAATTTATTATTATTCATACCATTGCTTTTCTTTTTTTTTTTTTGTTAGTCTTATATCTCCCAAAATTAAATATGTGCGAAATCTCCAATGGACTAGGCTTAATTTGTTTTTGTTTCCTCTGTTATGGGCAACTATTCTAGATGAGATGCTTTGTAGAGGCCAATATTTGGTAACATTTGAGTACGATAAGAAATATCGCTTCAACTGCAAGGTAGATATTGATTACAGTCAGATAACTGCTAGGCAGGGCTGTGATTAAGATGGGAAAAGGAGTTAGAAAAAAAAAGCGCAAGGTAAAGAAGGACGCCATACCAAGCCCAGCTTATACCCATTGTCTCTAACTAATAAGGGGGATGGATGGAATGACTGACTAAATAATTTCTTCGGGTAGAAATGTTAATGATCAATTTCATTGATCCTTCCGTGGTTGACTGGTTGACCTACAAAATCAATTTCTGTCCACAAGCAGCAGGAGCTATTCCGCATCATTTTTGGAGGTTCTCTCACACACACCACACAACATTTTTGTGAATAATCGCCATGGCTGCATCAAACAGCGATGGATCTCACTATTTCTTTTTTTCTTTTTCTTTTTTTATTCACTTTTAAATTTTGATTTTGATTCAATCTTACGCATTAGATATGAGAATGTAAGCAACTTCTTACTTTCTTAGAGGCCGAGTCTATTTTTGGTTTGGTACATTTTTTTATTACGATGAAATCAATATTTACCTATGTGCAAAGAAGACTGATCCAAACACTCAAGGTTTTAAAAAAAAAAAAAAGTTGCCTAATTTTCAAAGTTGCTGTGCCTTCCCTGGTTGACTGGTTGACAAAATCATTCCCTGGTAAGCAATGACGCAGTAGTTAGGATTCCATCATGGAGAAAATTAGAAAAGTAACTCCATTGATTGAACTATAATAGTTTCTGTCGTGCTTTGAGGTTTCTCTCTGTTTGGACCGTCCTCCGTTTCAAAAGTAAAATTCTTTGTATAAGCCATTAGCTGATTAGGGGCAGTAAATATTTTAACCGAAAAGGTAAGTGATATTGGCGGAGTGTAGTATACTCTTGTAATTTAATTTTGATTATTATGGAATCAATGTCCATCTTTGTTAGCTTACCTTAATGATAAACTTGTGGTTGGGTGCAATGACTTAACGAGAATAATTCATGTAATTTCGTCGATCCTTCCCTGCTTGACTGGTTGACCTACAAAATCAACTTTTTTAGTCCACAAGCGTCAATAATTTAGCATCCCTCTCACATGGGTGGAACCCAAAAGTTACACAAACTAATAAATCTTCTCTGAATATGCGCACACACGTTTGTGATTTATTACCGAATTTCTGAATGAAACCGCGTCGGATCTCACGATTACGTTTTAATCTTTTATTAAAGATGAAAGCAAAATCTTTTCAAGTACTAGTATAATATAATGACTCTGTGATGCACGGTTAAATAAAAAATTATAACGATTTCATTCTGTATCTAATCGCTTCATGTCTTTCTTTAAATTTACTGTAGTTAGTATTAATCCATCAAGGAAGAACATTAGCCGAGTGATTCTATTGATTGAACTATAGTTTCTGTCTCTGTTTGGATAGTCCATTTTCAAACTAATTTCCTTTGTATAAGCTATTAGCAGCAATAATATGCTTGCCTTAATTACATTAAAAGGTTAAGTGATATTGGACGTGTCTTTGGTATATCTTGTAGTTTGAATTTGATTAAGATGTATTAAAGTGAGAGTCTTGTCCCATATTGACCAAGTATTCTTGGGTTGTGCAATTAATAAGCTATGGGCAATCCTCATCTCTCAAGGCGTCTTTTGAGATTGAGTTAGGCCCATTGGACTTTAACATGGTATCAGAGCCACCCCTTGGTTGTTGGGCAGATCTCCCCCCAATTATGGTCCACGTGTTTGGTTAGTCCGCCACACGTGAGGGGGCATATTAAAGTGAGAGTCTTGTCCCACATTGACCAAGTATTCTTGGGTTGTGCAATTAATAAGCCATGGGCAATCCTCATCTCTCAAGGCGTCTTTTGAGATTGAGTTAGGCCCATTGGACTTTAACAAGATGCAATCAATATCCATCTTTGTTAGCAATTTCAAAGCATTCTTACGGTCTTGCCTCTTTTAAAACAGTAATGCTATATATAGTATAAATTTTACATATTTTTCATAACTCTCAGGTTGGTATGTTGTAACTGATTTTTATATAGATTCACATTTACATCACTTTATTATCTATAATTAACGTACAACTTGCCACTTTGACTGTTGTGAAATAAGTTGCGAAAGTTTTTGTGGTCATAGTGTTAATTGCTTCCAAACATTTCAACTCATGTCATACTACACTTCTTTTTTCTTCTTTTTTTCCAAAGGACAATAACTACATCCATTCCAAGGTCCTAAGAGAACTGATAATCAATGCATAAATAAATCAATTCAAAAAAAAGTACTTCTATAGATTATAAATTTGGTGTAGTCAAATCATGATTGATGACTAGGCACATAAAAATAGGAAGTAAAAAATAATACCCATGTTCCAAAATTCTAAGATGTCAATTCATGGTAGGTGTTTGCAATAATAACAATAAAAGATTGTGCATATACTGGGGCCCGGAGGGGGTAAATATAGCTGCACAAGAGTTTAGAAAGTGGGCTTTGAGGTCTTCTTTTGTGGTCTGTGGGCTGAATAAAGCCCTAAAGGAGGCCGAACTAATCAATTTTAGGCTCATGTCCCTGATCAAAAAGCATGGTATATAGTTAATACCAATAAATTCAATTCGGGAAAAGACTTCTCTCTTTACAATCCAATTAAATTTAATCTTAGAAAATACTTCACTCTGTACAATCTGCTTCTATCTAGCAAAAGAATAAATTTTTATAAGGGTTCCCACAATTCCATAGTATGGCCATACAAACGAGATTTCCAGAAACACTTTCAGGGTCTATACATAAGTAAGCTTGTGACCTTGGTCACTTTGCTTCTTCTTCTTTTTTTTTTCTTTTTTTTTCAATAACAGCTCGTCTTGTTATTTTTATAGTTTATGTTTGCATCAAATTTCCAATTCTTACACAAGTTGACACAACTAAAAATATGTAGCCCGTGGTATATATTGTACGTTTTGGGGTTCATCATTACCAATGTGTTAAAACTAGGCATAACTCAATCTTCACATACAATCACAACTGAGGGAATGTAAAGTATTTGGGAGATGCTCTATATAAAAGTATCTATATACACCTCATTGACACAGATCGAGATCGGGTGCAATAGTTAAACGTGTAAGGCTGGGATGTATAAGTAAGAGTTATAAAAAGAAGAAGTAAAAAAGTAACTTTTTTGGACGTCCGAGATGCAACATTATAAAAACAACTTTGCATCTCAATTTTACACGTACTATTGTTGAGCTTTAATAGTTTTTAACTATTGGCCTGGCCTCCAAATTGAAAAGGGATCTGTAGATTTATGAGAGTGGTAAGGGTTCAGGATTGAATAATATCTTCACCTGGACCTTATAACAAAAAATATCCTTTGAAGTTCACCTTGGCCTTATCGCTACAGATATATACTTATGACGTATATATCTGAACTTGTATGTGATCATAGTCCAATTACTACTAACCAACAACTTTTCTTACTTTTCAATTTTAAATGAATGCTAGGCATAGAAATTTTATTAAATTGTTATACTTGTTAGTATTATAATATTAATTTTTATAAGTGCTTGCTTTTAGACCCGGGCATTGTTATATAGGGAATGGATTGGATCCAGTGCTCCAGTACACTGGACCCGTTGAGATTTGAACACGTGACCAAAATTGGATATGTGTTACAATCGCAATGGGTCTAATGCACCGGAGCACTGGACCCAATCCAAGTCTTATAATATAAACCAACCTTAGATACCTCACTCCTTATTGGCCTCCACAAAACTCGATTTCCACTATCATAGGAGGGGAAGTTTTAAAACAGCAAAACAAAAATTATTCACCAACTCCAGTACCTAATCCCAAAGGTCCAATGAATGGGGTTTGTAGTGTCTAACCTCACTTTTAGACTGATAGGCTAAATAAGAGGCCACTAAAGTGTCCTTAAATAATAAATATCCACCCCCATTTTCTCATTAAAAAAAAAAAAAAAAACCACCCCCAAGTCATATAGATCTTGGGAGCAAATCTTTAAAATAACGATTGCCATACGAAATATATAGGTAAGAAGATTGACCTATGAGAATCCTTTTATTAGACTAAAATATAATTTTTGTCACAATAAGAGCTAACCAAAATATGTAACATGTATTTAAACATGTGATATACTAATAAAATTATACAAAAAAATCAATTGATGTCTTAATTTGATGGCAAGAGAATTTTTATCTAAAACTGAAAAAAAAAAAAAGAAAAAAGTAAAGCCTTCATTTTTAGAAAATAAAAATAAAAATTATTGTGAGTACGTCATAGACTCTTTAATTTTGCAAATCACTTTAATTATGCAAATCAGTGGAGTCCTTCGTGTTTGCATGCTTTGGCATCTGGGACAGTGACTTTTGGATTGGAGTGCAAATCTTGGTGGTGGTCACTTTTAGAACATTTTCCTCAGAGTTTGTTATTTTCTGTCGTAAATTACTGATCTGTCCCTGGTGATGATTCGAGAAATTTACGCTTTTGCAATTAATAATGTTCTCTCCAAAGACCTGGCATTGACTTCAATAGTGGTTTTTCAGTCATTTTGTAGATACTAATGATAGATTGCTGGAGACAGACGAAAAGAACGGTACCTAGTACTAGATCTTCCTATCATTTCCTGCCTTTTAGTCCTCCTGTTTCACTGTCGGAGAGTTTTCCAGAAATCCAGGTGATTCTGGGACCCAATCCAGCCACAACAGAGCTAGAAAAGAAAATCAAACACCACCACTGCTGGTAATTTTTTAGACCATAACTTATTTTGAAAATTTCCGAACAATTGTTAATGTATATGCATGCTTGTTATTTTTTTTTTTTTTAATGATATATGCATGCCTGTTTAATTTATGGCAATCTTCTTTAGTATTGTTAAGTAATAAGAGTCTTGTTTAGTTGGAAATGGTTATTATACTTGAATACACCGTAGAGTTGTGGTTATATCGTTTCTTGTAGCCATGGTGTTAACTTGTATTGAAAATTATTATTGTTAAAAGAATTGTGGTCGTGATCATAGTGATGAAATTCTTTATCTTTCTTATTCACAGTCTTTTTATTTTCTGTTAAATGCAGTTTTTGGTTTTAAAATTTGGATCGAACCACCTGGTTTACCGATGAATCAGAATGAAATTTAGTTTTTCACTTTGTAGACCAAACAATTACAATTATATGAGAGAACCGTACGAATTGGAGTTTGAACTTGTGGTTTTGCCAGATTTTGATGGGACTCGTGATTTTCCATCAGGGCCCACTTTTTAATTGCTTTCTCCTACTTGGGCAAAAAATGTGCTTGGCCAAACTTGATCGATCGAGACATAATGCTCGATTGATTGAGCTTCATTTTTTTTTTTTTTTTTTTTTTTTTTTTTGAGCTTTATTTTTTTTAACTACAATCGATGGAGTATTTTTCTTGATCGATCAATGTCTAAGTTTTTGATCAATGGAGTAAAATCTCGATCAATCGAAATTTAAATTTTTTTGATCGATCAAAAACCCCTTTTTCCATCCCCACTTTACTTTCCTCACCCGTTTTCCTTTCCCATATCAAACATAGCCTAAGGGTTTGGATTGAATAACATCTTCAGCTTGGCCTTACCACAACAAAGGTTTTCAAAAGTTGGTTTTTTTGTGTCCTTATTTTTATTAATCATTTCACGGAAGAAAGGTGTTGGAAAGAGTGGAAAGCCTGTCCTTTACAAGAGTGGCACCTTCCATAGGATTTTTCCTAGCTTCATAATCCAGGGAGGTGATCTTAAACTTGGTAATGGAAGAGATAGAATTAGTCTATGGAGAGAAGTTTGCTGACAAGAACATCATGATATCATGCATACTTGACCAAGAAACACACTAAGACTTGTTAATTATTGGCTTGAATATGTGCACTGAATGCATCATAGGTTTGCCACATGGGATTATAGCCTACGTGAGGTTATGTATGTGTGTACGGAAATATTAAAGATAGATTGCCAACTTTGATTGCTGGCTTCCATTAAAGCCATCTATACTACTTAGTCACTAACTGGCTTTTAAGTGGAAGCTCCACTTGAGGATTCTTTATGTATGGTATGGCAACACTAAGCAATCTTTGGTGGCTTTGCTTCAGAATCAAGTTTGCTCTTTTAATGGGAACCAGCCGAATTATTTCACTAAAAATACATTGCAGCTCGGTTCCTTTAGTGCATGAGGAGTGTGTACTAAAGAAAATTTCAGATTGCTTTCTAGTCTTTCCCATAGTTATTTGGGTGTATTTGGGATTTGAGATATATGAGAGTATTTGTACACCATATTTGTATTCTCTCCATCTTTGTTAGTGGAATTTCTCCTCATTGTCGCCTGTTGATGTTGGCCAAAAGCCGTATCATGTAAATATTTGGTGTTCTATTTTGAGTGTGATTGTGTCTATTTTTCTTCCAAATTTCTATGTTCCTATTTTTTTATTTGGAGATCTTTCTCAAACCCATAATATTTTCACAATCAATATTGTATGGGAGTGCTTGTACAACACTAGCATACTTCATTCCCCCCAACTCTTAATTCAAGTAATAGTAGTACTAATATTGTTCTGTTGTATCTTGTGTACATAGCTTTTGTCAATGGCAAATGCTTGCCTTGACACCTACAGTCCACAAATGTCATTTCCTAGAAAATGTTGCTAAAAGGACCACATTTTCTTTGTTTGTTTGTTATTGATTCTTTTCTTAGTCATTGTAGCATGGTTGGTTAATTAGGGTTGGTTGTTTTGTTCAAGATTATTGAGAGCCCTTTCTTTTGTGTTGTTAATTAATGATTCCTTAACCTTTACTTTTACTTTATTTGTTAAAAGATAAGTTACTTATTACATGCTTCATTTGGAGTTACTTATTACATGCTTCCTTTGGAAATCATTTAGTCATTAATTTTACCCAAAATTTATTTCCATTTTGGCTTTCATTGCAGTTTTACGTTTCCAATGTCCACATTTTACCTTTATTATTGCAGAAAAGTGAGTACAAATGAATTATATCTCTGAATTTGTAAGTGATCCAAGTCCAATTTTGCTAAGAAACAGCTTTTCATACATTGTAATGCTTGTTAGTACTATAATTATCAGTAGTAATATGTTGGCATTTTAAATTTCTCCTATGGTACATTTGGATAGAGGAATTAAAAAAAAAAAAAGATTTGGATTTCAATCTTTAATTTAAATTAATGACTTGAATAAAGTGTGAAATGATAGAAATTTTTCCATTGATAAGATTTATGAAGGGATTTGAGTTTTATTAATATGTGGATTTGAAATGATTAGGTGAGAGATGTCAATTCAAATTCATATATCAATTTTTTTTTTAATAGCTACATCTCATAAACTCACATCATTGTGTATGGTTAAATTTATATCAAGTAATTTATAATAACGATTGTTCTTCAAATCCTTCGATTTCAGATCCTCAATCCAAACGCAACCCCAGTAATGTACTATGTAGAATTACTGGATTCAATGAAAACCTAAATTACTTTACTACCATGTATGCTGATTGCTGACATTTTTTTTTTTTTGAGATATGATAGAAATTCTAATCTAAACTCACACACACGTATATTTTGAAAATCCCGGGAATCGAACCCACACCCTCATAAAGGGGGGCTTCTTATCTTGTTTAAACTTCTTATTATTTTCTACTTCATTCTAATGTTTTGACATTTTTGCATGTAAGCCTACCAAACAGTCATTTCATTTGATGATAATTTGTAATATATAGAGATTAAATTTTATACGGAGCTGGTGTAAAGAGAGGCTTTTATACCCTCCACTAGTATCGTGCCACGTCATATTTGTGCAAATAAAAGTTTAAAGTCTAACAAACAGAATCAATTCCCGTTCATATCTTCCATCTTTTCTGCGCACCTGCTCCCACTCTCTCTTCGGCGTCTGTTTGCAAGACCAAGAGGTGACTTTTTCATCCACCCCAAACTCTTTTTCACTTGAAATCCAATTTGGCTATTAGATTGATAGCTTTTTCATATTTTTGGTTGATTTTGGTTATTGGGTATTTTTTTTTTGTAAATTAAACATGGGTCTGGTTATTGTGTTTTTGAGTGTATTCTTGTTTGGAATTGAACCACTCACTCTTAAGTTATACTTATAGTTGACATTTTCTCAATTTTTTTCTGCCCCTTAAAATTTAAAGTAAGCATAAGACTCATTGTATTTGTTGCTTTTGATTTCTAGGTTTTCTCTTATTGCTATCTCATTTGTGTTTTGGGTCATATTTGTGAGTCTGTACATACTGATATGTGAAAAAAAGAAATTTGGGTAAAAAAAGAAAGTAGAAGAAAAGAAAGAAAGAGAGAGGGTGGGACCGGCGGCCACCACTAGTGGCAGCGCTGGTGGACATCACTTACGGTGTTGGTGTTGGTTTCAGCCAAGGGAGGAGGCAAGTAGCAGAGCAAGGTCAGACCATGGTGATTGGGTCATTAAAGCAGCCATGGAGGATCTACGGTAAGAGATGAGAGAACATGAATAATTGTGTGTGGTTGGCTATAATCTTTTAATTGCACAAATCTTACGTGGCACAATGTTATTGGAGGGTGTAAAATTCACTCTTTACACCGGCTCCGTATAGAATTTAATCTCTTTGTAATAATCAAAACATGTCCGATTAAATCTGAATTTAAGCTTATATGTGTTTCTAGGGATTCCTTGGTATTAAATTTAGTAGAAAAATGATGTTATTAACCACAACTTTATGTTCTAGATGAAAACCATTTGTCTGAGAAACATATTGCTATAAAATATGGTCAATGTTTTTTCTGGCCTTGTGTTACATATTGTTTCATGATAGGTTGCATATATAGTTTATTTCTTTTGATCTTTTTGACAGGTGTTCTTTTTAATTGGTTAATTAGGATTTTTTGCCATGTTGTTGTCTAAAAGTTTGTATCCTGTTTTGTGTATAGCCTTGTACCGTCTAACAGATTGAACCAAATAACAAAATTGTTATATCATCTGCATCTCTGCTAGTGCTTTTTTAATTTTTGGGCACTGAATATTGCTGTACATTATAGTGATAGAGAACTAGGTCCGCGAACATATGTTCATTGGGCAGAGAGAGAGAGAGAAAGAGAGAGAGAGTACTTGACAGTTCAATGACCGTAACCACTAGTTTTTCTTCAACATATTTTGTTCTTCTCCCTGTAGGATACTGCTAGCCTCATGTGCCAGTAGGCTCATAAGAAACAGATGATTGCGAGAAGCACAGTTGATATAGTACGTATATAATAAAACTGGATTAAAATCTTTTAAATTTTTTAAGGCAATTCCATCATGAATTTTATTATATTATTTTTTTTAATTCTTATTCATTTATTTTTTATAAATAAATTGATAAAATCTTAGGAATTATCTTTAAGAGATTCTAATTTAAAAAGGA
>OU015761.1:67990502-68067591 GCA_907173295.1 Fagus sylvatica | reverse complement strand
TTTTATTTTCATATTAGATATCCTTTTTAAATTAGAATCTCTTAAAGATAATTCCTAAGATTTTATCAATTTATTTATAAAAAATAAATGAATAAGAATTAAAAAAAATATATATATAATAAAATTCATGATGGAATTGCCTTAAAAAATTTAAAAGATTTTAATCCAGTTTTATTATATACGTACTATATCAACTGTGCTTCTCGCAATCATCTGTTTCTTATGAGCATACTGGCACATGAGGCTAGCAGTATCCTACAGGGAGAAGAACAAAATATGTTGAAGAAAAACTAGTGGTTACGGTCATTGAACTGTCAAGCACTCTCTCTCTCTCTCTCTCTCTCTGCCCAATGAACATATGTTCGCGGACCTAGTTCTTTATCACTATAATGTACAGCAATATTCAGTGCCCAAAAATTAAAAAAGCACTAGCAGAGATGCAGATGATATAACAATTTTGTTATTTGGTTCAATCTGTTAGACGGTACAAGGCTATACACAAAACAGGATACAAACTTTTAGACAACAACATGGCAAAAAATCCTAATTAACCAACTAAAAAGAACACCTGTCAAAAAGATCAAAAGAAATCAACTATATATGCAACCTATCATGAAACAATATGTAACACAAGGCCAGAAAAAACATTGACCATATTTTATAGCAATATGTTTCTCAGACAAATGGTTTTATCTAGAACATAAAGTTGTGGTTAATAACATCATTTTTCTACTAAATTTACTAAGAAGGAATCCCTAGAAACACATATAAGCTTAAATTCAGATTTAATCGGTCACATTTTGGTTATTACAAAGAGATTAAATTCTATACGGAGCCGGTGTAAAGAGTGAATTTTACACCCTCCAATAACATTGTGCCATATAAGATTTGTGCAATTAAAAGATTATAGCCAACCACACACAATTATTCATGTTCTCTCATCTCTTACCGTAGATCCTCCATGGCTGCTTCAATGACCGAATCACCATGGTCAAACCTTGCTCTGCCACTTGCCTCCTCCCTTGGCTGAAACCAACACCAACACCGTAAGTGATGTCCACCAACGCTGCCACTAGTGGTGGCCGCCGGTCCCATCCTCTCTCTTTCTTTCTTTTCTTCTACTTTCTTTTTTTTACCCAAATTTCCTTTTTTCACATATCATTATGAACAGACTCACAAATATGACCCAAAACACAAATGAGATAGCAATAAGAGAAAACCTAGAAATCAAAAGCAACAAATACAATGAGTCTTATGCTTACCTTAAATTTTAAGGGGCAGAAAAAAATTGTGGAAATGTCAACTACAAGTATAACTTGAGAGTGAGAGGTTCAATTCCAAACAAAAATACACTAAAAAACATAGTAACCAGACCCATGTTTAATTTACAAAAAAAATACCCAATAACCAAAATCGACCAAAAAAGATGAAAAAGCTATCAATCTGATGGCCAAATTGGATTTCAAGTGAAAAAGAGGTTGGGGTGGATGAAAAAGTCACCTCTTGGTCTTGCAAACAGACACCAAAGAGAGAGTGGGGGCAGGTGTGCAGAAAAGATGGAAGATATGAACGGGAATTGATTCTATGTGTTAGACTTTAAACTTTTATTTGCACAAATATGACGTGGTACAATGCTATTGGAGGGTGTAAAAGCCCTCTTTACACCAGCTCCGTATAGAATTTAATCTCTATCATAAATTATCATCAAATGAAATGACTGTTTAGTAGGCTTACAAAAATGCCAAAACATTAGAATGAAGCAGAAAATAATAAAAAGTTTACACGAGATAAAAAGACCCTAGACTAATGGAAAGTTAAAAACTACAAGTGCAATTTATGATTAAATAATTAATGTAGAATGTCAGCAATCAGCATACATGGTAGTAAAGTAATTTAGGTTTTCATTGAATCCAGTAATTCTACATAGTACGTTACTGGGGTTGCATTTGGATTTGAGGATCTGAAATCGAAGGATTTGAAGAACAATCGTTGTTATAAATTACTTGATATAAATTTAACAATACACAATGATGTGAGTTTATGAGATGTAGCTATTAAAAAAAAAAATTGATATTATGAATTTGAACTGACATCTCTCACCTAATCATTTCAAATCCACATATTAATAAAACTCAAATCCCTTCATAAATCTTATCAATGGAAAAATTTCTATCATTTCACACTTTATTCAAGTCATTAATTTAAATTAAAGATTGAAATCCAATTCTTTTTTTCTTTTCTTTTTTTTAATTTCTTTATCCAAATGTACCATAGGAGAAATTTAAAATGCCAACATATTACTACTGATAATTGTAGTACTAACAAGCATTACAATGTATGAAAAGCTGTTTCTTAGCAAAATTGGACTTGGATCACTTACAAATTCAGAGATATAATTCATTTGTACTCACTTTTCTGCAATAAAGGTAAAATGTGGACATTGGAAACGTAAAACTGCAATGAAAGCCAAAATGGAAATAAATTTTGGGTAAAATTAATGACTAAATGATTTCCAAAGGAAGCATGTAATAGGTAACTCCAAATGAAGCATGTAATAAGTAACTTATCTTTTAACAAATAAAGTAAAAGTAAAGGTTAAGGAATCATTAATTAACAACACAAAAGAAAGGGCTGTCAATAATCTTGAACAAAACAACCAACCCTAATTAACCAACCATGCTACAATGACTAAGAAAAGAATCAATAACAAACAAACAAAGAAAATGTGGTCCTTTTAGCAACATTTTCTAGGAAATGACATTTGTGGACTGTAGGTGTCAAGGCAAGCATTTGCCATTGACAAAAGCTATGTACACAAGATACAACAGAACAATATTAGTACTACTATTACTTGAATTAAGAGTTGGGGGGAATGAAGTATGCTAGTGTTGTACAAGCACTCCCATACAATATTGATTGTGAAAATATTATGGGTTTGAGAAAGATCTCCAAATAAAAAAATAGGAACATAGAAATTTGGAAGAAAAATACACACTATCACACTCAAAATAGAACACCAAAAATTTACATGATACGGCTTTTGGCCAACATCAACAGGCGACAATGAGGAGAAATTCCACTAACAAAGATGGAGAGAATACAAATATGGTGTATAGATACTCTCATATATCTCAAATCCCAAATACACCCAAATTACTATGGGAAAGACTAGAAAGCAATCTGAAATTTTCTTTAGTGGCACTCACTCCTCATGCACTAAAACCGAGCTGCAATGTATTTATAGTGAAATAAGTCGGCTGGTTCCTATTAAAAGAGCAAACTTGATTCTGAAGCAAAGCCACCAAAGATTGCTTAGTGTTGCCATACCATACATAAAGAATCCTCACGTGGAGCTTCCACTTAAAAGCCAGTTAGTGACTAAGTAGTATAGATGGCTTTAATAGAAGCCAGCAATCAAAGTTGGCAATCTATCTTTAATATTTCCGTACACACATACATAACCTCACGTAGGCTATAATCCCATGTGGCAAACCTATGATGCATTCAGTGCACATATTCAAGCCAATAATTAACAAGTCTTAATTAGTGTGTTTCTTGGTCAAGTATGCATGATATCATGATGTTCTTGTCAGCAAACTTCTCTCCATAGACTAATTCTACACCTCTTCCATTACCAAGTTTAAGATCACCTCCCTGGATTATGAAGCTAGGAAAAATCCTATGGAAGGTGCCACTCTTGTAAAGGACAGGCTTTCCACTCTTTCCAACACCTTTCTTCCGTGAAATGATTAATAAAAATAAGGACACAAAAAAACCAACTTTTGAAAACCTTTGTTGTGATAAGGCCAAGCTGAAGATGTTATTCAATCCAAACCCTTAGGCTATGTTTGATATGGGAAAGGAAAACGGGCGAGGAAAGTAAAGTGGGGATGGAAAAAGGGGTTTTTGATCGATCCAAAAAAATTTAAATTTCGATTGATCAAGATTTTACTCCATCGATCAAAAACTTAGACATTGATCGATCAAGAAAAATACTCCATCGATTGTAGTTAAAAAAAATAAAGCTCAATCAATCAAGCATTATGTCTCGATCGATCAAGTTTGGCCAAGCACGTTTTTTGCCCAAGTAGGAGAGAGCACTTAAAAAGTGGGCCTTGATGGAAAATCATGAGCCCCATCAAAATCTAGCAAAACCACAATGAGTTCAAACTCCAATTTGTACGATTCTCTCATATAATTGTAATTGTTTGGTCTACAAAGTGAAAAACCAAATTTCATTCTGATTCATAGGTAAACCAGGTGGTCCGATCCAGATTTTAAAACCAAAAACTGCATTTAATGGAAAATAAAAAGATTGTGGATAATAAAGATAAAGAATTTCATCACCGTGATCACGACCACAATACTTTTAACAATAATAATTTTCAATACAAGTAAATCATCTTGGCTACAAGTAAACGATATAACCACAACTCTACGGTGTATTCAAGTATAATAACCATTTCCAACTAAACAAGACTCTTATTACTTAACAATACTAAAGAAGATTGCCATAAATTAAACAGGCATGCATATATCATTAAAAAAAAATAACAAGCATGCATATACATTAACAATGTTCGGAAATTTTCAAAATAAGTTATGATCTAAAAAATTACCAGCAGCGGTGGTGTTTGATTTTCTTTTCTAGCTCTGTTGGGCCGGCCCTGGGGTAAGCCCAGCAAGCCCTGGAGGGCAACCCCCCACCCCAGGGCAACCAATCAAAAAAAAAAATTATCTTTAAAAAAAAAAAAAATTTATTTATATACATAAAAAATATTCAGAAACCAACGCAAACAATCAAGATTTTATTTTTTTGACCAACAGAAAGATTTTATTTATTTTTTATAATAACAATGGATCAAGATCTGGTACAGCTAGAGGCAACCACAAAAAAAAAAAAATTGTTTAAGAGTAAGTGAGTAACAACCAAACGATGGAAACTGCCTAGTTACAAAATAGGCAAAATAAAGGCCAACTGCCCCAAAAATCTTCACGAAGCCATGATCTTGCCCAAAATTGCTTGCCAATCCCCAAATTTACAAACACCAAACTGAGAGATTACAGATTAGAGAACCTAAATACCTATTCATTGATGAGGAGTCGCCGTCGCCATAGTTGACACTCGCTGTAACAGTATTTTCTTTGATCGGGAGGTTCGATTTGAACCAGCAACCACTTTTTCTCTGCTTATTTTGAATATTTTCTTTGATGTTATCAATGTAGTGGGCTCTCTGTAGAAGCTCTCAATTTCCTTTTCTCTGTTTTGACGCAGGTGTTTCGTGTGGGTTAGTGTTTTAGTGGGTTTATGACTTTTTTATGGATAAAAATATAAGTTTAGTGAGTCAGTGACTATTTTACTGCTTAATGGATGTTTTTGATGGTTATTACGACTTTACCAATGAACAGAAACTTCAAAAGTGAAGAAAAACATGAAGTCACGGCTTAATGGATGTTTTCGATATTTACGATTTTACCATTGAAGATAAAATCACTTATAGTGAAGAAAAACTTTAATTTATATAGATAATTTCATCATTCTATTGATTATTCAACATATAAAGTCATTATTAATGTGTTTTTTTTTATTATTCAACATTTGCTCTTTTATATATATATATAATTTAAGCTAAAACACAATATATGATTTTTTTTATATTTAATAATAAATGGGCAATTAAAATCACGGGCTTGGGCAACCCAAACCTCGGGGCCGGCCCTGGCTCTGTTGTGGCTGAATTGGGTCCCAGAATCACCTGGATTTCGGAAAACTCTCCGAAGTGAAACAGGAGGACTAAAAGGCAGGAAATGATAGGAAGATCTAGACTAGGTACCGTTCTTTTCGTCTGTCTCCAGCAATCTATCATTAGTATCTACAAAATGACTGAAAAACCACTATTGAAGTCAATGCCAGGTCTTTGGAGAGAACATTATTAATTGCAAAAGCGTAAATTTCTCGAATCATCACCAGGGACAGATCAGTAATTTACACAGAAAATAACAAACTCTGAGGAAAATGTTCTGAAAGTGACCACCACCAAGATTTGCACTCCAATCCAAAAGTCACTGTCCCAGATGTCAAAGCATGCAAACACGAAGGACTCCACTGATTTGCATAATTAAAGTGATTTGCTAAATTAAAGAGTCTATGACGTACTCACAATAATTTTTATTTTTATTTTCTAAAAATGATGGCTTTACTTTTTTCTTTTCTTTTTTTTTTCTTTTTCAGTTTTGATAAAAATTCTCTTGCAATCAAATTAAGACATCAATTGATTTTTTTGTATAATTTTATTAGTATATCACATGTTTAAATACATGTTACATATTTTGGTTAGCTCTTATTGTGACAAAAATTATATTTTAGTCTAATAAAAGGATTCTCATAGGTCAATCTTCTTACCTATATATTTCGTATGGCAATCGTTATTTTAAAGATTTGCTCCCAAATCTATATGACTTGGGGGTGGGTTTTTTTTTTTTTTTTTTTTTTTAATGAGAAAATGGGGGTGGATATTTATTATTTAAGGACACTTTAGTGGCCTCTTATTTAGCCTAATCAGTCTAAAAGTGAGGTTAGACACTACAACCCCCATTCATTGGACCTTTAGGATTAGGTACTGGAGTTGGTGAATAATTTTTGTTTTGCTGTTTTAAAACTTCCCCTCCTATGATAGTGGAAATCGAGTTTTGTGGAGGCCAATAAGGAGTGAGGTATCTAAGGTTGGTTTATATTATAGGACTTGGATTGGGTCCAATGCTCCGGTGCACTTGGACCCGTTGCGAATCGTGACACATGTTCAATTTTAGTCACGTGTTCACATCTCAACGAGTCCAGTACACTGGAGCACTAGACCCAATCCATTCTCTATATAATAATGCATGGGTCTAAAAGCAAGCACTTATAAAAATTAATATTATAATACTAACAAGTATAACAATTTAATAAAATTTCTATGCCTAGCATTCATTTAAAATTGAAAAGTAAGAAAAGTTGTTGGTTAGTAATAATTGGACTATGATCACATACAAGTTCAGAGATATACATCATTAGTACATATTTGTAGCGATAAGGCCAAGGTGAACTTCAAAGGATATTTTTTGTTATAAGGTCCAAGTGAAGATATTATTCAATCCTGAACCCTTGCCACTTTCATAAATCTATAGATCCCTTTTCAATTTGGAGGCCGGGCCAATAGTTAAAAACTATTAAAGCTCAACAATAGTACGTGTAAAATTGAGATGCAAAGTTGTTTTTATAATGTTGCATCTCGGACGTCCAAAAAAGTTACTTTTTTACTTCTTCTTTTTATAACTCTTACTTATACATCCCAGCCTTACACGTTTAACTATTGCACCCGATCTCGATCTGTGTCAATGAGGTGTATATAGATACTTTTATATAGAGCATCTCCCAAATACTTTACATTCCCTCAATTGTGATTGTATGTGAAGATTGAGTTATGCCTAGTTTTAACACATTGGTAATGATGAACCCCAAAACGTACAATATATACCATGGGTTACATATTTTTAGTTGTGTCAACTTGTGTAAGAATTGGAAATTTGATCCATACATAAAAAAATAAATAAATAAAAGCAAAGTGACAAGGTACTGGCTTACTTATGTATAGACCCTGAAAGTGTTTCTGGAAATCTCGTTTGTATGGCCATACTATGGAATTGTGGGAACAAAAAATTTATTCTTTTGCTACGAGCTAGAAACAGATTATTGTAAAAAAAAAGAAAAAAAAAAGAAGAAGAAGCAAAGTGACCAAGGTCACAAGCTGTTTCTACTTAAATTTAATTGTATAGACCCTTGTAAAGAGAGAAGTGTTTTCCCGGATTGAATTTTATTGGTATTAACTCGTTTGTATGGCCATACTATGGTATTTTTTATTAAATTCCCTTATAAAAATTTATTCTATTGGAATTATGGGAACTTGCATACAGAGTTTATTCTTTTGATTAAATTTAATTGGATTGTAAAGAGAGAAGTCAGAATTTTATTGGACATATACCAGGCTTTTTGAGCCTAAAATTAACTATATACCAGATTAGTAAAATTGATTAGCCGGCCTCCCTTAGGGCTTTATTCAGCCCACAGACCCACAAAAGAAGACCTCAAAGCCCACTTGCTAAACTCTTGTGCAGCCATATTTACCCCCTTGGGGCCCAAGTATATGGACAATCTTTCATTGTTATTATTGCAAACACCTACCATGAATTGACATCTTAGAATTTTGGAACATGGGTATTATTTTTTACTTCCTATTTTTATGTGCCTAGTCATCAGTCATGATTCGACTACACCAAATCTATAATCTATAGAAGTACTTTTTCTCAATTGATTTATTTATGGATTGATTATCAGTTCTCTTAGGACCTTGGAATGGATGTAGTTCTTGTCCTTTGGAACTTGTTGCCTTAAAAAAAGAAGAAAAAAGAAGAGTGGTATGACATGAGTTGAAATTTTTGGAAGCAATAACATTACGACCACAAAAACTTTCACAACTTATTTCATAACTTGTCAAAGTGAAAAGTTGTACATTAATTATAGATAATAAAATGGTATTAATGATGAATCTATATGAAAATCAGTTACAGCATACCAACTTGACAGTCATGAAAAATATGTAAAATTTGTAGTGTATGTAGTATTACTGTTTTAAAGAGGCAAGACCGTAAGAATGCTTTGAAATTGCTGTTGCCATCAGGCATCAGTTAAGCTGAGCAATAAAAGATTTTGTTTAGGTGTAGTGTAGACTGTGTAGTGTAAACACTTGGGAGGTGAGCAATAAAAGATTTTGTTTAGGTGTAGTGTAGACCGTGTAGTGTAAACACTTGGGAGGTGAGCAATACAAGATTTTGTTTAGGTGTAGTGTAGACTGTGTAGTGTAAACACTTGGGTTCTGAATATAGAATTCCTAGTATTGTCATGATGGGGACGTGAACTCTTGTCAATTTGGCCGTACTGTGGACTTTGTAAAGTAATGGTAGGACTTGTAATAGGCATTGTCTTTGATCATGTCTTGTTAAAATAACATTTAGCACCTATATATATATATGCACGGTTGGGATTCAAAGTTTATACTTTATACCTAATAGTAAATTTTATTGGAACTTAAGTATCCTAAGTGAAAAACTAAATAGTCAAAGATACCGTGACGATGGCATATATAGGCTAGGTCAGATGTTATAAGCTACTTGATAAATGTTAGGTAATGGTATCTCCCTACAAAATCTAGGGAGGGGAAACAGCAAGTTGTGAGAGAGACAAAGATAGAGAGTGAGAAAATGAAAGATAAAATAAAGAGAAACACAAACATGTAGACTTCTAGAGAGACAGATAAGCATTTCATTATTAGGCGCTAAAATGAAGACTGATTCTCAGACTCAACGATCAGTCATATTCAAGATGTTAACATGCAAAACCTAGGTTCATTCACCCCAAAATAATAATAATAATAATAATAATAATGAGAGTCTTGTTAACGGGTGTACTTAGAACAATTGTTAAAGAAACACTTATTGCTCCACTCATAGTCAAAAGTTATCCATATGTATTGCCATAAACACCCTTGCATCCATTTTAAATTTTCACTTTATACATATCCGGTTATTCCAAGTTATATCTTTTGCAAAAAAATCATGATACAAGTATCAACTAAGTTACAACCAAACACCAGAAAAGGAAGAAAAAAAAAATCCACAAAAATACAATAAGATCTTGACCTCGTTGAACTAGAAATGATGGAGAAATGGCAAACGGATGGCAAGGGAGATATCTTGATCTCCTTGGTTGTCGGACTCGTCGCTACCAGATCTCGACCTCCACGATCAAATCTGGACATCTGCGGCTATATATTGACCTTGTCGGTATCGAGAGGAGCCAAATCTCAACACAAACCACTGCAACCTCTAGCAACCGTCGAAGATGGAAGGAAGCACGATAAAAAGAAAAGAAAAAAAGAATAAAAAGAAGATGTAAAAGATGAGAAGAGAGAAATAGAGAGACACTTTGAGAAAGAAAAATAAAAAGAAGATGAAAAATAAATTAATGGTAGTCAACGTGTGAGGGACGGACAAGGTGAAGATGAAAGTGGGTTGGTGGAGGGAGATCAATGAAATAAATATTTTAAACTTAGAGAGCAGTTTGGCCTTATTACAAATAATTATATATATATTTTTTATATACTCTCATTACATGTACATTTATGTAATAATTGCTTTTTTGTTTTTTAGTTCCCATAAAATAAGGGTATTGTGGTAATTAGGCCGAGTTTAAGGACATTCGTTAACAACACCCTAATAATAATAATAACAAAATCTAGGTTCTAGAAAAAAGGTCAAATTTTAAAAAGTAAAAAAGAAAAGAAAAGGAAATTGATATATCATTTTGGAGTCTGGACCATTAAAAGAAGCCAAAGTCTTCATACATAAGGAAATTAAGTTTAGCCACAAATTATCAAGTGCCGCACAACGTAATGCTGTATTCTAGAGAAGTTTTTCTCATAACCTTCTCTATCTTTTGGGGGTCATCTCTTTGAAAGTGATCTATTGGTCTAAGATCTTGTGATTTTAGTACCTCACATATAAGACCGACTTAGCGACCACATCTCATTTTTCAATAGGCATAGATATTTGCTAATTGAATGCTTTAAATTATTAAAGAAATTTTCTAATGTAGAGACATAGGATGAATGACTTTTCTGGATTAAAAACTTAGAATTCAACTAATTGATACGGTTCACTAGAAGGAAATAAGTAAAACAAGTTTCATTTGGCAATAATTTTTTAAGGGTTTTTTTTTTTTTTTTTTTTTTCCTATGATAACTTAACTTACATACCATGCACAAGCAATATCGAACTCATGGATAGAAGCCTTGTCGGCCAAAGCACAAAGTTTTTATTCAAATTAGATCAATAGAGATTCCTCCAATTAAGTGGATTATCCTTGTATATCACCCAAATTATTCATTAAATTATTTAAACGGGTCATCATCATTCATTAAATTATTTAAATAGGTCACATGAGGACCTTCCACCCATTGAAATCCTCCAATTCTCTTCAATTTTCAGTAAGATGAGAGACATATAATATTTAAAATATCCAATAATACGTCTTTAGGAAAAAGAAAAAAACCATACAAAATCAAATAAGTACCACATGTCACAAACTAATTAAAATTTGAGGGACTAAGAGAATTTCAATTGAAGAGAATCTTATCCCGAATTTCACTTTGAGTTAATTTGGAAGAAAATTTTGTGGTTGGCTAAATTACTTTTGTAAGTTTGAGTCATCGGCTTAAAAAGTGAGAAAACTTAGTTTTGAGTTGGATGATTGATCTTTAATAAGTTAGGCCATATACCAACATGGATAGAAACCCAATTGAGCTACTAATCGGGAGTTTGTTTGCCATAATTTTCTTTCTTTTAACTTTTAACTTTTTAACTTATTTGTCTATGTATATATTTTTAAATTCTCATATTTTTTTTCCAAGTATTACTATACTTTAATCAATTTTTATAGTAAATAAACAATATGCAGTAAACAAAAGCTACAATGGAATTTTAATTCGAAGTCATCCAAGTTGTTGTCATATCTTTTGAATTCTATCTTCTCGAAAAAAGAAAAAGAAAAAAAAAAATGATGCTTTTACATTCGAAAGCCCGGCCCTGCGTTTCCTTAATTATATGCCAAATCCCATTAATTAAATTATTAAGAGCCAGTTTAGGTGATGGTTAGGTATAACATAACACTACTAAAAGTTCGTGCCAGCCATTTTCTTTAATAAAACAACCCTATATATAGTAATAGCAGAGACATTAATTCTTCATCAAATTCTTCTTGACTAACTCTGCTCAATTACATCTTCTGGATCTTATCTTTGTCAAGTAAAAAACCCCTTCTTCACTTTAGATTGCAGACATGATCAAGTTCAACATGCTTCTAGTACTTACAACAGTAGTGCTGTTTGTTATGAGCTTGACTGCACCTGAAGCTAGTAGAGTCCTCCCTCCAACTTCTTCTTCAACTATTAGCCAAAAGGACTTAACGAGTGATCACTTTAACAACCTCGTCTCTCCGGCTTTGCTACACCCACAGCTGTATATGGGTCCTGTTCCTCCATCTGGTCCCAATCTTAGCCCCCAAATTCCAGCTTCAACAACTGCTCCATTGCTAGGTTCACTGCTGAAGAGTCCCCCACCTCGCACTATGCTCAATGGAGACACCACTAGTGATCGCTTTAACAATGTCGTCTCTCCGTTGCTACGTCGACAGCTGCTTAAGGGTCGAGTTCCTCCATCGGATCCAAATCCAGCCACCAATAATCCCACTTCAACAACAAGTCGTAGTAAGACTCGTCCCCGCACTATGCCCAATGGAAACACCTCCATCCCCTAGTCTCCATCAGAATATGTAATGATTCTAAGTCGTTAGCGTTTATGTTTTGTTGATGTTTCCTTTTGTTGGGTTAAGAGGGAAGCAAGCCCAAGCATTAGCTAAGTTTGCTCTATTCCCAAAACCCTCCTTCTTGTTGTAATAATTAATAGACTTTCTCATTACCTTTCTTTGTTCAAGAGGCTTGGTTAATTTAGAGATTTGTCTCTTGCTTTTTCTTAATGAAAGTTTTTCTCAATTAGCAAAATCCACCTCTTGCCATGATAGATCTAGTTTTGATATTCATTAGTTTGCTTCAATCCACTATTCAATCATTAGCGCTGTTTTAGGCTAATTCACACCCCACCTATTGCCATGAAAAATCCACTATTCACTCTATTGTATTGATATTCATTAAGGTCTTAATTTCTTGTTTTATATACACCTTAATTCTGATTTAATTCTATCATATTCATATGCTTGCAACAGCTCCAATGATAAAACTCTGTTGATAAAAGCTTTGCTCCTATAATCCAAAATGGACCCAAAGTTCCAAAAAAAATTAAATACGTATATACAGTTCTGTTTCTTTTGACTTAAAATTTATAAACTACTTTTAATTTGGCACAGATTTTTCTTTTAATTATTTGTTGGTATGTGGAGTATTGTAGTTGTTCCCTAGACTATTTTTATATTTTATATCGAGTAGCTTATGACTTAAGACAAGAATATTTAAGTCAAACGAATAATTAAGTGAAACGAATGAATTAAGACAAGATTTTTTAATTACATAGACGAGAATGTTTTTTATTTTATTTTTTAATTGTCATTCTACAACAGCTGATAATTATAAACCTATTAGGTCTATGTAATGTTATTTATAAAGTTATGTCCAAAATGTTGACAAATAGATTAAAGTTCTTACTTCACAAAATAATAACACCTTATAACAAGCTGGTTATGTCTCCGAAAGACTAATACAAGATAACAGTATCATGGTCCATAAAATTTTGCACAATATGGAGAATGAAAAGGCAATGAAGGCAACATAACTTTGAAAATGGATATGAAAAAATTATTAGATAGAATTGGCCAATGCTTGCCAACCAGTGTCCCACCTAATGTTTGTAGATGATTTGACTATCTTTGCAAAGGAGAATTAGGAAGAACAAGTGGCTGTTTTGATATCATGGGATGACACATAAAGACAACTATTTTCAAATATTCACAAGGAGATAATTTTAATTTTGACCAATTATTTAAAATGCATTATCATACTCGATTGTTCACACTGACAAAAGAGTTAGAAATAACTTCTTACGCATTTCTAGAATACTTTTTTAGTATCATTTTTAAAGTGAATGGTTTTTCATTTTATGTCTTTTGTCATAGCCAAAGTGTTTTTTCTTTAATACACATGAACAAACATTCGAATGTGTTCACACGTAGAGTAACTTTGTTTGGTAACGAAATTCTTCCACATTATCGTCACACGAATATTTTAAATATAAACTATCCCTCCCCCATTTTCTAAAAAAATTTCTAAACCATTTTAATTTGTTTCTATATCCTACTATCCCATTTTCTAAGTATGCTTCTCGTAGCCTAGTGGAGCTTCAAATGAGTGTACTCCTTGGGACTCGGGACAGAATTGTTACATGATCTCCATCATGGTTTATCAATCTTTGCCACTTTTATTGTTGCTATTTTTAGGATTTTTATTTTTGAATTGGGTAAGGTAAACCTCATTGACAATTAAAATACTTCAAATCTATACATTTATATGTGTGTTTTTCTAAGAGGGTGAATTAAATAGTATTTTACTTTAAATAAAAAACAATTTTGTTTCCAAATACTAGAAATACTTGCAAAGTAGTAATTTTGATTTCAGCATTTTTCATTACCCTCAGCACCATACGTAGATAGGATCGTGACTATATATAAATTAGTCTGTATAATCATAAAACTCACTGGTGCTGAGTAGAACTGTAGATAGAGCAAACAAATTGAAAATGTTGTGTTCATTAAAATGTTTGAGATTTTCTCAATGATCAGCATAGAAAATGGTCATATATAGAAATTTAAATTGAACCAATCATAGCCAACCGACATGATCAATAATATAATGTGTGTATAGCACTTAATTAACGCAATCAATTTTGACTAACTCAAAGGTCTAGAATAAACTATAGAGTTCAAATGAGTGTGACATGTCATAAACAGTTGCAACATGCAGATCTGCTTAGAGCATTTGGTTGGACCCTTGGAAGTACCTCTTTTCGTGTCTTTCTAGGTTGCCTGGCACTTTGTCTCCGCAAAGTTTTGACTACTCAAAAAGTTTTGTTCATGAAATTCTTCTATAATGATGTGTCCTTAAAACATTCTCATTATTCAAAGTTATATTCTGCTCATGAATATTCTTTTAAGTCCCTGAAAGCGACACGAATTTTTTAAGGTCCACCCACCAAATCCCAACTGCCCTCACTATTTAACCTCTTTGTCAATAGGTCAAAGGTCAATAATGTGAAAATATTACTATTTGATACAAAATAATGTTATTTTATTTTTCTTAAAAAAATCACTATTTGGTATGAAAAAAATAAATGAAAACAATCAAAATTTAAAGCACTAAATTGGATTTTGATCAAATTTAAAAAATGTAATTTATAATTTAGATTATAAAAAATGAATAATATCTAACCTTACATAAGAGTCTATTAACAAAGAAAAGAAGGAGGGGAATTTAATTAGGTAGAATAAGTACTGATTAATAAAAGTCTTATAAATTATAATCCTCTCTGCCCAATAGCAGCAACCATAAAAGTCTTAGGATGATCTTGTTGGTATATCTGAGACAAAGACGTTGGTGATAAGAATATAATCATTCTGGTAGCCTTGTAGGGTCAGGAGACTCAGGATTGAAGACAGAAAGTGACGCACTGACTTGTCTGCCTTTTAAAGCTAAAACTGAATGCACCTTCTGAATTTTAAAGGGAACTACGTGCCGGATTCATGGAAAGAGACGAATTATAAATTTATAATAAAGAAAAATACATTATAATATATTTCATCATTTATTTTAATGTTATGTAACATATGTATCACATGAAAACATATTAATATATTTCAAAAGCTACGTCAATGTTTGAAAAATATAATATTCCAACCTTGAACAGAGATAGGCGTACAAAATTCAAACCAAACTATAATTGACAGGCTGAATTCATAAAAAGAACCTTCTTCTTTTTTTCTTCATTTAATTTGCTAAAATAGGAAGATAAAATAATCTACAATATAGTAATAAGGTATATCATTAATGATGGTCTCAATTAAAAAAATTAAGTCTCCAAACCTACTTGATTGGATAAGGACGTACGTTTTAGTGGTCTCTCTCTTATATAGCCAATCGGTTTTACACTTACTTTTAAATTGTGGGTCTCACTAATTAAATTCATAATAGGACCCACCATTCATGTAAGAGAGAGACTATACATTTATTTGTAGTTTTGGACTACTGAATAATTTTCAATAGAATTAGACTCCAGAACCCCTACTTCATTACCTTTCCAACTCATACTTAACTTCTCTGTCTATAATGGGCAGCAAGTGAACATTTGGGATTGTAAAACTGCAATGAAAAACAAAATGGAAAATAAATTTTGGTTAAAATGATTAAATAATTTTCATATGAAGTATGTAATAAGTAACTTATCTTTTAGCAAATAAAGTGAAAGCTATGGTTAAAGAAACATTACCAATACAAAAGAAATGACAATTTCTCAATAATAGTGAAAAAAACTAAAACTAACACTATACAACAAAAAATAATCATAATCAATAAAAATAAGCAACAAAAAAAAAAAATTTGGTTCTTTCAGAAACATTTTCTAAGAAATGACTTTACATAGAACCGTTTGTTTGAGGAGAAGTATTTACCATTGACATAAGCCATGTACAAAAGATAAAAATAAATAATTTATGTACTGAAGTGAACAGCTACCAGGACTACTAAAGAAAACAATGTTCCATCATCAAGTGTAAAATCACCTCTCTTGATCATGAAGTTGGGAATAATCTTGTGAGTGTTTTAGGAATGAATAGGTGAAAAATCTATGTTATGGTGGGTTCCAGTTGAGGTGAGTGAGTTTATGAGAGTGATGTGAATTTTTCTATTAAAAATATTTGTGTCTACAGTAGAGCAGAATGTTTTATCAGAGGTTTTCCACTCTTTCCAATATGGCAATATCTCTCCCTTGAAATGGTTAAAAGAAAAAAAATGTCAAATTACAAAAACATCTCTTGAGGTTTTGCAAAATGACAATGCCCCCCTACTATTTTATAAAATGACACTCCGTCCCCTCATTTTTTTAAAGGTGAAGCAGGATTTTTTAAATTAAGCAGTGTTATTTTTTAAATATATATATGTAGAGATATATAGAGAGAGAGAGAGAGAGAGAGAGAGAGAGAGAGAGAGAGAGAGAGAGAGATTAAGGGATGAGAGAGAGAGAGAATTGTAATTCCTTCTCCCACATATGGATATGATATATATATATTTTATATAACCCTTATATATATAATAAGAACTATAAATTATGTGATATATATATATAGTGACTAGTGCATATATTAGATAAATTCATAACTTAATGAGATAGAGAGAGAGAGAGAGAGAGAGAGAGAGAGATTTGTTCTTGTTTTCTTTTTACTTGGTCTTTTCTTTTTTGTCTTTTTTTTTTTTTTTCCTTATTCTTGCAAATCACGTTTGTGATTGTGTGTTTTTTTGTTTTTTTTATTTTTGTGATTATATTCTTTTGTTTGTGTTTTTTTATTTTGTTTGTTTGTTTGTTTTTTGTGTGTGTGTTTTTTAGTGATTCGATTTTTGAGTTTGCTGCTTGTGATCTGATTTCATTGAGACGTTTTCTTAACTTAGTAACAGTGAGTTTTAGTCTTTTTCAATTGCTTTAATTTTTTATTTTTTATTTTTTTTTTTTTTTTGTTGGTTTTTAGTTTTTTTTGTTTTTTTTTTTTTTTTTTGCTTAACAATATTATTTTTGGCTTTGTTTTAATTTTTTGTACATTTATTTTAGAGAAAATAATATTTTTGTTAGAATTTATTATACATTAATGAGATAATAGAAAATTCTTTTTGCTGCAACATTTAATACATAATCAATTATAGATGATTTCAATAATTTAAAAAAAAAAAGTCAATTTTCATTTGATTAGATAATTGCATTGCAATGTATCAAGAAATAGTTATTATGTATCTTTTCATTTGTTGATATTTTGTTAATAAAATGGATGCTATTTGGATTTTATGAAAAATTTGCTAGTTTGGATTTGGGATGCTATGTTTGGATTTTTCCATGAAAAAATATTGCATAATTTGTGGCCCTTTAATTAACCTGGCCCCGTCATCCTGACCCCAGCAATAGTACGTGTAAAGTCGAGATGTCATTTTTTAATGTTGCATCTCGGACATCCAATAAAAAAGTTACTTTTTGCTTTTCCAGTTGCATTTTACTTTCTTTTTAAAAAAAATAAATAAAAACCTTTTTGAATACATGTTGGCCTTACACATTTAACTATTTCACCCGATCTCAATCCGTGTGAATGGATACTTTTATCTAGAGTATCTCCAAAATACTTTACAATCCTCAATTTTGATTGTATTTGAGAATGAGTTATGCTTAGTTTTAACACATTTGTGATGATCAAGAACCCCAAAACGTACAATACCACACGCTAAATATTTTTAGCCGTGTCAACTTGTGTAAGAGTTAAAAATTTGATCCGAACATCTATAAAAGTAACAAGAGGAGCTATTATTTTTTTTAAAAATAAGCACAGTGACCAAGGTGACTGGCTCACTTGTGTATAGCACCTGATAGTGTTTCTGGAAAAGTTGTTTGTATGGCCATACTATGCTATTTTTGGTTTAAAATCTCTCCACTTGCAGTTGTGGGAATCTTGCATAAATTTATTCTTTTGCAAGATAGCAGCAGAGTGATTATTCAGTAGTCTAAGACCACAAATAAATGCATAGTCCCCTCTCACATGAATGGTGGGTCCCACCACATAAATGTAAGTTCCACTAATTAAATTCATGAGAGGACTTACCATTCATGTGAGAGGGAAGCTATGCATTTATTTATAGTTCTGGACTACTCAATAATTTTCCTAGAAGCAGATTGTGTAGAGTTAAGTATTTTCCGAGATTAAATTTAAATTGGATTATAAAGAGATAAGTCTTTTCCCATATTGAATTTAATTGGTATTAACTATATACCAAGCTTTTTGATTAGAGACATGAGCCAAAAATTGATTAGTCTTCCCTTAGGGCTTTATTTAGCCCACTGCCCACAAAAGAAGACCTAAAAGTCCACTTTCTAAACACCAGAGCAGCCATATTTACCCCCCTTCTGGGCCCAAGTATATGGACAATCTCTTTCATTGTTATTATTGCAAACACCAACAGTACTTTGGCCTAGTCTCTGGGCTGAAGAGAGATTCCATCAACTTATTCAAAACAACTTGCTGAAATCCTTGCTCCTAAGCCATAAGTCCCAAAAAATAATTGTATAGAAGCCTATGTAGGTTCTTGTTCAAAATAACTGCTTTTAATTTATTTTATTTTTAATTGGCAAAGATTTGTCTTTAATTCTTAGTTAATATGTTGAGTATTGACATTGTTCCTCAGTGGTAGGTGAAAACTCATGCAATCAATTGGATGTGAACACCATTCTCGTCTATCATCGCATTCTTAGGAGGGTGGGTCTGCCAATTGACCCAAAGTCCATTGGAATATATACTTTCTATTTGGTTAATGTGGCTGTAATTAACTATTATTGATATTTTCATAAAATTTCAATAATTACAGCAATGAAGTGGAGAATTAGAGATTTGAAGTATGATTCTTTAATTGGTGGTCAAAAAGTACAACCATGAATAAATTTATTTAAGAGATTGATTGATAGAAATCTGTTTGCTTGAATTAATGAAATTTGTAAACAATTTCTAATTTAGAGACAAATTAATGATCAATTACATTTGTTTACTATGTTCACAAGGATTTCAAATTAATAGATTTGAAATGCCTTGATTCCAAAAAAAAAAATTATGGTTTAGTGAATTATATTTATTCAATAAAAAATATTGGGAAAATATACATTTTAAACCCTATAATTTAGGGGTATAATAAATTAAACTCTAGATATGGAAGAGTTTTGACATACTTTTTAATTTTTTTTACAATTTCAGTATGCTCATTACTCCAAAGAGGAGGATTGGACTGTAATCTTTAGAACAAAAGACGACATATTTTCCTAAGGTTTTGAAAGTATTTAGAGACATAATTTAGACTTCCTAGGAATCTTTGTCTATTAATTCGAATATTAGTTTTTCTGATTTTGATAAAACATTTATAGTTTTCTTACATGTGCATAAGCCTTGATTCTCAAATTGACATAATTCTATACCATCTTCACTAGAATTACTAAAGGTAGAGTATGAACTTTTTGAAGAATTTTCAATTTGGAATATTTCATTATCTGAGGCATTATCATATAAAGAATCATTATCTAAATCTGTTGTTAGCATTTGTAAGAATTTGTCTTTTAATTATTTTGTACTGAATTTGGTCATATCAATTTTATTTATCTCCTTAATTTTGCAATTACTTTGGTATAGTGGGCATGTTTTTCCACTCCTGTAACAAACAAGTTTTTTGTAATTTTTGTTGTGAGAATTATAGGGTTATTGCTTCTTATAATTTTTATATAAAATTTATAGGATTTATATTTCCTATCTTGATTGTAATTTCTGTATTTTTTATAAGTTTTATAGATCCTTTGTTGCTTCCTTCGTAGTCTACAAGGTGCAATAGTTTTTATTGGTGAATAACCAAATTGTTTACAAAAATTTCTTAGTTCTTTTCTAGCATATTTCCTATATTTCTCTAATTGATGTGACATTCTTAAATCATTACATAAACTTAATCCTAATCATAAATCAGTAATCATCTTACAATTTTGGAACATTTTTATTCAATTTTGAAGATTTTTTATTTATGAAGGAACTTACGATCCTTTTAATTTTTTTGGGAAAAGATGGTCTCTTATAGACCTTGGACCTTGGGCCTGCCCTACTTTATTTTATTTTGATAATAAAGAAACACATAGTCCTTGGCGAGAACACTTATGATTGCCGGGGACTTTCTGCTCCTTTATAACTAATTATTAGTTAATTATTGGTTGATGTTCACTTTCTCTTCCGATTAATTGACTTAAATACTCATACCTTTTAGGGAAATCCATAAAAAAAAATATAATAAATAAATAAAAAAAAGAAAAAAAAAAGAAAAGATTATGATAAGTGTATAGACTTGTGTGTCATAAAAAGTGACCTTACAATCTATAAAAATAAAATAAAAAATATATTAAATACTCTTTTAATAAATACTTAGAGCACCTCTTAATCAGACCCTAGTAAGTATATCTTTATGTAAAAAGCAAAAGACTACTGAGACCTTCTCCCATCCTTTATTACATGCGCGTGATTGAAAATCCGAGACAATGCTGGAAATTCATGGCAACTAGGCAAAAGGTCTAACATAAAGGAAGAGGAACAGGAAAAGGTGGAAGGGACAACATTGGATTCAGCGTCTCTTTTTAATTTTTGTCCTTTGAATACAAAGGTACAAAGGGAGCCTTTTCTTTCAAAACACGAAAAGAATCTTAAGAAGATAACTATCATTATATTAGTTTTAATCTGGACACTACAAAAAGTTGGGTTAAAAAAGTCTAACTTGCATGTTTTTATAGTCTTGTAGACAATTAGTAGGTTTTGTTTTTAGATGCTTGGAAATATATGGTTAAAAAAGTGATACCGTTTTAATCATCTTAGAGTATTAGTTCTTGAAAAAGTTTCCATTTGATTTTTTTTTTTTCATACCTGTTATCTTCAGAAAATGATTAAAGCAGTAATCTCTTGGTATCAAGGTCTAAAGGTCATATATGGGAACACGGATTCAGTTATGGTACACTTGATGTTGACAATGAAGAAGTGGCCACGAACTTGGGGAGAGAAGCTTGCTATTAGTGGAACTTTCTATAAAGTTGTTGAGTTTATTGGTTTTCTGATACTATGTTAAATATAGAGTAATAAAGAAGAGTAGGGAATGAGAATAACCGAAGTGAGAGTTATGTGGTTTAGCTTGACGACCTACGTCCACGGAAGAAAGCTCTTAATAACTACATTTTTACTATATAATTTTATGTTACTTACAATGGACTAATATAAGTTTATATAATAGAGAAACATATACTATCTAGAATTAAGTTTGCTTGTTCTACAAGTAGTGAGCCTACACTAGATTTGGCCCTTATAGGCTAATATATCTTTAGCATTCCCCCTTAAACTCATGGTTTAGTATAACAAAACTTGAGTTTGGAATGACATGAAGTTGGATCCATAAAGAAACACCTTGAAGTGACCCTGGATGACTAGCGCATACTGGTGTTTTAGTATAGATTGACAATATGTATAACTTGGCAGCCTCAAATGGGAAATGAACTCCAAAATCAGAATCTACACAAAAAACGGAGTAGGAATTTGCTTTGGCCGTAAAAGTTTGGTGGTCGGAATAATTGGTCAACGGCAGTCGTCGCCAAAGTACAGTGATCGACGACTGGTGAACGACGACTAGTGGTGGTCAATGACGGACATGCGGCAGCGGACAACAGTAGTTATCGGTGGAGAACGATGTTCATCGATTGGTCAATGGCGGACAAGAGGCTGTTGTGGCGATCAACGATAATCAATGGTCAATGCTGATGTGGAAGGATCAAATGATGTGGCGTTGGCTGTGCAGCCGATGTATCAGCTAATGTGGCCATTGTTGTATGGTGGCGTTTGAGCTAACATGACCATTGTGAAGAGACACATGGCCATTGTCGTATGGTAGCGTTCAAGCTAACACGGCAGTTGATTATGTTATGACGACATGGCCTTAGCTGAATGTGACACATGGCATTGTCTGTGAACATTTGGCACGTGCCATGCGTGTGACTGCGTGACTGTGTTAGTGTTTGACGTGTGTGGTGCATGAATCACGCTCTACTTTTTATCGGTGTATGGCGACGCGTGATGGTGTTGATTCCATCAAGGTTCTAAGATTTTTGGTGACCTTCACTTGAAACAATGTTGGGAGATGGTGGTTTCGAAATGTTAGGTGGCGTGGCCATGCATGTGGGTTGTCTCGCTGATGCTTTTGGCCATGTGTGGGGGCTTAGAATTTTCTTGGAATTGAGTGGTTTTTCCGATCTCAGGACGAGAGACTGATCTGTGTGATTAGTTTTGCAAAAAACCGAATTGGGTGATGTCAATTAGAGACTTGATACGGAAGCAGATTGAACGCAATTTGTGAGGTTGCATAATGACGAGTAGAAGCTAAAGATGGCTACTAAAAGGTGGCTCTGTTACCATGTTGAGATTATTGGTGCTTTGATACTATGTTAAATATAGAGCAATAAAGAAGAGTAGGGAAGGAGAAGAGTAGAAGCGAGAATTATGTGGTTCAGTCTGACGAAACCCCTTAAACTTAAACGGTTACATATTTACTGTATAATTTTCTTATGCCATATGTTACTATGGACCGAATGTAAGGTTAATATAGTAGAGAAACGTAGACTAACTAGAACTAGATATGTTTATTCTACAAGTAGTGTGCCTACAATAGGTTTGAGCCTCATTTATACCAATATATCTCTAACAATATTAATGATTATATAATATTATGTTTGCTATAACTCGATAATTGTAGGAGATTCTTGATTTTGTTTAATTTGAGCAATAAAATAGTTTGCTATAAGTCGATAACTGTAGACTTTGACAAGGTTATTCCTTCAAGTAATTATTTTTTAATAAAGAAAAGGGGAAGAAGAGACTAAAATAAAATTGTGTATAAAGTTCTTTTCCTAAGAGTATAAAATTCAGAATATAAAGTTCTTTTCCCGTGAGTATAAAATTTTGACCTTAGTATGTATACAAATTTATTTATATACATTTAATATAAGAATTTCAAAATTTCTTTTTCTCAAGACTTTTTTGTATATAGTGTTAAAGATATTATGGTGCATGAGACTCAAATTTATTGTAGGTTCATGTACTTCATGAACAAGCAAACTAACACTAGATTGTGGGTTCCACCAGTTAGCTCAACTGGTAAAATCTCTTGTCGTTGAGCAAGGGATCTAGGTTCAAATCCCGCCTACACCAAAAATCAATTGGTATCTTAATCTGATGGTAAGAGCAACCATCATGAGCGGACGCCATAGGTTTAAATTCTATCATAACTATAAAAAAAAAAAAAAATATTAAGTCTAGTTTTAGTTATTTTTTTATAATAAAACTCTACATACATAGGTCAATTGCAATATGAAGAGCTTATAGTAAAGAAGTAGCCGTCAATGGCTTTCGCTATTGACTTTCTCTTATAGACGTAACTCCTGATGACTGAACCACGTTAAAACATTTTGTTCGCGCCCATTTCTTTCTCTTTTCTCTCATTCTATCATTCAATCACTCAATAACTATAACATGGTATTAGAGCCAAATTTGATCTTGGATCATAGCAAACATTCGTCCATCAACACCATAAAATCTTCGTCACGTACCTTCACAACATTGTCGCCACCATCATCCTCTTATGAATGGTGGACCATCATATCTTTGTTAACTCACTCAAACTAAACAAACTCGGCCCACACAAATCTCCAGCAAGCTACCTCCACCAGGAACATCCTCGCTTGTCTCCGTCAAGTCACACTGGAGTCTTTCCTTTTTCAATGCCATTGAGTTCAAGCGAGTGAAGTTTGTGAGTACTGAGACTGACTCAACTCAGCACACAAAACGGGCAGCATAAGCTTGTTGTCTCCACATTGACATGGCTTTGCATTTGAGTAGAAAGAGCAGCATCCACATTAATGTAACAGATCAAGCACATACTAGCATCAAGATATATAGAGCCGTGCCAATCTCAACCTCATCTGATGCAACAGTCCTTGTCTACAACACTCACCAAACATTCAAATATTGATGCAGAAGGTGATAAACACCAGTACAGAAGTAGGATGGAAGTCTCTTATCTTGAAGTTTGAGTTTGTTATGTAATTCAAATATTTGTAATCCTAATTATACTTTACGTTGCAATTAATATACATGTATTTATATAGCTCCTCCTTTACATGAAAACATTAAATGCATGAAAAGCTTTTCCTTATACGTTTAAGATATTTTACAATTACCACTATGGTCACGGACCACAGCTCCCACATACACCACAGACAGTGCATCTTGGTCTCAGGTTCATCAATCATCATTACACACTATATGCATCTATCATCCTATCGCATGTGTCGCGGCTTGAGGATCACATTAGTTCGAAGGAGGTCCTACGATGCCATCACCAATACGCCATTTAATTCCCATCTTCAACACGCCATTGGCAGAAAGAATGCTGAGCCATGCATAACATGGCTTTGCACCCGTTTCGAGAAAGGAGCAATATAAAAAATGTTTTACCTTGAACACGCCTAGAAAAAGAGAGCTAAGAGACTGTAACAAGGCACTGATGTTACAAACAATACATTTTTCGCAAACTAATTAATGAGACGATAAGTTATTAATTTTTATATGGATTTCATCTTGTCCATTACTAACACCAATTTATTATCTATCATTCATAACTTCTCATCTCAACGGTAGAGAAAAAAAGTAATATATCTAAACTTATTGTTAGTAAAATAAAGAAAAGAGAAACAAGAGATTAAAAAAAATAAAATAAAAATAAAAAGAACACAACGCTTATCTATTATCAACTGATTACAAAGGGTTATTTGACTAGATGTTGGCCACTAACCAAAAAGCTTGAAAATGCTACGGTATAATAAAGTTTGTGTTTTTAATTTTTAGGTTTTGGGGTGGCTTAGTGGCTTTGACTAGTCAACAGTCAGTGATAGTTCAGTGTCAGTCACGATTCTCATTATTAATAACCAATTACCCATATTCAGTGTCCCTCATATTTTTCATCAAAAATCTCTGAACTATCTCTGCTTCTAAATATGTTACCACCTCTTCTTCCAAAGATGCTTCTCATCATAGCCACAGTGGCGCTTTTTCTGATGATGAGCATGCCTGGACATGAGGGTAGGATCCTCCATGGAGAAGAACAAAATATGAAGAACAAAAACCAGTTCTTAGGGTCACTGCAAGGCCAAGCCCAAGTCCCTCCAATATCTCAGCCCAAGTCCAATCCTTCGACCACCACAGTTCCTCCACCACCGCGAACCCCAGTTAGATTCACCACCGGTGACATCCCTCCTTGGACAATCAGCCAGAAGGCCTTAGCTAGTGATGACATTAATTATGTCTCTTCATTGACTCGCCGACCGCATTGGGCTCCTCTTCATGTTATTGTCCCTCCATCTGCCCCCAATCCAGGCACATATATTCCCAGTTCAACAAGGTCACGAAGGAAGAGTCCTCCACATCCCTCTATGGCTTATTATGTTCCTCCACTTAATCCTGGCAGTCATATCCCAGCTTCAACATCAAGTCACAACACTGCACCATCGCTAGGCTCACCATAGAAGAGTCCTCTGCCTCCGTCTATGCCCACCTCCATCCCCTAGGCCCGATCAATATATGTGTTCAGTGTACCAACCTTCTTTTCTTTATCTATATTATACAACAGTATCTGAAAAAAAAAAAGAAAAAAAAAAAGGCAATAGCTAGCAGGTGATATAAGATTTTTGTTATTTAGTTCAATCCGTTCTATGTGTTATATATGATGCCTTTTATTATGTGAATTTGGGTTTATCTTGGATTGCTTTGAGACTCTGTGTGTAGCTAAGGTTCCTGAAGTTGCAAACAAAAATGGTGTCCTTCTCTTTTGGCAGATGATATAAGCTTTTTGTAATTTAGTTCAATCTGTGTTCTATGAGTTATATATGTATGTCTTTTATTATGTGAATTTGGGTTTGTCTTGGTTTGCTTTGAAACCCTGTGTGTGTAGCTAGGGTTCCTGAAGATGCAATCATGGTGATCCTTCTCTCTTGGCCCGCCCATTGTATAGCTAGCCTTTTGTAATTTAGTTTTTTGCATGATTCATTCCACATTGTGTCTGCCCATTCTACATCTGATCCAATCACTCATGGTCATCTTCAAAGCATCTTCATGAGCTTACATTTCAAAGTTTAGGTGTCATTATGCTTCTACCTTGAGGGGGATATTAGTGTATCATGAGTATCATATCTTGATATCCTTGACTAACTAAAATCAAGAAACATTAATTATCCTTGATTTTAGTCCAATGTTAGGAAATTCAGACCTTGACTTTAATTGATTTTAAGTTAACCAATAATGTACTCAATATTCAAAGTATATCAAAACACGATAAACACAAATAACCAAAAGTGCGGAATTTAAAGGAAATTGTTATTTGGTTACGAAGAGAAACCATTCGCAAGGGAAAAACTCTACACAAGTTTGATGTAGTCACCATCAATGAAACAAATGCGCTATGAATAACAGTTTTATAATTTAAACGTACTCAAGTCTAAACAGCTACCCACAGTGGTAACTTACTTACATGAACCCCTGAAGCTTCAACCATGATTGAACTTTCACAGTACAATTCGCTATCACTCTTAAACAACAACCTAGATGTTGTTGATTGTCAATTTGCAACGCCTTTTGATCACCAAACTCACCCGAATTGATGAAACAATATTCGATTCATTACAATACCCTAAGTTTTACAAGAACACATCCAAACTCTAATGATCTCATGTCGTCGCCTAAGAGAGTGTTCTCAGGTATATATATACAATTCGCTTTGGTACAGAATTGCATGAAATCATAGGTCTGACACCAATTGGGGCCTTATATATTGATGTGACCCACAAGGTGATCTTTGATCGATCGACTATTGTCAAGCTTGTAGTCGAGCCTGAAATGGCTTCATTCTCTATTGAGCTTAGCTTGAGTTTTCAACTTGTCTTGAATTCAAACTCTAAGACTTACACTTTTGACATGGATTGATAGTAACATAAATATGTACCTAACAATCTCCATATTAACCTAACAAAATCAAATGATTCTCTTAAGTCAACTTTACGTGTTGATATCCTTGATTGACTAAAATCAATGAAAATTAATTATCTTTGATTTTAGTCCAATTGAGGTATTTTCCTATGTCAAATTTAGTTCCTATATATATCCTATATAGGATTTTTTGAAAATAAAAAAATTATGAATAGTAAAAATGTAGCCACTTAGGGCTTTTTGTTGTGGATGTAGACCATCAGGTCGAACCATATAAAACTCTTGAAACTGCTCTCTCCTTCTATCTCTCTCTAAATATTCTATTTTCTATCTATTTTATTTTAACAAAATCAAATGATCAAAGTCAAATCTCATAGTATAAGAATGAAAAAAAAAGACCAAGAAAAAAGAATTGTGCTTTGGTCACGAACCACCCGAAATTTGGTGGAATGAACCAAAACGGACGGAACGAAATAGGATGAATTGAAATTTCAACCGTTCTGGCCATAACGAACATGAATTGATAACTTTGCTTGTAAGGCCTCCATGATTAGAAGACAAAGTAGCAGCAATCTTACCTTGTGTCTCCCAACTACTCCATGACAGCCACCCAATAAGATATTCTTGCCTTCCCTACTCTTCCCCAGTAAAGCTGCTCCACCTTCACTAGAATAGCCAAGATTTCCTCCACAAGAACCAACCAAGATGTATGTTCTCAATTTTTTGTTCTACACCAGCTGTTAGCTAGATTTCTTCCATCACCAACCAGTGTGATGATGATTTGTCATATTTGCAATCAGAAAAATTCTGCAATTTTCCTTAAAGTTAGTGACTTTTGTGAATGTGAATTTTTCATTGAAAACCAAGAGTGAATAATAGTTGGACTTTTTCCTTTTGTCATGTCTAATAATAACACAATAAATTTGACAAAAAAAATTTTCAAAATTATTAAAACGACATGTTATGATTTGTATATAATAAAAATGATGTTACTCAGGGATGGAGCCAAGATTTATGGACAAAGATTTTTACCATATAAGAATGAGAAATGTGCTACGATTCAAGACTAATGTAATACATGAAAAATCAACTAACTCACAATAATTGTTTAAATTTTTTTTTTTTTAACTTAATCATCTGTCAAGATATATAACTATGCAATCTTTTTAAAACTTGAAATTATACATGATTGATTCTATATTAAATTTCGCAATAATTTCCCTTGACTCTAAAGATAGAGGCTATCCTAAATTCTCTTATATAAACAAAATTATGTCATCCTATCTAACACACTTAATTCCAAACCAAAATATAAAATAAAATTAGCTTTAAGAAGTAAACCAAAAAAAAAAAATGATAAGTTGATGATGAATAGAAAATTAATAAAAGGATTTGTTGAGTAACGGTAGCTCATTACAGTTATTGATCAGCTATTGTTTATAAATTAAATTTTCTAAAGGCTATTGAATCTTAAATTCTGTCTAAAGGCTATTGAATCTGATATATGAATTCTTTAGATGAGTTTACCTACATTTTAGTAAAAAAACTGTTTTGTTGATTTTATAAGGGCTTCTCCATTACAACTTTTCCTGTTCCTAGGAATGGAATTTTTTATTTTAAGTGAGGAATGGAATTGAATGTCAAAGCAAAATCCTACTCTCTTTTTTGGCGGGAAGGAGGGTATTACTTTACTTTTTGATGAAAGGCTATAACCTTACTTTTTCTTCTTTAATCCATTTGCACATGCAACCCACTTTCCTATGCATGTGCTCCCCAGTCCCCAAATACTGTATGTCATATTTTTTTTTTCTTCATATAAACGAGAATGCATGTGCTCCCCGATACCATAAAGTAATACTACATATTATTATTATATCAAATCTTATCATATAAACGAGAATGCATGTGCCCCCCAAATACCGTAATAGTAAATACTATATATCATATCAATCTAGTCTAGTCATATAAACGAGAGCTGTCACTAAAAGTTATGGCTCCTGTCAAAAATTTATTCCATAAAATATTTCTTTTGGTATTCTCTGTTAGGTAGATTAGATGTCCCTTTTAAACTAGAATCCTTAAAGATAATTCCTAAGATTTTATCCGCTTATTGGATATATTTTATCATACCATCATTAATTTATAAATATCAAAATATTAATAGTTAGTATTTTTTTATTAAAAAATAAAATAAAATATTCATGATGGAATAAAATAATCTAACATAGATTTCAAAATGATCAACAATATGATGAAGATATGTGTGGAGTTTGGACTCGGATGAAAATAGTATATAAAAAAATCGGATAATTCTACCATCGAATTTTTAAATTCTTAATATTCATGGTGGGATAAAATAATTCTACCATCGAATTTTTAAATTCTTAATATGCTAAAGGTACTTCTTTATCTCTCTAATACAGCAGATTAAATAACAATTTTGTTATTTTGTTCAATCTGTTGTATGGATTTTATATATGTATGTTTTTGATAATGTGAATATGGGTTTATCTTGGATTTTCAGCTGAATGTTGACATGTTGTATACGCTTTGAGACTTTGTGTGTCAGTGTTTATATTTTTCCTGAATAAGACAACGTCGTCCTGCTCTATTGCATTGACTATGATATCCCCAGTCCCCGCGATCGAGTTGCCAAACACCCACATGTCGTGAGACCCTCACCTTTATCTTTAGCTCACCAAAGAAAAATTTTACAGAAAGATGATTTGGAGAGAAAAAGGAAAGTAAAAAAAATCACATTTGACCCTGCTGCACTAGGCTTGTCAGCTGTTTGATCGTAAGGAAGTTTCAATTTTCTTTTATGTTTTTCGTTTACATTTCAAATCTTATAGCATATAGTTTTAAAAGAAATAAATTAAAAATTTGTAGCATTCTTGTTATAGAAAAAAAAAAAAAAAAAAAATTGTAGTATCCTAATATCCTCATGAACAATAGATTGATTATTGCGTCCATCATTTCTAGGAATATATTTATGCATTAAAATTTGGAAAAAATGCTAGAGGTATTACAAACTTAATTATAAAATACTTATAAATTACATGGCAATGAATATGATTGGTGTCACTTTAACACATCATAAATAAATATCTTAATTCCTATTTTGTGATTGAGTGATAGTAGAGATACTAAAAATTTTACTACATAACTTTTACAAACTCATACGTCGCCAATTACAAAGAAAATTAATTTAAACATTCATTTTTTATGTTTTCAAATCCATTAATCACATTCATTACCATAACCATTTGTAAAATTTATGTAGTAAAATTGGTAATATTTTTAATATTTTCCTTTGTGATTAGTGACAAATCAGTTTGTTAAAATTATGTAATAAAAATTTTAGTATTGCTAGCATCACTCTTAACATTTGCAATAAAAAATAATAAATAAATAAAACATTTTTTTTTTCTGTTTTAATCTTTTGGCCACGCACATGCAACACAAATTCATGTGATGTTACATTTCAATGCAATAAGATTTCAATTAGGGTGAATAGTACTAGCTACCAAAAGCCTCATAATTATTACAATTAACTTTTTCGGAAGATTAATTTGCTAAGCTAAGATTGGCCAGTAAAATTAGCTTCAATAATGCTATAGTCATAAAGAAATTCACAATTTTTTTTACAACTTATTGAAATAATAGATTGTTATTAATATAGTAGGATCACCATTGACATAACTTTTATTGTACACTTTAATAGTTTTGAAAAGATATATTAAATTGTAAAATTTGCTTATTTACTTATTTGATTAAAATATAATTATACCAAAACATATGAAGTTTTAAAAAACAATAAATAAACAAATAATTTAAAAGATTAAAAGAAGAAGTTGAAAGTAATCGCATCTTTGAGATTAAATATGACATTGTCAGGACAGAGAGTAACACACCTCGAATTTGCACTCTTTTATACATTGCATCATGCACCTAATAGGATAAGGTTTGGTTACAAACCAATTTGTAGTCTGTTTGCTACAACCCACAATATGGCAGCTTATAAGACCATCCACATGTATTATTTAAAAAAGTTACATGACTTATTAAATAGATCATGTGACTAAAGTACACGTGGATGATTTTATTAGTTGACACGTAGTGGGTTGTAATAAGCTGGCTACAAACCAGTTTATAGACAAACTCTATCTCACCTCTAATAAGAACCTTTTAATTTCAAATACCATTAACTAGTCAAGAGTTTTGTAATTCAACTAACACTTTCTTGTGTTTTCAATAGACATATCCACAGTTCAAATCTTATTTTCCCAACTATCAAATCTTATCTTCTTAGTATGCTAATATCGGAAGATATATTTATATAAAATATCGTAATAATGTATCTAATTGTCTCCCTTTTACGTGCCTTTCTTTCTTCTTTAAATTCTAATAAAAAAAATTTTAAAAAAATCCAACATATTCTTCTTAAAAGTCTATATTTATTCAGTTGGGGCTGATGGGTCAAGGACTGAGATTATAATGCTATTGAATCTATTTCGTGATTCTCCATGAACTTAAACTTCTAAGCTCTTAAATGGTTTAATTAAAAAAAAAAAAAAATCTATTCTGAAAAAGGTTTGGCAGCACTTACTATTTACTAATGTTCTTGATGGCTTGATGCGCACCTGCCACAATTTAAATAATAATGTAATCATTTTGTATCTTGCCACTATAATGAAAAATACAGATTAACTGTTTTCTTGTTATATTTTCGTCTAAATTCAGCAACTAAATGATTTTAAGAGATTGGACCAAGCAAGGGTTTTTATAAATTAATCATTCTAAAATACGTAAGAGATTGGAAATCATAATCCATATTACCCGCATTATATAATGTACAGAATTTGGCTACAAACCAGTTTGTAGCCAGCTTACTAGAACCCATTACATGTAAACTAATAAGATTATCCACGTGTACTTTAGTCACATGACCAATTTAATGAGTCATGTGACTTCTTTAAATAATACATATGAATGGTCTTATAAGCTGCCACATAGTGGGTTGTAGCAAACGAGTTACAAATCAGTTTGTAGCCAAACCTTGTCCATATATAATTAAATTGAGAAATATAGATTGTTATTATCTATTTATTTTTACTTTACCTCAGTATTGGTCAACATGAGTCTCAAATTCTTTTTTGGGCAAGTCCTATGATGAGTGTGTCTGTCATCTTTTCAGCAACTAGTATATACCTTTAGTTTCCCATCCCTGTCCTTGGTAATAATCTCCTTTAAGACTTAAATATTGTGCACATCGAATTGCTCTGAACATAGCAAAAAGGAAAAGAATGCTTCAAATTAATAAACTAGTCAATGCAATTATCTAACAATATAGTATGCATTTTAAACAAAATCATGAATAATTAGCAAAAGGAAGAAAAGTATAAAATGAAGATATACAAGTTATAATTAAAGAACTAACAATAAATATTAGTTTATTCCTACTAAAGAAGAAAGTGAAATAGCAAAAGAAAATGAAAAATCAAATTACTTGTTTAACAAATATAACGAACATAAATATCAAGAAGCTAATAACAACATAAAAACAATGAAATTTTCAATATTATCAAATTAAGAGTAGCAACTTGGAAAAACGTAGCTAACAAATAAATGAATATATCAATATGCCAATTCACATAAATGGAATTAGAAATTAGAAACCATTAAACACAATTAGCAAACGTAGTAGTAGTGAAGGGAAATAAGATATCCCAAATAGCTCCAATTTCAGAAAAAAAGTGTGGGGAAGTGGACAAAGACAATGAATAAGAGAAACATTTCCGTTTTCAATCCATACACTTGTCAAATAAGTAGAAGCAACTATGCAATAAGCTACAAGTCATGTACACAAAACAGAATACAAACTTTAGACAACATGGCAAAAATGTTCCAACCAATCTAAAGAAAACACCTTAAAAAAAAAAATAAAAATAAAGATTCCCAAAAGGGTAAAAAAGTAATCTTCTCATACATGTACAGTGCCTTGACCAGCTGCATTCCCTCACCAAATCAATTATTCCCACTGCCAATACCGTAACCAAGCCACAAAATGGCTCCGGCGGTTGTGGCTCATCTCCTCATTCTGGTTGTCATTCTCAAGGATGAGGTCATGGCCGTGACTTTAGACTTGGCAAACCTCACTCTTGATATTAGAACTGGATGATGCTGTCATGATGAAGGCTGTTACTGAAGCTTGAAGATGCTGATACGCGACTTGTAGTTTTTTTTCTGTATAAGTTGTTACTGTCGTTTATCAGTTGTATTTTAGTAGTAATGCTTTACAGCTGTCTTTATCTGATTAGTGTAATTAACTTAATGGAGGTAGTTATTTTTAGTTAGATAGCTTTGCTTGTTCATCACACTTTCTAGTTTGTATATATATACCTTAACAGAGTAATATTAATCTTAAGCAAGCATTTCAACATTTCTTGTGTTTCTTTCTTCTCTATCATTCTTTTCCTTTCTCTAGATCAATTCTGTTAGGGCTTGCTATTTTGTTATGGTATCAGAGCATATACGCCATTGACAATAGCTTCCATTTTCTTCTTATCTTGATCTTTCTTAGCCAATTGCTTTGTACTCTATCTTTCTAAAATGGCTTCCATTTCAATTGAAACTCTTCCTTCTTCTTTCTCTGTTAAGAACTAGAGTGATATTGTACCCATTGAGAACTCTTGGAGTCCTTACTACCTCAACAATGGTGACCATCCTGAAATTCGCATAATTCTAGATCCACTTATTGGTGACAATTATCAATCTTGGAAGAGATCTATGATGACTGCTTTTTCTGCTAAAAACAAGCTAAGGTTTGTAAATGGAACCATTTTACAACCCAATGGTGAATCTGACCCCCTTTCTTCTCATTGGCAGAGATGCAATGACTTAGTGCTTTCTTGGATCACAAATTGCTTGTCTAGGCAGATTCATGCTACTATGCTTTACTTGTATACAGTCAAAGATGTTTGGGATGATCTTCAACAAAGGTACAGCCAGAGTAATGGAACAAGAGTGCATCACCTCAAGCAAGCAATCGCTGCTTTCAAACAAGAGAGTCTTACTGTAAGTGACTACTATACTACTTTTAAGGGTCTATGGGATGAGTTATTGAATAACAAACCTATACCTAATTACTCATGTGGTGCAAAGTGTATTTGTGGTCTAAGTAGGATTTTAATGGAATATCAGCACTATGATTATGTTCATAGTTTTCTAATGGGTTTGAATAAGTCCTATGCTGTTGTGAGAGGTCAGATTTTGTTAATGGAACCCTTGCCTGGCATTAATAAGGTGTTTTCCTTAATCCAAAACCATGAAAAGCAAAAGGGGGTAGGGATCTTACCTTTACCCAATGGATTTCCAAGTGTAGAAAGTACTACTCTTATCTCTAGGATAGACAATGGGGTGAATCAAACGTACCGATACCCTAATGTTGGGCCCAATGCATTCTTGTCTAGGTTTGATAACACCAGGCAACCTTAATACCCTAGGAAAGACAAGCCTACTTGTTCCCATTATGGATTCAAAGGTCACACTGCAGAGAAATGCTACAAGTTACATGGATATCCACCAGGATTTCGTGGAAGGAACACTGTCAATAAAAGCATTACAATAGCTAATCAAGTATCAGGTTCTTTTCCCTCTTCATCAATTCCTCAAGATGGAAATCAGAATATTTGCAACTTGACAGCTCAATGTCAGCAACTGCTCAATGTGTTGGTTGCTCAGACATATCAGAATTGTCCTCAATCTGATCCATCCAATGCCCCTGCAAACCAGGTTTCTGCCAACCAAGGTTTATATCAGAATGCACACTAAGCTGCTACTTTGGTTACTGTGACTCAACCCCCTTCACAACCACCATCAAATATGGCAAGTTCTCCCATGTGTCTTGCATCATATAGTAAGCCTAATTTGAGCCATTATGTTTTCTCTAGCCAACATATTGACAAATCTGCTATTTCTCACACTGATTGGGTCATTGACACTGCAGTTACTGACCACATGGTTATTAATACCCAATTCCTTATTAGTATGCAAGTTGTTCACAAGGTTAGTGTCAATTTACCTAATGATCAGTTCGTCACAGTAACACATATTGGTTTTGTCCAACTCAGTTCTACTCTACTCCTCACTGATGTTTTGTGTGTTCGATCTTTTGATTTCAATTTCAAAACTCACTTCTTCACTCCATTGCTGCACATTTTTTCTGTCCAATTATTGTTTCATACAGGACCTCTTACATTGGAGGGTGATTGGTATGGGTAAACAACACGATGGACTCTACCTCTTGGACATCTCTTCTACTTCAAATCATGTTGCAGCAATCACTAGTTCTGATTCTAGCTTACATAATCTCTTGTATAGTCTTAGTTCAGTAAAGCACACAAATAATGACCTTCATGTTTGGCATTATAGGCTTGGTCACCATTCTTTCTCTAAAATGTCTTTTCTTTCCAGTGTATAACCCAATTTTTCTTAGTCTCATAATAACACGGATGTATGTACAGTTTGCCCTTGACTAAACAAAAAAGACTTCCATTTCCACATAATAATAATCTCTCACCTTGTGCTTTTGATCTTCTTCATGTTGATATTTAGGGTCCATATCATGTACCTACCATTGAAGGTTATAGATATTTTGTAACTCTATTAGATGATTGCACTAGGACTACTTGGATTTATTTGATAAAGTGTAAATCAGAAACTAGACCACTTTTAGTTTCTTTTATTACAATGATTCAAACACAATTTGGCAATCAACTTAAACAACTCAAAAGTGATAATGGGCAAGAATTTCATATGCCTGATTTTTATGCATCCAAAGGTATCATTTATCAACATAGTTGTGTTGAGACACCTCAACAAAACTCTATTTTTGAAAGGAAACACCAACATATTCTCAATGTTGCTCGAGCTCTTTGTTTCTAGTCAGGCTTACCTCTTAAATATTGGGGCCATTTTGTTTAAGCTGCTGTTTACTTAATAAACAAACTGCCATACCCCATTTTGTCAAATAAATCACCCTATGAGTCTTTACTTCAAAAATGTCCATCATATTCTCATCTTAAAAGTGTTTGAATGCTTGTGCTTTGCATCTACTCTTTCTCACCACAGAACTAAATTTGCTCCTAGAGCTAAACCTTGTTTATTCCTAGGTTATCCTTCTGGTATTAAAGGATACTAGCTTCTTGATTTACACACCCATCAATTCCTTATCTCTAGAGATGTAGTTTTTCAGGAAGAAATCTTTCCTTTCAAAACTACATCCTCTTTCTCAGATCTTTCCACATTTTTGAGTCCTTCTTCCTCCCATGATCCTGTCTATATTTCACACATTGAGGAATTTATTGTTCCTTCTCCTCATACACCACATATAAACCCTTATTCTCCTACTTCTTCAAACTCATCTATTGATTCCTCTGCATCTTCTTCTCATTCTGACCATGATGCTCCTTCACCTATCTCTCCTATCTCACCTCCTTTGAGAAAATCTACCAGACTTACTAAACAACCTACCTATCTTCAAGACTATCATTGTCATCTAGCCAAATCTCATTCTTTCTGCACTAAACCTCATACTACCCCTTATCCTCTCTCATCAAACATTTACTATACTCACTTGTCTCCCTCCCATAGGAGCTTTGCCCTTGCAATCACTGCTATCTCAGAGCCTACTTCTTTTGCTCAAGCCAATCAAAATCCTCATTGGCAAGCAACTATGGCAGCAGAGCTCACTGCTCTTGCTGACAATAATACATGGTCTCTCACTTCTTTACCCCCTAGTAAGCATTTCATTGGCTGCAAATGGGTGTACAAAGTCAAGCTTAAGGTAGATGGCACTTTGGAAAGATATAAGGCTAGACTTGTTGCAAAAGGGTATAAACAACAAGAAGGCCTTGATTACTTAGAGACTTTTTCTCCAATTGCAAAGTTTGCTACTGTCAGAACTCTCCTTGCTGTAGTTTCTGCTCAACAGTGATCCCTCATTCAACTAGATGTTAATAATGCCTTTATATATGGGGATCTTACTAAAGAAGTATACATGGAGTTGCCTCCTAGTTATCCTAGCAAGGGTTCATTTAGTCTAAAAGTTAATATTCATTGTTTACAAGACTTCAAGGTACTACTTTTATTGCTCTATTGGTATATGTAGATGATATTTTGCTGGCCAGCAACAATATTGAAGCAGTACATGTTTTCAAAGACTCCCTTCATTTTGAATTCAAACTAAAGGATCTTGGAAACCTCAAGTATTTTCTTGGCTTAGAGGTAGCAAGATCCACAAAAGGAATTTCCTTGTGTCAAAGGAAATATGCCTTGGATATATTGTCAGACAGTGGTATGTTAGGTTGCAAACTAGTGACAACTCCCATGGAGCAAAACTTAAAGCTATGCCAATAGATGGTGAATTTCTTGCTAACCCTTCTACATACAAAAGATTAGTTGGTAGACTATTGTATTTGACAGTAACAAGGTCAAACAAAAGCTTCACTGTGCAGAAACTAAGTCAATTTATGGCTAAACCATCTAATGAACATCTTACAGTAGCTTACAGAATTCTGAAATATATCAAAGGTTCATCAGGTCAGGGACTGTTCTTTCCTAGTAATAGCAATCTACAATTGAAGGCATTCTCAGATTCTGATTGGGCAAGTTGTCTAGACACAAGAAGATTTGTGACTGGATATTGTGTTTTCCTTGGAGATTCTTTGATTTCTTGGAAGTCAATGAAGCAACATACAGTGTCAAGATCTTCTACTGAAGTAGAATATAGGGCAATGGCCTCCGTAGTGTGTGAATTGATGTGGCTTCTACCCTTATTGAAGGATTTTCAGATTGATCATTCAAAAGAAGCTCTTCTTTTCTATGATAACCAAGCAGCTATCCATATAGCAGCTAATCCTGTGTATCATGAAAGAACTAAACACATAGAGTTGGACTGTTATTTGGTCAGAGAAAAGATTCAAGATGGTCTTATTAGAACTCTTCATTTTTCTTCTCAAAATCAACTAACAGACCTCATGACAAAGGCTTTAGGCAGTGCATAGTTCCATTCTCTATTGAGTAAGATGGGCATTAACAATATATATGCTCCATCTTGAGGGGGAGTATTAGAAATGGATGATGCTATCATGATGAAGGCTGTTATTGAAGCTTGAAGATGCTGATACACGACTTGTAGTTTTTTTTTTGTATAAGTTGTTACTGTTGTTTATCAATTGTATTTTAGTAGTAATGCTTTACAACTGTCTTTATCTGATTAGTATAATTAACTTAGTGGAGGTAGTTATTTTTAATTAGATAGCTTTGCTTGTTCATCACATTTTCTGGTTTGTATATATATACCTTGACAAAGTAATATTAATTTTAAGCAAGCATTTCAACATTCCTTGTTTTTCTTTCTTCTCTATCATTCTTTCCCTTTCTTTGAATCAATTCTGTTAGGGCTTCTTATTTTGTGACTTGGTGCAGAAGAAACCAATGCTATAGGTCATGTTTATGTCAGCAATGGACAGGGTCTTCCTATTCATCACACTAGTTTCTCTTCTTTCCCTTTATCCCAAACACATGTTCTCTCTAAAAAAAATATTCTTCATGTTCTTGGCATTCATTTTTGTCAGCCAATATACTAAAGATAACAATGTTTCTATTGATTTTCACCTTGATTTCTTTTATATTAAGGATCTAGCCATGAGGAAGAATTCTCCTTAAGGGACCACCTACACAGGGTCTTTACCTCATGCCATGTCTGGCACCTTCCTCCAAGCCTCCACTCCTCCCATTTCATTCTTTGGTGAGCGAGCATCCCTTCCTCAATGGCACTGTCGTCTTGATCATCCCGCCTTTGGTGGGGACATGTAACACCCTACTAGCCACATGTACCACATAGAAACAAGGTTTTATCTTGGGTAGGTAGCCCTGAGGGGACTCGAACTAGTGACCATTAAGGAGCATACCCAAAGCCGGATCAGTTGAGCTACCCCACAAGGTTGTTATTATGTATCTTTTCTTCACTCTCTCAAATCTCTCTCCTTCACTTTCTCGGCCAAGATTGCTCAAAGTGGTTGACAATGATGGAGTAATTGGAGATCCAAAAGATTGACTGAATTTTGAGGATCAGGTGCTTGCTCTCTCTCCTCTCAAACTCTCGAATCTTTATCATGGATTTTGGAACTTATCTTATCATTTGTTATTGTTCGGGTTGAATTGGTTAGTTTTATAAAACTTATGGTTTGATTGTGATTTTTGGTGTGTGAAGTTTCTATTTACTTTTTTCTTTCTCCCCCTCCCCTCCTTGGGGATATGTAACACCCTACTAGACACATGTACTACATAGATACAAGGTTTTACCTTAGATAGGTAGCCCTGAGGGGACTCGAACTAGTGACCATTAAAGAGCATACCCAAAGCCGGATCAGTTGAGCTACCCCACAGGGTTGTTATTATGTATCTTTTCTTCACTCTCTCAAATCTCTCTCCTTTACTTTCTCGGCCAAAAGTGCTCAAAGTGGTTGACAATGATGGAGCAATTGGAGATCCAAAAGATCGACTAAACTTTGAGGATCAGGTTCTTGCTCTCTCTCCTCTCTAACTCTCGAATCTTTATCATGGATTTTGGAACTTATCCTGTCATTTGTTATTGTTCGGGTTGAATTGGTTAGTTTGATAAAACTTATGGTTTGATTGTGATTTTTGGTGTGTAAAGTTTCTCTTTACTTTTTTCTTTCTCCCCCCCCCCCCCTCTCCCCCAGAGTAGTGATTTTGTCAACCCGATTATACCCTACCTACTAAACCTTATCACCAGATCCACCCGATTTGATCACCTTAATGGACGGTCAAAAGATTGAACCTTTGTAAACCCGACTCAATCAAGTAGGGTAATGGATTACCCTCAAACCCGACCCGTGGCCACCCCTTAGTCTTTATTTTTCTTGAAACGTTATTTTTTATGGAAATATCTTTCCATTTGAATCGCTTTCTTTTAATAGTGTGATGCAGGCCCATTTAGATTCGACAAAATTTGTCATTACTATGGATGGATCCCTTCACACTATTGTCGTAGCACTTGCTGCCACATTAGCTTTACTCAGCCACACATTTGCATGTTCTGTGTCAATACATCCTTTTAGCTCACAAGATCCATACACCTACTTCACACACTGCCTCCAGCCTAGGGTCTTCTATAACATTGTTAATGCGCCAACTATACCATCTCGTTTCCACCCTATAAAGACCAGAGCACAACATCATATTTCCAAGCCTAAATCTTTCATAGATGATACCATCAAATGGCCTTCTCTCCATGCTCTTACTGCTTCCACTACTGATCCATTTATGGAGGAACCCATTTCATTCACCACTACCTCTAAGCAACCTGCTTAGCATCAACCATGAATAAGGAGTTTGATGCTCTCCTCCAAAATGGCACATGAGCCTTGGTTCCAGATTCTTTGAATATGGACATCATTGACTGCAAATGGGTATTCATAATCAAGAGGCGTGTTGGTGGCTCTATTGAACATCACAAAGCCCTCTTGGTTGCCAAAGTCTTTCACCAACAGCCCGACATTGATTATAGTGACACTTTCAGTCCAATTTTTAAACTGATTGACCATTCATACCATACTTTCAGCTGCAGTTAGTCAAGGTTGGTTTGTATTAAGAATGCATTTTTACATGGGTTTCTTGAAGAACCAATGTTCATGCAACAGCCACCTAGTTTCACCCATCTTCAACTACCACCTCATGTATGCTGCTTACACAAGGATTTTTATGGCCACAAACAAGCACCACGTGCTTACATTGCCTGCCTGCCTTCTAGGGTTGGGTTTCTCCTCCTCCAAGTGTGATTCTTCCATGTTTATCCCTCGTTTCACTTGTTACATTCTGATATATGTTGATGATATTTATCATCACTTAATTGCTCTGATCTGCCTGCCACTAACTCTTTTATTTACTTGTTGTCAAAGATCTGAGCAATTTACATAATGTACTTGGTGTGGAAGTTCTACCTATTTCCAGCAATCTGGTACTTTCACAGTAGTGATACATTTCAGACCTTTTTCACAAGGTTCACGTGGTTGATGCAAAGCCAGTTACCTTTGCTATGAGTTATACTCACTCACTCTCATGGTTTGTTGGCGACACATTCTCTAACCCAACACTTTACAGAAGCACTATTTGGGCCCTTCAATATCTCACTCATCATATTGGATATCTCATTTGCTCTGAACAAGGTATGTCAATTCATGCATCGCCCACTATTCTTCACTGAACTATTGTGAAAAAATTTTACTACCTCAAGGCCACCATTCACCATGGTCTTCTTCGCCATAGCTCCTGTTTAGCTTTTAATGCATACCTTGATGCTGATTAGGCTAGTTGTCCCGATGATCACAAGTCTACTGGTGGTTTTTACATTTTTCTTGGCCCCAATTTTATCTCTTGGAGTCCTTGAAAACAATCAATTTTTTCTCGGTTTAGCGCCGAAGCTGACTACAGGGCCTTAACCACCACCATTGCTAAACTCATCAAGCTACAATCCATATTTAAGGAGCTTGGCATTTTTCTTTCTTGCAAACCGGTCCTCTGGTGCGACAATATTGGAGCTACATATTTATCTGCTAACCCAAGGCTTCATGCCAAGACAAAAGACATAGAAATCGATTTCCATTTTGTGCGTGACAAAGTTGCATCCCGAAGCTTGGACATTTAGTTTATCTCTTCAAAGGATCAAGTTGTTGATGTCTTCACAAAGCCGTTGGTTTCAACTCGTTTTGCCACTCTTAGGACAAACTCAATGTTCATTCTTTACCGTCGAGTTTGAGGGGGCGTGTAAAGGATAACCATTCAGACTCCCAGTTAAACTAGGATAACAATTGTGTTTCAAACACTTCTGATCCAATTATAATCTTATGATTTTCAAATGTTTTGTATGCATCTATGAATATTGAATACAAAGTACTCTCTACTGATTGAGAGAGCCCGTACCACTTCAAATAGAATATTTTGTTCTCACAGACCTTAGACTAATAAAAGATGGATACAAAACTACAACAACAACTATGATAGATGAAGTAGAACAACAACATCTAGTAGTAAAGTAAAAGTTTAGCTTCTCATTGAATCCAGTAACTCTACATAGTACGTTATTCTATAGGAGAAATTTAAAATGCCAACAATACTACTGATAATTATAGTACTAACAAGCATTATAATGTAGTAAAATTTCAATGCCTAGCATTCAATTCAATTAAAAAGTAAAAAAAAAAAAATTTGCTTAGCAATAATTGGACTTGGATACTAATAAAAAAGAAGAAGCAATAATTGTACTTGGATCACTTACAAAGTCAGAGATATACTTGATTTGTAATCACTCTTCTGTTGTAAAGGTAGAATGTGGACATTGAGAGTGTAAAACTGCAATGAAAGCCAAAATGGAAATAAATTTTGGATAAAATGACTAAATGTATTCCAAATGAAGCTGTAATAAGTAACTTATCTATTAGCGAAAGAAGTAAAAGCAAAGATTAAGGAAATCATTACCAATAAAATAGAAAGGGAAACCCCCTCTCAATAATCTTGAACAAAGCAACAACCAACCCTAATTAACCAACCATGCTGCAATGATAATGAAAAATGTTGAAGACTAAAAGTCTGTGTATTATATTATATGAATAAATGTAGTACAAAAGAGCCTTTATATAGGCAGAGGTAAGAGTAATGCACAAGTAAGAAGAGTGCTATACAAGACAATGTAATGGGCCTTAGACCCATTGGACTTACATTCTAACATATTCTAACATCCCCCCTCAAACTCATGTTGGGTGAAGAGATACCAACTTGAGTTTGGAAATAAGAGCACGGAAACGGCCTGGAGACATAGGTTTGGTGAATATGTCAGCTAACTGATCCTAAGAAGACACTGAACGGAGCTGCAAAGTACCCTGCAATAAGTGATGACGAACAAAGTGACAGTCGATCTCAATATACTTGGTACGCTCATGGAAGACGTCATTGTGGGCAATTTGGATGGCACTTCGATTGTCACAATGGATTGGAACTGCAGTAGAACAATCAATGCCTAAGTCCTGAAGGAGCCAACGTAACCAAAGGAGCTCAGTAGTGGTGTCAGCAAGTGCGCGATATTCTGCCTCAGTACTAGAACGAGCAACAACAGATTGTTTCTTGCTTCGCCAAAAGATGAGGGAGTCACCAAGAAGAAAACAATACCCTGTAGTGGAACGACGGTCAGTAGGGTCCCCTGCTCAGTCGGCATCAGAATAAGCCTGAAGAATGAGCGACGACTGAGATGAGAAGTGAAGACCATGAAACAAGGTGCCTTTCAAATACCGAAGAATCCGAAGTACAGCAGCATAATGGAGAGACCGCGGTGCAGCCATGAACTGGCTAATAATGTGAACAGCATAGGAGATGTCCGGTCGAGTGACAGTGAGGTAAACAAGACTCCCAACTAGCTGTCTGTAAAAAGTAGCATCAGGAAGTGGTTCTCCATCATGAGTATTCAGGTGATTGTTGTATTCGATGGGTGTGTCAACTATCTTGCTGTCCGTGATTCCAGCTCGAGAGATAAGATCAAATGTGTACTTGGCTTGAGTGAGATAGTAACCATCAGAGGATGAAGAGACTTCAAGACCAAGAAAATAACTGAGGGGACCCAGATCCTTCATCTCAAAGTGCTGACCAAGGAAGCACTTAAGATCCTGGATGCCCTGTACATCATCACCAGTAATAATCATGTCATCTACATACAATAAGAGAAGGGTAATACCATGATCTGAGTGTCGGAAGAATAGAGCTGAATCATATGAACTAGCTGAAAAACCATGTTGAGAAATGGTGGAGCTGAACTTGGCAAACCAAGCTCGTGGAGCTTGCTTAAGACCATATAGTGCCCGACGTAAGCGACACACTTTGTGAGAAAAGCCTGGAGGTTGGGAGAAACCAGGAGGGAGCTGCATGTAGACTTCCTCAGTTAGTTCTCCATTAAGAAAGGCATTCTTCACATCCATCTGAAAAAGTGGCCAATGTCGGGAAGCAGAAAATTGCGATAAGTGTACGAACAGAGGAGAGGTGAGCCACCGGGGCAAATGTCTCCTCATAGTCAATACCATACTCCTGAGTGAATCCCTTGGCAACGAGACGAGCCTTGTAGCGATCAACAGTACCATCTGATCGTGTCTTCATCTTGTACACCCACTTACAACCAATAGCAGATTTACCAGCTGGCAAATCAACCAGATCCCAAGTACCTGTCTTAAGCAATGCATCCAATTCTTCTTTCATAGCTTGCTGCCATAAAGGGTCAGAGGAGGCCTCACGAAAGGTGTGAGGTTCATGTAAGGTGGCAAAGGCAGAAAAGCAGTGAAAGTCACGAAGATGAGAGGGAAGAGTACTTACCCGATGAGAGCGACGAGGCTCAGGAGCAGTAGTGTTGACAGGATTCGCAGCAGGGGCAGAGAGAGGAGACTCGTCGAAGGTAGGATCGGTTGTAGGAGACACATCAGAGGAGGGATCAGCAGAGGGAGACTCGTCGGAGATGGGATTAACTAACTCAGCAGAAGGGGAAGGAATCTCAGGGAAGAGATTTGGTAGAGGATCAGCCTGAGAATCATCATTACCTGTAGAAAATGAAGGTAAGGAATAAAACATCTTGTGTTCCCAGAATACCACATGTCAAGAGACTCGAAGATGTTTGGCGACTGGATCATAACACCGGTACCCCTTTTCTTCAAGGCCATAGCCAAGAAAACAACATAGCTGGGAGCGGGGTTGAAGTTTTGTGAGCTCATGTGGTTGAAGAAGAACAAAACAGACACAACCAAAAACCTTGAGTAGATTATAGTTTGGAGCTGTGCCAAATAACCGTTCATATGGTGTTGTGTTTTGAACGACAGGTGAAGGGCAGCGGTTGATGATGTATACTGCAGTGAGAGCAGCTTCACCCCAGAATGAGACAGGAGTGGAGGCTGCATTGGTGAGAGCCCTAACAGTATCTAGGATGTGATGGAGTTTACGTTCAACTCGTCCATTTTGTTGTGAGGTGTCAGCACACGAAGTATGAAAAATGGTTCCATAGTGTTTAAGAATAGTAGAAAAATCAGTTTGTCTATATTCTCGTGCATTGTCAGAGCGAAATACCTTAATAGCCATTTTAGCAAAATCACAATATATTATAAGAACTTCAGAACGATTTTTCATTAAATAAATCCAAGTGTAACGAAAAAAATCAACGACAAAAATAACAAAATATCTTGACCCCCCTACTGTGGGAACAGGAGAGGGTCCCCATACATCTGAATGAATAAGATCAAAAGTTGCAGAAGCAATAGACTCACTATTATTAAAAGGTAAGGCAGGTTGTTTGCCGAGCTGACATGACATACAATCAAATGGACTAAAAGAAACTAAACCTAATAGACCCCTAAATACTAAAGTTTGAATACGAGGAAGGGAAACATGACCTAAACGAGAGTGCCACAACTCAATGGAGGCAGAAGCAGCAATAACAGGTGCGGAGACTGATGAAGATGGAAAGTGAAGGGAAGTAAGCTCAAACAACCGTCCAACCTTACGCGCGGTCCCAACAATCTGCCCCATCCGAGAATCCTGCACAAGACAACCACGAGAAGAAAAGAACAGGTTTAAACCAAGTTCAGTTAGTTGGCCAACAGATAAAAGATTAAGATGCAGTTTAGGAACACAGAAAGACATCAGAGATAGATAAGTTGGGGGTAGAGATGGAGCCAACATGACTAACAGTCATGGCGGAGCCATCAGCAGTGGTAATAGTAGGTAAGACAGGAGGAGTGTGGGCACTTGTAAGGTAGGGATTGTCTGTCATGTGATTGCAGCAGGCAGAATCTAAAAACCATTCAGAAGAGATACCTGGTGTCACAGAAAGAGCAGGATTGGATGCACTGGAAGACGGAACTTGAACCTGATTGAAGAGAGCTTGCAGATCTGCTATGCTGTAAGTAGGTGTAGTCAATGAGACAGGATCAAAAGGTGCAGCATCGGATGATGATACAGACTCAGAAGTAGTCAAGGCTGCAGAGCGCTGAAGAATGCGGGCACGCATGTTACATTGATCAATAGTGTGACCACGATGCTTGCAAAAGGCACAAATGAGATGAGAATTCTTCTTGTTTGATCGCCTTTTATCATGACTCTTCGGCGGAGCTGTGACTGTGGGATCAACTGATATTGGAGTGGCAAGAACCGTCGTGTGAGGCTGAGAAGAGCGATGGGATTTCAGGCGAGTTTCCTTACGGACCAAATCATTAACAGCTTGATTGACAGTGGGTAGAGGAGAACGATTAAGCAACTGACTGCGTACAGACTCGAAGTCATCAAGAACACCCATTAAGAACTGATGAAGACGGGTACGCTCTCGATGTGTACTGAACAAGCTTAGCATCAAAGACGGACTTGATGACTGGCTCAGAAGCAGCTAGTTGATCCCAAAGAAACCTCATACGACTGTGGAAAGCAGTGATGCGCTCACCTGGATCCTGGCGCAGCTGATATAAAGTAACCATGAGGTGATGTTCTCGAGCACCATCTGATCCAGCATATCGAGAAGCAAGCATGTCCCACACATCCTTAGCTGTGTCATAACCCCCAAATTCCATACTAACAGAAGGAGTGGAGGTGTTGCGGAGCCAAGTGATGATCTGATGATTAACACCATCCCAATCTTCGAGTCGAAGAGCGAAGGCATCTTCAGTTTCGTCCTTTTGTTGTGTAGGAGGATGACGTTGCCCAGTCACATAAAGCCACAGCTTGCGACCTTTGAGAAAGCTACACATACCTTGAGCCCAAAGAGAGTAGTTATCCCTATCAAGAATGACGTGAATGGGTTTAAAAATTTTACTTTGAGCCATAACGAAATCTCAACTACAAAAACAGACCACAAAAATGAAATCAGCACGAAAAACTGGGTAGGGAGCATCTGGGTTGCAAAAAGTCAACTCTGGAAAAAGTCAATATTGCTAGTCAAAGTCAACTCAAAAAGTCAACTCTGGTAAACCAAAAAGTCAACTTCTGGTCAACGCAAAAAGTCAACTCTGGTCAACAGAAAAGTAAACGGTCAACGTTGGTCAAAGTCAACGTTGGTCAACGGTCAACTAGGGCTGATGTGGCAGTGACTGTTTAGGGCTGACGTGGCGCTTGAAGAAGGGCTTGACGGCGCTGGAACTTTGGGCGGCACGTGGAGGCGCGTCCAAGCTTCGTTGAGGATGAATCTTGCGCGGTTGGGTCAAGCTTCTCGAGATCTTTCCAATGGTGGTGGATGTGTCGTGATCGGAGTCCGGTAGCAGGAGAACCGAGGATAACGGGGCCGAAACTTTGGGTAGCGCGTCCGACGTCGTATGGGATTGATTCTTCCGCGGTTGGGTCAAGCTTCTCGAGATCTTTCCAACGGTTGTAGAGGTGTTGTGATCGGAGTCCTATAGCGGGAGAACCAAGGGTGGCAGCAAGTCTGTTTGGTGATGAATCAGCTTCTTGGCAGCGCAGGCAACCGGATTTCTGACGGTGGTGGCTGGGCAATGCCGGAGACAGCTGAGGCAGCGGAAGAACGCCTGGAAGGACTAGAACTGCGCAATATTAGAGCCTTAGCTCTGATACCATGTTGAAGACTGAAAATTTGTGTATTATATTATATGAATAATTGTAGTACAAAAGAGCTTTTATATAGGCAGAGGTAAGAGTAATGCACAAGTAAAAAGAGTGCTATACAAGATAATGTAATGGGCCTTAGACCCATTGGACTTATATTCTAACATATTCTAACAAAAAAAAAAAAGTGGTCTAAAATAGCAACATTTTCTAGGAGGCGGAGCAAGGAGAGGTTGAAACCTGGAAATTTGACATTGACAAAAGCCCTGTACACAACAATATTACTACCGATATAACTCAAACTAAGGGAGGATGAAGGACGCTATTCTTAGTGTCTTACATGGTCCAATATGCTGTATGCATGATTTCATGATGTTCTCGTCAGCAAACTTCTCTCCATAGATTGATTCTCCACTTCTTTCATCACCAAGTGTAAGATCACCTCCCTGGATCATGAAGCTAGGAATAATCCTGTGGAAGGTGCTACCATTGTAAGGGCACAAAAAACCAACTTTTGAGAACATTTGTTGTGGTCAGACCAAGGTGAAGATTTTATTCAACCTGAACCCTTACCACTTTTCTCATAAATTTGCAAATCCCTTTTCAATTTGAAGAGTAAAGAGGAAATGGGTGCACACTCAATTGTAATTGTATTTGAATATTAAATTATGCCTAGTTTTAATAAATTGGTGATTATGAACCCCAAAATGTGAAATATCACGTAACATGCTTAGCTTGTCAAGGTTGAATGTCCCTAAATTAACCGGTAACTATAGGCGAGTTTAAAGAGTTCTTTAAAAAGATTCTCTACATTAAAAAAATAAATAAATAATTTTTTTTTTGGCTAGGGTCACTAATCATATTATGCTTGAAAGGATATACCAAGATTCAAAATCTTTTGTCCCACTCCCTCTACTTCATTCTATGCTCCACAAATCAAAAGATGCCACATGGCTACCTATTTAATTAATTCTTAATTATATATATATTTTTTTATTCACTTACCTAAAATAAATTAAAAAAAAATACACCAACACATCTCACCACCATAACTAAGCTCCGCAAACACCACCGGCAAGAGATCGTTGACCCTGAAGCCAACCTCCGTTAGCACCACTGGTGAAATAGATTTTTAATATTTATTTACAGCGAAATAAATGACCATATTTACCACATTTAAAACATTTTGTTTTCTTTTTATCAAATTTTTTATTATCATATTTTTTATAATTTTTATTAGATTTTTTAGAAAACTTCTTATTTTTGTTATAGTATTCATTGGGTTGAAAATTTTTCTTTTTCTTCCAAATCCTACCTTGTTTATTATATTTTTCTTTTTTATGTTTAGTATATTTTCTTTGGGAAGGAGCTATGGATGAGATTCCATATTGCTCACAGAAGTTTCCCATTTCATATTTAGCTTTTCTTTTATTATCATATTGCTGTTTGACATGACATGTTTTTGATCTGTGGATCATAGAGTGGAGTAGAGGGAGTGGGTAGGAAGATTTTGATTTCATATACCAGTGTTTTCCATACAAACCCATCACAATTTGAGCTATGTGCCTTTGCTTATGAATATATTCATCCATTATGATTTTAGTTTTTTAATTTATTATTTTTTTTTTAAGGAAAACATATTGTCATACTTTAATCAATTTTCAGTGAATAGACAATTTTTAGCAAAAAAAACTGCATCTAATCGGAAAATAAAAGATTATGGATCATAAAGATAAAGAAAATCATCAACCATGATCATGACCACAGTGCTTCTAACGATGATAAATTTCAATAAAAGTTAATTATCCTGGTATTTTATTACAAGAAACGATATATTTACAACAAAACCAGACTCTTATTACTTAACAATACTAAAGAAAGATTGCCATAAAGGAGCATATACATTTACAATTGTTCAGAAATTTTCAAATTATGTTTTGGTATAGAAAATTACCAGCGTTTGCGATGTCTGATTTCTTTTTCTAGCTCTGTTCCGGCTGGACTGGGTCCCAATCCCAAAATCACCTAGGTTTCTGGAAAACTCTCCGACAGTGTAACAGGATGACTGAAAAGCAGGAAAGGAAGATCTAGTACTGTATTGTTCGTTTCGTCTGTCTCCAGCAATCTATCATTAGTATCGCCAAAAAGACTGAAAAACAATTATTGTTTAAGTCAATGCCAGGTCTTTGGAGAGACTTTATTAATCGCAAAGATTCGACAACTTTCAAGGGACAGAACAATAATTATGACAGAAATTTACAAATTTTGAGGAGACTGTGCTGAAAGTGGCCACCACTAAGATTTGCACTCCAAACGTCAGTGTCTTGTGATTTGCATTATTAAAGTGATGTAATTAAATAGTATATTATAAGTTGAAAATAATGTTACCAAAAAACATATAGTTTTAAAAACGATGTGGAGGAAAACTTTTAGTTCACTGATTACATGGGGGATATGATTGAGTAATTTGAGCATAACAAGGCTTTTCGGTTTGTTTCAACTTAAAATACTGATTTATTTCCACCCTTAATTTATGTAATAATGTGTTTTTTTTTTTTTTGGGGAAACTTTTGTCTTTTTACACCGAGCTTGTTTAGTTTCAACAAAATAAGTGAACAAATTTTTTTAGTATATCACATGTTTAGCACGAAATAAGATCCTCTCTATTTGGAAATCTTTCCATTTGTCTATTTCATGATTCAGATTTTATTTCACAAGTCTAACGGTATACAGACTGTTTCGTTATTTAAAATTTAAAATGACATGATAGTCTGTATATTGTTAGATCTGAGATATTTAATATAGACCATGAAATGGAGACTCTCTATTTCATTTCAAATGGAAAAGATCCTTATCCGTTTAGCACATGTCACATATTATGGTTACCTCTTGATTGTGACCAAAATCAAGGAACATTAGATTTTAGTCTAATCAAGGGATCCTCATAACTCAATCTTTGTATCTAAATATTTTGTGTGGCTATATACATCTGGGAGCAAATCTTTAGAAGAACATTTGTCACATGAAATATATAGATACAAAGATTGACCTCCTATGAGGATCCCTTGATTAGATTTGCTCCCAAATCCGTATGCCTTAGCGGTGGATATATAAGAACACTCTATTGGCCTCTTATTTAGCCAATCAATTTGAAGGTAAGGTTAGACACCGCCAACCCCATTTCATTCGAATTTCCCAGGATTAAGAATTGGAGTTGGTGGATAATATTTTTTATTTGCTGTATTGAAACTTCTCCTCCTATGATAGGAGAAATCGAGTTTTGTGGAGGCCAATAATGAGTGAGTTATATGAAGTTGGTTCAGATTATAATGCCCTCGAGGGCTCTAAAAGCCAGCACTTATGACAATTATAGTACTAACAAGTATAACAATATAATAACATTTCTATGCCTAGCATTCATTTATACTGAAAAGTAAGAAAAATTGTCGGTAAGTAATAATTGAACTTATCAAATACGTACAAGTTCAGAGATATACTTCGTTTGTACCAACTTGTCTGCTAGCTATAAGGCCCCATACATGCATGAAAATTGTTGAAATAGCGGAAGCTTTAACACTTATTTATTGTATGTGTATTCAAATAATAGTGGGTTTATATATGTAAAATAGAAATAGAAAAATAGAAAAACCAATCACACAAGGAACTCAAAGATTTACGTGGTTCAGTTTAAAACCTAAATCCAAGAAAAAGTTTCACTAAAAAAATAAAAAGATTACAAGATAGCACTGGATTCACCGAAAAGAGTCTAACATATATATATGTTGCACATTCAGTTTTGGTGTTGCCGTGGATATCAAAAACTATTAGAACTTGGTTTACAAGTTCTTGTAGTGCACAACAACTCAAAGGAAAAAGTCCTAGTTTAAATAGGACACAAGTTGATCAAGTCAACCATCGAAAATAACAAATCTCCACCTTGGCTTGAATTAGTCAAGTCATGTAAATGAAACTCCTTCATCACCTTCACCAAAGCCCCTAAGGGCTAGCACAAACTGCAAACATCAACCAAGTCCAAGTAATACTTGAACTTGTGCAAAAGAACTGGCTTAATTATCATATCTATTGGATTATTTGTTGTAGCAACCTTTCTAACTGCAATGATACCCAGAGAAACATTCTCACGAATGAAGTAAAATTTGACATTAATATGTTTAGTTCTCTCATGATATATTTGATTTTTAGTCAAATGTATGGCGTTCTGGCTATCACAAAACACAATAGTATCACCCTGCTACAAACCAAGATCACTGACCAAACCCTTTAACCTAGGTCACAACAATGTCACACCACTGAAGTCAATGCCAGGTCTTTGGAGAGAACTTATTAATGGCAAAAGCGTAAATTCATCGAATCGTCACTAGGGACAGAACAATAATTATGACAGAAATTTACAAACTCGGAGGAAAATGTTCTGAATGTGGCCACCACCAAGATTTGCACTCCAAACCTCACTGTCCCATATGCCAAAGCAATGCAGCACGGAGGCAACTAGTGATTTAATTGCGTAATTAAAGTGATGTAATTAAATAGTAGATTAGTTGAAAATAATTTTACCAAAAAAAAAAAAAAGGACAATTTAAAAAAAGATGTGGTGGAAAACTTTTAGTTCACTGATTACATGGGGATATGATTAAGTAAGTTGAGCATCCAAGGCTTTATTTCAGTTCGGTTTGTTTTTTCTAAAGAGAAGGCTTGTGAGGCTCGGTTTGTTTCAACTAAAAATACCGATTTATTTTCTCTTAATTTATGTACTAATGCGTGTTTTTTTTTTCAAGGTAAAGATATTCTTTATACACCCATCGTACTTAAACTTTTAATAAAAACTAGTCGGTAACCTGTGCAACGTACGAGAAAGTTTAACATATTATGACTTTTTCTCTCTTTTATTTTTTGTCTAAATATGAAAATTGATAATTATGATAATTATTAAAAAAAATTTATTATTATTGCATTTATATATAGAATATAATCTAGTATTAGACATTTATTATAATTGTGTTTGTATATATGAAATAATATATTATTTCTATTAAAGAAAATATATATTAAAATAATGAGACGTAAAATTGTAATAATTATTAAAAGCTTATGTGACGCAATATTATGAGGTCAACCAAAAGTAAAAAAAGTTTCGGTTTTACATTATAGTAGATGAAAATTGTAATTTATAGCATGTTTCATATTTTTGGTTAACTCTTAATTGTGACGAATATTATATTTACTATTTTAGTCTAATCAAATCAAGGTATCCTCATAATCTTTGTATCTATATAAATATATAAATATTGTTATCTATATAAATATATAAATATTGTTCCAACTTCCAAGATCTATATGACTTAGCTAGCGGAGGGATATTTAAGGACACTTTAGTAGCCTTTTATTTAGCCAATCAGTCTAAAAGTGAGGTTAGACACTAGATTACTAGAACCCCCATTCATTCGACCTTTATAGGATTAGGAATTGGAGTAGGTAGATTTTTATTTATTTTTTCGAGTTTTGTGGATGCCAACAAGGAGTGAGATGTTTGAGGCTGGTTCATATTATAATGCCCTCAAGGGCTTTACAAGTCAACACTACAGAAAATTTATAGTACTAACAAGTATCACAGTATAATAAAATTTCTGTGCCTAGCATTCATTTAAATTGAAAAGTGGGAAAAGTTGTTGCTTAGTAATAATTGAACTTGCATCACATACAAGTTGTTACATACTTCATTTGTACCAAATTTTCTGCTATATGGGCAGCAAGTGGAAAGTTGGGAGTGAAACTGCAATGACAAACAAATGGAAAATAAATTCTACCTAAAATGGTTAAATAATTTCCAAAGAAAGTATGTAATAATTAAGTAACTTTTTTTTTAGCAAATAAAGTGAAAGCTAAGGTTGGGAAATTATTGCCAAGAGTTTGTAGCTTAACTAACACCTCTTAGTATTTCTTACGAAGACATGTGTCCAGTGTTCAAATTCCTCTTTCCTCAACTATCAAATTATCAAAATAAGAAAAAAGTGAAGGATATTGGGATTTCTATCCTAAAACAATTTGTTTTGACTTTTAAATTATTTATAAAAGAGTTTTATTTCATGAAAATTAATGTATGAACAATTTGACATTATGTAAAATCCATGAGATGCATTGAATATGACTAAGGTATGTAAAAATGATTTGCATATAGAAGATCTAAATCACAAATCCTTGTAAATTCATAAATTTATATATGTTCATAATTAATGGTGAAATTGAGCATTTCATATATTTGGATTATAAAATATCAATTAAGATGATTTGTCCTGACTATGGAAGTGATAACTTCTATTTGATATGCTGATGTATTAGGAATACATTGAATAAGACCACCGTGAGTAATTATTCTACAAACAATTATCGAATGAATTAATTAACTCACAAACTGTTTATTACATTAACTCTAAATATATTTTAAGAGAATGGTGAACTCAAATGTATTAAAGGTACAATCTTATATGGTCAAACAGCTAGTACATTGGGTGATCATATGTAACATTGTGGGAATGCTATTACTTAAGAAGGAATCCATAATTTATTTTGAGAGACATAAACATCCCCTTGAGATAAATTTGATGAGAATTTATTATTCAGAATATTGGTCAACTATTTTAGTAAAGAGTTACAAAAAATTAAATTTTAAGACATTAGATTCCACATGAATATATGAATAATTAAAAGATTAAATTACAACTTAAGAAATAAGATATAGTGACGTTGAAGTGACAGTATCTAATTATGACTTTATATCACTATGGATGTTATAATGGAGGGGTTTAAATGCAATTAAAATAAGTTAAAGATGCCTTGTGTAATTAAATAAAAACCTAGAGTGCAATTATATTCTTTTAGTGTAATAGAATATAATATATTAATGGTAGCCTATAGACTAATTATGAGATAACAAGAAGTTCTAGGCTCATCGAAGTTAGGTCTTTTATTTATTTTTGGTCTCACTCCAAGTTATAAAAGAATAAACCCCTAGGGGGCCAGCCACACACGTGAGATAAGCTAGCTCCTAGTGAATATTCTTTAATCTAAAAATATTTCTAGAGAGAAAGAAAGCTTAGGGTTTTTGGCTAGCACAAATTCTAGAGAGAGAAAGAAGAAGAGTTTTTTCAAATAGTTGAGGAATCTTGTTTTGTATCTTCTAAAAAGAGCCCACACTCTTGACATCTTTGCAGCCATTGGAGTGAAGATACTCAAGTGAACAAGGAGAATTAAGAGTTGTTCAAAGATCCCAAAGTAGTAATCAAAGTAGTAAGATTTATAAAACGACAAAGGTACATTTTCAGTTTTTCGTATTTGTAATATTTATGTGTAACGTGCAATCTAAGGATAGACCTAGTAAATTCTTTCTACGGCGTATGTCTGTGATGCATGCTATATATATATATTATATGATGAGATTTCATGTTTTGAATATATAAAACCAACAAAAGAATCATTAAGGTCAATGTCTCAATAATAAGAGCAATTAGTATCTTGGCCTAATGATAAGAGAAGTTATTATGGAGCGAACGTCATAGATTATTAGAATGAATTATCAGATTATAAATTTAAGGATTTATGCATTATTCAACTTTTATCTTTTAGTGTGTGGACACCCCACATGACGCCAAAGGTTTTTAGAAAAGAGAAGTTTTGGGGATTTTATTTGAAAATAATGAGTTTTCTAAAAAATTGTAGGAATCGACACTTATTTTATTTTATTTTTAAGGAAAAATAAAATAAGAAACAAAAATATTTTTAAAGAAAAATGGTTTACATTCCACTAAGGACGAGTTCGGTGGCTATGTTACGTCGTGGGAAAGTGTGAGACACTCACGCGTGCCCAACATATTTACCGGTCTCTACTAAGTAAGTAAGCATGATTCAATGTTCAATCAATTATTTGATTGACATTATTCAAATTTACTTCAACAACTCAAATTTTATTTTAATAGCATGGTGGTCTAAAACTAAATTAGGTGACAAAACATGGAATAATAAAAAATGACATATTAATGATAGAACGAAATAAATAAATGTAACTTAACAAAACAAGAGCACTTTCGTTACATGGAACATGTTTAAGATCACCCAACTTAAATATTGTTCAAATTAACAAACAATAAAATCATTATATTACGGTCCTCATCCTAATAGTAAATGATTCTTTCTCTTTCAACTTTGTTTTATTAAAATATTGCTTAATTGTTGAAATCATGATGTGCTGCCATTTAGACCTAATCTGAGATAGCTGAACCAATATACTTGGGTCACTTAATTTATTACTTTTAACCCTGGTTTAGTGTTAACCTAACCACAGTTAACAACGTTGCCTTTATGAGACTATATAAATTTTATCCTGCTATATTTTCCAGCCACTACTTTTTCAACCTTACTGTTCCAGAATCATCATTTCCTTTGTTCTTCACCCATTACATACACCTAAGCTGCAATATTTAGTAGCATCACTCCAAGAATCAAAGCATTCAATCAAGGAAGAAGTATACAAATAGAGCTATGTGAATTAAGAGATGTACCCAGCCCAACCACGAATGAGTTTCGCCATGGAGAAGTTATGACATTGGCTGGAAATACTCCTGCTGCTGGAGGTGACTTGCGGTGGTGCTTGTTGGCTGATGGGAGAAAACTTCAGCTGTGATCTGAGTGTGGATGAGCCGGGAACATGCTGGTAAAGCGATGGTCAGATAAGACTTAGCTTAAAAATCTTGTTTTCTCCTACTATTTCTTCTTATTTTTGTCCTGAGATTGCTTCTCTTTTATAATCCTCCTTTTAAAATTTGAATCTGTGCATATATCCGTTTTGTTTGAGGAGAATTAAACTTGAAATTCGAACTGGACAGGAGACAAACTCTGACAAAGTTAGTTTAGATATAATTGTGAAACTCAGACACGGGAGTAAAACGTGAAGAAGGTAAAGTAAACCATTTTGGTGCATTTGCTAAAGTTGACATTTCTAATAAAAGTATAAAACATGAGTAAGGTGAGAAATGACTCGACTTAAAATTGTTAAACTTAATAATCTTTCCTACAACTTTCTCCCATAAAATGGTTTTTTTTTTTTTTTTATTTATTTATTTTTTTAACTTTAAGAGAGATTTGTTATGATCAGAGTAGAAAGAGGGGTGCAATGGGCACATATAGATACTTTTATCTAGAGCATCTCCCAAATACTTTACATTCTTCAACTGCACACACTCAGTTCTAATTGTATTTGAAGATTGAATTATGCTTAGTTTTAATACATTAACTTTAAAGACAAAAGTACAATAAAAAAGAGAATAATTTATATTAAATATTCTAAATAAACATATACAAGTAGGACAATATATATAAGACTAGACTAGTATACAATAAAATAAATACAAAAGAATCCCTAGATTAGCACAATAAACTCTATATACATATGATAACATTAGTGATCATGATGAACCCCAAAACGTAAAATACCAGACACTACATATTTTTAGCCGTGTCAACTTGTGAAAGTGTTGAAAATTCTATCTGTAAAAATAACAATTGGATAAAATAGAGTGTAACGAGTTTAGTTTTCTCAAAAGAAGAGAGTATTAGTGTAATTTACTTGAATAAAAAATACTGTGATTCAATATTTTTACATGAAGTGATGAGAAATTAATTAACAAGAAGCAACAACATTTTTCATTCGAAATATGACCGTAGCTTGCATCCTGGAAAGAGTTGGAAATTAGAGCCATAATTATAGGTCTGTAGTGGCTTTCAACCTAAAAAAGCCCTTTGCTCAAACATAGCTTCAATAGCCAATAAGCACTCTTCACTGAAAATCTCCCATTGAAATTTCCTGTCCACATAATTTAATCACTGGGATATCTTGTGCCCAGCGGTATACGATTGATATAGCTGAATAAATATAGGTGTACAAAGTGATACCTTTTGAAAAATTCACTAGGATAGTAATAAAGTACATGATTGTCTCCCTTGAAAATACAGTTATATGCCATTGGAGTATTCGGCCCAGTGGTAATCTCCCTCCCCAAAAAGTCCCACCCCTCTATGAGGGTGTGGGTTCGATCCCCGGGATCTTCAAAATATACGTGTGTGTGAGTTTAAATTAGAATTTCTATCATATATATAATATATATATAAATAAATTATATAAAAATAATTAAAGAAAAAAACACTCCAACCTACTCAATGAAAATCCATATTTATTCCTATGTTCTTGATGCCAACATGCCACAATTTAAATAACAACGTAAATGTTAAGACAGATGTTGTGATGCCAACAAACAGATACAAAGAGATATCGTGGTTCGGTCATGAAATCTACGTTCACACACGAAAGGCCTTGACAACTACATCTTTACTATTCTTTTCTTGCTTGACTGTTACAATGAGACCCAAGTAGGGTATATATACTAGACAAACTTAGTCTAATTAAAACTAGGTTTGCTTCTATTACAAGTAATGACCCTGCACTTGGTTTGGGCCTCATGACCCAATATATCTCTAATATCAATATATCTTAAATGTTAAGACAGATGTTGTGATGCCAACAAACAGATACAAAGAGACATTGTGGTTCGGTCATGAAAACCTACGTTCACACACGAAAGGCCTTGACAACTACATCTTTACTATTCTTTTCTTGCTTGACTGTTACAATGAGACCCAAGTAGGGTATATATACTAGACAAACTTAGTCTAATTAAAACTAGGTTTGCTTCTATTACAAGTAATGACCCTGCACTTGGTTTGGGCCTCATGACCCAATATATCTCTAATATCAATATATCTTAAATGTTAAGACAGATGTTGTGATGCCAACAAACAAATACAAAGAGATATCGTGGTTCGGTCATGAAAACCTACGTTCACACACAAAAGGCCTTGACAACTACATCTTTACTATTCTTTTCTTGCTTGACTGTTACAATGAGACCCAAGTAGGGTATATATACTAGACAAACTTAGTCTAATTAAAACTAGGTTTGCTTCTATTACAAGTAATGACCCTGCACTTGGTTTGGGCCTCATGACCCAATATATCTCTAATATCAATATATCTTAAATGTTAAGACAGATGTTGTGATGCCAACAAACAGATACAAAGAGATATCGTGGTTCGGTCATGAAAACCTACGTTCACACACGAAAGGCCTTGACAACTACATCTTTACTATTCTTTTCTTGCTTGACTGTTACAATGAGACCCAAGTAGGGTATATATACTAGACAAACTTAGTCTAATTAAAACTAGGTTTGCTTCTATTACAAGTAATGACCCTGCATTTGGTTTGGGCCTCATGACCCAATATATCTCTAATATCAATATATCTCTAACAGTAAACATTTTGTATCTAGCCAACTACAATGAAAAATACAGATTTAAGTAATATTTACTAAATTTCTTCCAATTTCAGCAACCAAATGATTCTAAAAGATTGGAGAAACTAAGTTTGCATTTGGATATGAGGATTTATAATCAAAGGATTTGAAGAACAATTATTAGTATAGATTGCTTAAAATGAATTTAGTAACACAAGATTATTTGAGATTCTAGTCATTTAAGCTAAAAATTGAAATAAAAATCTCTCATTTTAACTACGTTTATGCAAATGAACCATATATATATAGGGTTTTCACAAATTACTAATTCAAGAATTCTTCCTCATCTAGCAATTAATTGAACAAAGTGTAAAAAGGGGCAATAGAATTAATCATAGCAAACTTTTTGAAATTTAATACTATGTGTTAAATATTGAGCAATAACACTAAGATGCCAGGTTAAAATTATATTAAGTAAGCCTAGAATAATATGTAAAGTATATAGGGAGTAAAAAAAAGAGAGAGCAAAAACACAAGGATGACGAGGTTCAAAACACTTGCTCGACCAAATTGGCCATATAAATCAACGTTGGGAATAATATCGCAAAGACATTGGTGATGCAGCGAAGGTGGCATCTCTTCGGAGGCAGTTGAATTTGACTCTTGGCTCTGATAGGCAGTGGGTGACTGACCCAAAATTATTGGCGGCAATAGTGGGTCCTCGTTGATGGTAGTGGCAGTGGTGGGGAGATTTCAAAGGCATGGATTTCTGGCTCTGGCTCTTATACCAGTTAAGATTATTGGTGCACCAACCTCAAAACCAATTGGTAATGGGTGGAGAGGCCCCAATATCTTACTCATTACTCACTTTAACTCTTTCCAATGTGAAATTAATAATCGCTAACATACCCAATAAATTTAAGGTGTTCCTATGGAAGGCATGTAAAAACGTACTACCCATGAAAATCTATTCTGGCATAAGGTAATGTCCAGCTTAACATGCGATATCTATGGGGAGGGAGCAGGAACATTGTGACCCATGTCCTATGGTCTCATGCACTGGCAGTGGAAACTTGGCAAAGGAGTTGCTTGAGGGAAGTTTGCTCAAAGCTTTTCAACATTTGCCTTTTTGATGTAATTGTTCATATAATAGTTCACCTGAATAATCTGAAATTTGAGATCTTCTGTACTACTAATTGGTTCTGTTAGAACAGATGCTCAGATAGTGCTAGAGAGAAAAGAGTTTAGGGAAAGAGAGAGAACAAATAGAGAACAGATACACAGAGATACCGTGGTTCGGTCATGAAGACCTACGTCCACACACAAAAGCCCTTGACGGCTACATCTTTACTATATTTCTTGATTGTTACAATGAGACCCAAGTAGGGTATATATACTAGAGAAACCTAGTCTAACTAGAGCAGTTTGCTTCTATTACAATTAATGGGCCTACACTTGGTTTGGGCCTCATGGCCCAATATATATCTCTAACATCCCCCCTCAAACTCAAGGTGCAGTATAACGAAACCTTGAGTTTGGAATTGCATGAAGTAGAATCCTCGAAGAGAAGTAGGGTCCACGAAACGAAAAATGCCTGTCGAAAGAAAGAAACTCATGCAGCAAATGAAACATAATAAAAGAACAGAAGAGCACACAGAAGAGCTCAGAGTAAGACAACGGACTGCCACAGAGGACAACAAAAGACTGTCTTCAGAAGAGCTCATAAAAGATTGTCATGGAAGATAATAGATAGAACAAACGGATTGTGTCACGGAAGACACCAGATAAAACAAACGAATTGTCACAGAAGACACCAGATGGAATAGATAGATTGTCACAGAAGACACCAGACGGAACAGACGGATTGTCACAGAAGACACCAGATGGAATAGACAGATTGTCACAGAAGACACCAGAGGGAATAGACAGATTGTCACAGAAGACACCAGATAGAATAGACAGATTGTCACAGAAGACACCAGATGGAATAGACAGATTGTCACAGAAAACACCAGATGGAATAGACAGATTGTCACAGAAGACACCAGAGGGAATAGACAGATTGTCACAGAAGACACCAGATGGAATAGACAGATTGTCACAGAAGACACCAGAGGGAATAGACAGATTGTCACAGAAGACACCAGACGGAACAGACGGATTGTCACAGAAGACACCAGACGGAACAGACGGATTGTCACAGAAGACACCAGACGGAACAGACGGATTGTCACAGAAGACACCAGACGGAACAGACGGATTGTCACAGAAGACACCAGACGGATTGTCACGGAAGACACCAGACGGATTGTCACGGAAGACACCAGACAGAACAAACGGATTGTGTCACGGAAGACACCAGACAGAACAAACAGATTATCACAGAAGACACTAGATAGAACAAACAGATTATCACAGAAGACACTAGACAATTAACAGACAAATTCATCTTCATAACATGAAGCAGATCGTGTTCATGGGCGATAGGGCGATGCATTAAATTTCGTTTTCAGAGTGGGATGTCTTGATAATGTCTTGATATAGGAGAGGGCACGGGGTGACATGGCAACCACAATTGATTTTGTTCTGAGATCGAGGAGAGGACAGGGGGCATGAAAGCCACAATTGTAGTTGGTTTGAGATTGGGGAGAGAAAACACTTGAAAAACACCTTGAGCATTTTGATCCATCAGAAAATACCTGAAAAGAACAAATGAGAAAAAACAAATAATATGTAAGCTTTTCTTTCTTTTACTCTTTTTTTTTTTTTTTTTTTTTTTTTTTTGAACTGTAGCTAGGGCTGACGTCAGCAGAAGTAGGGCTGACGTCAGCTACTGAAGGTCACGGGTCGTGGGTACGGATGCGGGTCGGGTCGCGGGTATGGAGCAGGCGCGTGGATCTGGTGCAAAATTTCGCCGGAAATACCACCTGCGCGTGGAGGCGCGTTGCCATTCAGATGGTCACCAAATTTTGTCAGATGGAAGATATGGTGCCGACGAAGAGACTCGTGGTGATGGTGAGATGAACGGAGCATCCAGGACTCGGCGGCGGAGATCAGAACCGGCGGGTTTGCCGGAGACAGACGCGGCGCGTGGCGGCGCATAGGGAGGTTTCTGGCGACGATCCTTTTACTGGAGATTCGTCTCTTCCAGACGAATCGATTGATGGGTGGAGCAAATCAAACGGAGCATCCAAACGGCGGCGGCGGAGAGAAGAATGTGCGACTTTACCGGAGATAGACAGAGCGCATGGAGGCGCGTGTGAGGCTTTCTGACTGTGAAATTTCTGGGGTTGACAGTACGAGCTCTGACAATCAGAGCGGTAGGCAGTACAAAGTGATTGGAGGTCTCTGGTGGCAACAATGGAGGAAGAGAGGCACGGCTTAGAGAAAACTGGAAATTGTTTGGAGAAAATAGGTTCGGGTGGTTTGAGAATTGTGCCAAAGATTAATTTGGCTCTGATACCATGTTAGAACAGATGCTCAGATAGTGCTAGAGAGAAAAGAGTTTAGGGAAAGAGAGAGAACAAATAGAGAACAGATACACAGGGATACCGTGGTTCGGTCATGAAGACCTACGTCCACACACAAAAGCCCTTGACGGCTACATCTTTACTATATTTCTTGATTGTTACAATGAGACCCAAGTAGGGTATATATACTAGAGAAACCTAGTCTAACTAGAGCAGTTTGCTTCTATTACAATTAATGGGCCTACACTTGGTTTGGGCCTCATGGCCCAATATATATCTCTAACAGGTTCCCTTGAAATCATAGAAATAAGACACGTCTAAGACTAGTCTCATGTTCATCTCTGGATGCTTTAGTATGAAAAGTAACAGATTATACGATTCATTTGTTGGAGCTTCTTGCTAGCAACACCAATAACAAGAACTCTTTTTTCTTAACTTATGTTTTAGGGATATACATGGTTTGGTATTTGCCATAAAGCTACTTCTTGTCTATGTTTTATTTGGAGGTAACCCTACTTACCCTAAGGCTTTTCGTGCTTAGATTGTACAAACAATATAGTTACAATATAGTTTTTCGTTAATAAAACTTCTTTTGTTTTTAATATTAAAACAAATTGCCAACACTCCTAACAATTAATTATAATACTAATAAGAGGGGATGACTTTGATCACGTGATGGGACCGTCCCATGGGGTGTTATTTGTTGTAAAATGTCTTTCATTTATGATATGCATGTTATTTGTGATAAAATCATTGTTTATTCTTTTTTTCTTTTTCTTTTTCTTTACTACAAAATAAAATGACAAGTATTTTATCACAAATGAGTCATTTTATCACAAATCACACTTCTCACGGGACGGTCCTGTGAGGAGACAGAAGTATTTCCGACTACAAGAATCACAATATAATAATATTTCTATGCCTAGCAGTCATTTCAATTGAAAAGAAAAGTTGTCTTATAAAAATGGTTCGATTTGGGTCACTTACAAGTTCAGAGATATATACTTCATTTGTACTAACTTTTCTGTTATAAGGGCAGCAAGTGAACATTTTGGGATCGTAAAACTTCAATGGAAAATAATTTGGGTAAAATAATAATTTCTAAATGAATTATGTAATAAAGTAACTCATCTTTTAGCAAATAAAAGTGAAAACTAAGGTTAAAGAATCATTACCAACACAAAAGAAAGGGGTTATATCTCACAATAATCTTGAATAAAACAACCAACCGTACAGCAATGATAATGAAAATAATCAATAAAAAAATAAACTAAAAAAACAAGTGGTCATTTTGGAAACATTTTTATTCATCAGCAAAAAAAGAAAAAAAGAAGTGCTTCTAATTTTAGAAACATTTTCTAGGAAATGACATTTGAGAACCGTTTATTTCAGGGTAAGCATTTTCCATTGGCAGAAGCCCTGTACAAAAGATATAAAGATAATTATTTTAGTGCTAGAATTTAAATTTAAATCCAGAGCATTCGTTTGTGTGGCCATTCCTATGGTATTTTTGTTTAAGTTCTCTGCACTTGCAATTGTGAGAACCTTCAGCATAAATTTATTGTTTTGGTAGATAGAGGCAGGTTGTATTAGAGGGTGAAGTATTTTCCTAGACAGAATTTGATTGGATTGTACAGAGATAAGTCTTTTCCCAGATTGAATCAAATTGGTATTAAGTATTAATTAACTATATACCAAGCTTTTTGATCAGGGACGTGAGCCCCAAAATCGATTAGTCTTCCCTTAGGGCATTATGAGCCCACAGCCCACAAAAGAAGACCTCAAAGCCCGCTTCCTAAACTCCTGAGCAGCCATATTTAATTTCCCCCCCTCCTGGCCAAGCATACGAGCAATCTTTCATTATTATTGCAATCAGTTTGAGCTAGTCTCTCTGGGCATAATAAAGATTCCATTAAATCTTCGAAACTTGATCGCTAACAACTCATTGAAATCCTTTCTGCTTAACCATAGGGTTGTAAACGAGCCAACTATTAAATGTTCTAGATTGTTAATTTCATTTCATTTCAAATACAAGCCGAGCTTAAGCCTATCAATAAATTACATTATATGTTCGAACTTAGTTCATTTAATTGTTAAACAATTTCGAGCTTGTTCACGAACAACTTGATTAGCCCTTTTTATCCCTTATATAATAAACATATATAATGACTAAAATTTTGTATCCTTTCATAAATCTATGTTGATAATTAATAAGAAATTATATTATTTGAATTACTTAGATATAATGATTTTTGTTTATGAACTTATAAGAATTACATTTACTAACCTTTTAATTATATGTAATTTATACTATCAAATTGACTGTTTATATCATCAATAAATTTTAGATACTAATTTGATAGGTTAGGAACTTAATTATTTATAAACTTGTACAATCCAATATCAAGTCTATATATGTATACATATAAACATATAGCATTATATATATATATATATATATAGAGAGAGAGAGAGAGAGAGAGCATCACTATTCATGAGCTTGTTCACGAACAAATTATATTATTATGTTTCAGTTTGTCTAGTTTACTAATCGAGTCTAAACTTAAACTTAAGCTTGGCTTGTTTGCGAACATAAACAAGTCTTTTCTCAAGTCGAGCCCGAGTTGTTAAAAAATGACTTGGTTCATTGTGGAAGAGTTGCTTGAGTCAGGCTCCATTAGACCAAGTCAATCTCCTTTCTCTTCCCCTGTGCTACTGGTTAGAAAAGCTGATGGAAGCTGGAGAATGTGCATTGATTATAGGGGATTGAATAAAGAAACAGTAAAGGATAAATTTCCCATACCTGTAGTAGATGAGTTGTTAGATGAATTGAATGGAGCTTGGGTGTTCTCTAAGCTAGACTTAAGGTCTGGTTACCATCAAATTCGAATGAAGGAGAGGGATATTGAAAAGACAGCCTTTAGGACACATGAAGGGCATTATGAATATCTAGTAATGCCATTTGGGCTAACTAATGCTCCATCCACATTCCAGGCCTTGATGAATGAGGTTTTTAAACCTTATCTCAGAAAATTTGTGTTGGTATTCTTTGATGACATTCTGGTATACAGCCAAGACTTAGAACAGCATGTGGGGCATTTGGAAATAGTGTTGCAGGTTTTACTCTAGCATCAGCTATTTGCTAAGCTGAGTAAATGTGTGTTTGCTGTCCAAGAAGTGGAGTACTTAGGACACATTATCTCTGGTCAGGGAGTACAAACTGATCCCAAAAAGACTGCTGCAATGATAGCTTGGCCAATTCCAAAGTCCATTAAAGCCTTAAGGGGATTCTTGGGCTTGACTGGATACTATAGGAAGTTTATCAAAGGATATGGCCAAATTGCATCTCCACTAACTTCCTTATTAAAGAAAGATGCCTTTGGATGGAATGAAGCTGCAACTGATGCCTTTGAGAAACTCAAGGTGGCAGTGTCACAACCTCCAGTCCTAGCCTTACCTGATTTCAATAAACCTTTTGTAGTGGAGTGTGATGCATCCGGGTATGGCATTGGGGCAGTCTTAATGCAAGATGGTAGACCAATAGCTTACTACAGTCAAGGACTCAAAGGTAAGAACCTATTCTTGTCTACTTATGAAAAGGAGCTTCTAGCCTTGGTACTTTCTGTCAAGAAATGGAGACCATACCTGCTAGGCAAGGCCTTTGTGATTAAAACAGACCAGCAGAGTCTCAAACACTTATTAGAGCAGAGGGTGGGGACTCCTATGCAACAAAAATGGATTACTAAGCTGTTGGGGTATCCATTTGTAGTGGAATACAAGAAGGGCAAGGAGAAATTTGGTAGCTGATGCTCTATCTAGACAGGCTGACAGTGAGTTGTTTCTTGAGATTGACAAGGCAGCAAGAATGGAGAACAATGGAGGAGCCAAGCTGTGGGCAATATCATTTCCTTCACCAACTTGGCTGAGTGAACTAAAGCAGAGCTATGCTGATGACCCAGCCACTAAACAACTCTTAGGTACTTTGGTACAAGGTCAGGTCAAGCACTACTCTCTGCAGAATGGGTTAATTTGTTTAAGAACAGAATCTACTTGGGTCCTCAATGCAATCTGAAACAGAAGGTACTCTCTTTAATCCATGACAGTCCTTTAGGAGGTCATTCAGGCTATTTAAAGACCTTACAAAGAGCAAAGAGGGACTGGTACTGGCAAGGGATGAAACAGGCCATCAAGACCTATATCAAGAACTGTGACACATGCCAGAGAATCAAAACTGAAACCACCAAACCTGCTGGCCTGTTACAACCACTGTCCATTCCTTATAGGCCTTGGCATTCTATAAGCATGGACTTCATTGAGGGTCTGCCTACTTCAAACAGACAAAGTGTGATATTGGTGGTGGTTGATAGACTCACCAAATATGTTCACTTCATTCCTCTATCTCATCCTTATACAGCAGCAAAAGTAGCTTCCTTATTCATGCAATATGTGTTCAAACTCCATGGCTTACCTTCTTCCATTGTTAGTGACAGAGATACAGCATTCACCTCTATATTTTGGCAAGAATTGTTCATCAAGCAGGGCATTGAATTGGCCATGAGCTCTGCATACCATCCTCAAACTGATGGCCAAACCGAGGTGGTTAACAGGAGCTTAGAACAATACCTAAGAGCTTTTGCAAGTGACAAACCTCAACAATGGGTAGACTGGTTACCCTTAGCAGAATTCTTGGTTCAATACCAACTACCACACCTCTACCCACACATCACCATTTGAAGCCCTATATGGTTACCCTCCTCCTACTCTCATGGAGTATATCCCTGGTACCACTAAAGTTGAAGCAGTGGAAGATCACTTATCTCAAAGACAGCAGGCCATATCTCTACTCAAAACCAACCTAGCAGCTGCTCAAGAGAGGATGAAGCTTCAAACTGACAAGCACAGGCAGGAAAGAGTATTCCAAGTTGGGGATTGGGTGTATCTGAGATTACAACCCTTCAAACAAAGGTCCATGCATCAGAAAATGGGAAAGCTAGCTCCCAAATTCTATGGTCCTTATCAAGTTCTTCAAAGAATTGGAGCTGTGGCTTACAAATTGGACTTACCTACAGATGCAAGGATTCATCCAGTCTTCCATGTTTCTTGTTTAAAGATGAAGCTAGGCCAATCCATTCTTCCACTACCCCAGCTACCTCCAATGGATGCAGGGGGACAACTCACTCCAGAACCAGCACAAGTTCTGCACAGCAGAAACATCAACACCAGAAGACATAAGGGAGGTACTGAAGTCCTTGTCCAATGGACAGGAACCTCCAAAAGCAGATGCAACACATGGGAACCACTCCACAAGCTGCAGCAGCAATTCCCTCACCTTGTGGACAAGGTGCTTTAAGAGGGGGGCAATGTTAAGACCCCAACTCTTAGAACATATCTACTTATCTCGGGTCCATACTTGTTAGATTTCATCTTACACTATAGTCCTTTCATTATAGTCCTTATACTCTAGTCCTTTTACTATAGTCCCTTTTTATTAAGCTTGATACAAGCTGTCACAGCTGGTACACAGTTGTTAAGACATGCAGTGCATTGTAGGACATGCAGTATAGGTGGTATTGAGTGAGTCGGTTACTGCCCTCCATTGCACCTAAGTTGTTAGTGCATTAGCATGCTTATAGGTAGATTGTTATGATCTATAAGGACCAATAGAAAGCTTGATCTCAATGAGCCAATGAGAGGCTAGTAAGCAAGCTGGCCATGCACTTGAGTTACTTAAGGTCATTCATTTTGATGGCTAAGGATATGATGAAATTGATTAGAATTGTTCTTTCTTTCTTTGTTTACTTGGAGATTGATCATCTCGAATTGATCATTTTTAATACTAAATTGGTGAGATTAATAGAGTGTTGAGGGCAATTTTGTTAGAATTATTAAGATTCTATCACATCCTCCACACACAACAGTTTTCAAAGAGATAAACATAAAAGAAAATCAATATCTTATTCTCACCAGAAAGGTTTTTTTTTTTATATATATTTTTTAATTTTTTTTTTTTTTTTTTATGATAAAAATAATCTAAACTCACACACACGTATATTTTTTGAAGATCCTGGGATTGAACCCACACCCTCATTGAGGGGTGGGGCTTTTTGGGAGGGGATTACCACTGAGCCGAATACTCTAATGGCTTTATGTCTCTACTTATTTTGTATGATTCATTCACATTATAATATAAGATATAATAGGATTTATTGTAAATATTATCATGTAATCAATATATGATGTGAAATGATATATAAAAATAGTGTTCAAAACTTCAAATATCATTTCTCTAACCAAAATCTTTCAATTATTGTTGGCGCAAATGATGGCTAAGAATAAGATAGAAATTGTGAGCGGGTTTTGGAAACACTAAATGCGCAAATTATTGTTGGATTTTTAAACTTTACAAGAAGACATGCTATTATTATTATAAAAAAATAATACCATTGGAATAATTTTTTTTTTTTTTACTGTCTTTATTCATGTTCGGTGCTTTCTTCTTCCTGCACATTTTACCAATTATTTTGTTTTTTTGTTTCAACCTTGAGCAAAGACAAGCTTCAATAAAATGAATTAGTATTAATGAAAGACAAAATAATATACTTGAAATTGGAACATTTCGTGAAAACTACTTATTTAATAGAATTTTTTGTAATTGATTCAACCAACATGTTGTATAGAGAAGGATTTTACAAATTCTATTTTATATCCAAACTTTAAAATTTAGAATTCCTGTCATTTTAAATTTCTATTCAAATTACAACCAAACAAAGAAATTTATAAATGATGGGATTTTAAATGATGGGGATGTAAATCCCATCATTTGCAAAATTCTGTGTATTTAACAAACCCCTCACCCAAACACACTAAATGCGCAAATTATTGTTGGCACATCTTTTTCTTTCTTCTTTGTTGAATAAGATAGAAATCATCTTAAAAGAGCACTAAATCCCAACCGAAGTCTTTCCTTGGCTGGATTTTGGAAACACTAAGTAGGGATAAAAGAGTTGGAAGTTAGCATTTCTAGAATCAGCATAAATTGCCAAATTACAAGGCTAAAACATTAGCCTTTCTCTATGGACAATTTGACAAATATGACATGGCATAGGAAACAGCAGGATAAGAAGGGAGACTTCTTGACATCCTTGATATATATCTACGTACCACGATGGTTGGTGCAATATGCTTTTGTCGTGAAAGTCAAAACATTTGAAGGGTGCTGGAGAGAGACAGACCTCCTTTCAATTTTATCATTAATGCAATGGAAAGTACAGATTAATTTATGGCCATATACCTATGCTATTTTTGTTAAAATTCTCTACCCTTAGGGGTGTAATCAGTGAGGTACGGTGCGGTTTTCTCCAGATTTATGCACCTACATCTTATAGTGTAGTTTTTCTATTACATGCACCTGCACCTGCACCTATTAAGATCGGTTTTGGTGCAGTACAGTGCGGTTTGGTGTGGTGCGGTGCGGTGTAGGTGCGGTCTTGCGGTTTGGGCTAGACTCATTTGGGTCGGATTGGGCCAGTCCAAATGTCAATTTGAATCTAAAAAATCCACCTTTACAACAACTCAAAATTTTGGCTAACTATAGCATACAATTATAAATCATAGTTTTCAATCTCAACTTGAATATTTAAGAAAAAAAAAAAATTATAACATACATATCTCATAGAATGAATCATAATTTTAAATCTCAACTTGCACATATATATCATCATTATACAAATATAACTCAATCTCAACCTTCACATACCATTAGCATACAAATATAACGTAACATCACCTGCATATAGCATTAGAATACAAGTATAACATACTAGGGGTGTAATCGGAAATGTGCGGTGCGGTTTTCTCCGAAGTGCGGTTTTCCTATTACTCGCACCTGCATCTATACCTTATAGTGCGGTTTTCCTATTAGACGCACCTGCACCTGCACCTATTAAGATCGGTTGCGATTTGGTGAGGTGCGGTTCTTGCGGTTTGGTCGGTTGTGTTGGTGAAGCTTACACCCCTAAATATTATCATGTAATCAATATATGATGTGAAATGATATATAAAAATAGTGTTCAAAGCTTCAAATATCATTTCTCTAACCAAAATCTTTCAATTATTGTTGGCGCAAATGATGGCTAAGAATAAGATAGAAATTGTGAGCGGGTTTTGGAAACACTAAATGCGCAAATTATTGTTGGCACATCTTTTTCTTTCTTCTTTGTTGAATAAGATAGAAATCATCTTAAAAGAGCACTAAATCCCAACCGACGTCTTTCCTTGGCTGGATTTTGGAAACATTAAGTAGGGATAAAAGAGTTGGAAGTTAGCATTTCTAGAATCAGCATAAACTGCCAAATTATAAGGCTAAAACATTAGCCTTTCTCTATGGACAATTTGACAAATATGATATCCCATAGGAAACAGCAGGATAAGAAAGAGAGACTTCTTGACATCCTTGATATATATCTACGTACCACGATGGTTGGTGGAATATGCTTTTGTCGTGAAAGTCAAAACATTGGAAGGATGCTGGACAGAGAGAGACCTCTTTTCAATTTTATCATTAATGCAATGGAAAGTACAGATTATTTATGGCCATATACCTAAGTTATTTTTGTTTAAAATTCTCTACCCTTGCAATTGTGGGAATCCTTTTAATATAATGTTTCCTTCCGCATAATTCTATTAATTATCTTCCTTTATATAGAGGAAAACTGCCCAATAAATAATAAAAGTATGAAATATAACAAAGTACACTTTTGTTGCATTTGGTCGTATTGGACAGGCTACTTTTTAATGCGCTTGCCAAAAAAAAAGCCATAAATGTACATGTCTTCCAAAGTTTAGGGAAAATTTTTGAATCCATCCATAATTCCATATTGCTTGTTCAAGTTTAGGACAAGTTTAAGAGTTGAGATTAGCTACTCTACTCATCAAAGATGAGAAATTGGATTAAAGAGGTGGTAGCTGTTTAATCTTTCTTTTTGGACTTCAATCTTTTTGGTATGTGAAACAAAAATGTTCTAGGATCCGTACTACAAATCTCTGTTGCTAAGAAACATTGAGTAATTTCTAGTTAAAAGTTTTGCTAAACTGAATTCCTAAGACAATCTTCTTTGACAATTAAATTTCCAAAATTAACGAAGTAATATTCTAGCATAATTATGTAAATTTGATGTCCGAATAAATTATGATTTTTTTTATAGCCACGTTTTTCTCAACTCTTCTTTCGCTTCTACAACATAATGATTTGTATCTTTTGAATCTTTTTTCTTCCTCTCCACGTAAAGTCGAAAACAACTACCTGTCTTTTCTTTTTTTTATATTAAATTTTCTGTCTCTCTTTTCTTACTGTCCACTTACACAACAACCAGTCTTTCTTTTTAACATATAATTAATAAGAAGAATCATTTTTAATTATTTTTTAATATATAGTTTTTTTATTATATTCATGCACATGAATACAAGTTCACCATCATCACTATAAGATAAGAAGATTCAGAAAAGATAAAAAAATAAAAATAAAAAGGATTAGAGAACAAGTTCACCATCATCACTGTTTATTTAGTATATAGTCTAGGTACATCGCACATAGACATTGATACTATTTAGTTGCTTATCGTGACTTTTCAAACAATCGATGATTTTTCCAGTTATATACGGACCATCAAACCAAACATCAAATCGATGACGTTCAAATGTGAAATATAGGCTTAAGCAGCTAAAGTAGTGGGGACATGGACAAATGACTGATAGGCCCAACAGAGATTATAAAATATAAAGTAATATGCATGTGAGTGAAAGCGCGTAACAAAGTAACATCTTGGCAATTATCTAATAACCTAACAAACACTGTTGATTAACTTAACAACCATCAGTTAATAGCTGGACTAACTATACTCACTCAAATGTTGGTGATTTGGTACTATAGCATAATCGCATTTACACGAACAATAAAATAACACATTCATATAAGATGATAATATATATTTACGAGCAAGTAATTAACGCCAATCAAAATTCACTATCAATAATATGGATTACAATCACTCCCAAACCATACCCCCATTCTCACACAACAACGCTCACATATTTCACATACATAAACTAACTCATCACAAACCTTAAAACACACAAACTCACAATCCCAAAACCCCAACAACTCTCTCGTACTAACAAAAGAATCAAACTCCCAAAACACAAATACATGTAATCATTCAGACTTGACAAAATTCCATGACATCTTTGTTTGAATGTAAAAAAGATGCTGCTTATCTTATCCTGTGTCCACCGAATAAGATCTTCTTGCCTTCCTTTCTCTTTCCTCCCCAAAAGCCAGCCAATATGTTCTCAACCCTGCAATTTTTCTTAAAGTTTGTGACTTTTGTGATTAGTGTGCAACTTTTTGAAAATCAATCAAACAAGCAGATAATGCAGACAACAAACCAGAAAAAGAAAGAAAAGCCAATAAGGAAACACGAGACGCACAATAATAAATTCTATCCATTTGAGAACTATTCATCAATAGGAGCTAATAATCACCACTCTCAAATTTTACTTAAATTTAACAGCAATGCTACAGATATATAACACTTTCACAATGATATTGAATTGGTAGATTCTTATTAGTTTTTATTTGGACTTATCACTGTTGATTAACTTTAATATTATTATAAAAGTATTGTGTCTATAACTTTATTGTAAATTTAAATTCCAGTAGGGATAAATAATCAATAGTGGGATCATTTTTATCAGGTTACTCGTTGGACTTTTCCATTTCCGGAAAACTTATTGTCTACGTTTGTAGATTCTTTTCTCCGATCGGATTTGATATGCACTTTCTGTGTTCACAATAGTCAAATAAACGATGCTATCCATCAGTCAACGAATTATCACTTCTAGTTACGACTCCTCTAAAGCTTTATTCCGTACTGAGAGTCTGGGACCATCAAACATTTCGTCCATGTTCTTTTATAGGTTTCTTCCATGTTATTTTACAGGTAGACGTCCACTTTATTCAGCAAAACAAAAAGGGTAAATGTCGCCTTCTAAGTTATTTATACTATAATGTAAAATAAATTTTTTTTTTTTGGTTAATTTCATAATATTGCGCACATAAGCTGTTCCACAATTTTACACCTCATTATTTTAATATATATTTTTTAATTGAATTTAAATTTTATTCTATAATTAAACATCTCACATAAGCTTCATATAATTTTAACTTCATTATTTTAATATATACTAATTGAATTTAAATTTTATTTTATAATTAAACTCATTAGAATCTTGACACATTATATTTTCTTTAATAGAAATAATATATTATTCCATATATAAACACAATCATAATAAATGTCTAATACTATAATATATTTTATATATAAACATAATAATAATAAATGTCTTTTAATAATTATCAATTTTCATATTTAGACAAAATATAAATTAAAAAACAAAAAAAATCATATTTAGACCAATAATTCTTTAGATTTCATTTTAAGTAAATTTTCTGTGCATCGCACGGGTTTGCGGCTAGTTATTATATATATCCAAAGCCCACACATATCATCCTTCATTAAGTTTTGAGCAATTTATTTAAATATCCATACTTTTATTGGGTGCAGTGAAAAAGTATTGTAAGAGTATAATGTGTTTTCGAAAATGTACTCTATAAAAATAGAATAAAATATACATTTAATGTTTCTTAATGGATACTCTTAGGGCACCTGATAACCGCAACTCTACTTTTTAGTATTTCAAACTAATTTATTTTGGCTTTTTATGTATTATTTTTTGTTAAAATTGGGTTATATACTTATACTTAAAACCAATGAGAATTTATTTAATTGAGGAATTAATATATTTTGTTCAGAATGTTAGGGAGATAACACTTTGGGCTTTTAATTGAGATCTATATAATATATAATAGCAGATGAGCGTGAGTGACATCATGACAAGTGGCATGTCTATCAATTGTTTTTATTTCCCAAGTGATACGTTGTTTTAATAATTTGACTTAATCCAGTTTATTTATCAAAGTAAACACAGAATATCTTAAAAAAAAAAAAATTGAACAACGTGTATTTTTTGTTTGTATGTTTTTATTAATTTTAATTCATGCCAAAAACCTTTTAAATAAAAACAGATAATTACAAATTCTTTAAAATAAATTTCCTACTACTAAAAGACATCTTAATAAAATATACTTATCTAAGATTATTTTAAAAAAAAAAAGGATTAGATTAGTTCAATTTAATGATGAACACCAAATTTTCTTTTCTTTTAAACGTGTGTTTTATATTTTTTATAGACCAAATATTGCTTTACAAAAAGCCTTTATTTTTTATTATTATTATTTTTTTTTAAAAGATTAGATTAGTTCAATTTAATGATCAACACCAAATTAAAAAAAAAAAACTAAACAACGTGTAGAATAAATGTCCTTTCCTGCCGATCATTTTTTGAAAAATATGCGTTTGACTATTACTATTTTTTATGGAATTAAATTTGTTTAGGAACTCTTTTAATAATAGGCCAATTAATTTTTAAAAAGAAGTCTTTTAGTAGAATTATGATTAGGACAATGAATTTTTTAAAAGAAGTCTTTTAATAGAATTATGATTCATACAAAGTTGAGTATGAGTGTATGACACACCAATTTTTTTTTTTTTTAAACATGTGTTTTATTTTTTTTTTAATTAACAATCTCTACATTATACGCGTGTGTTTTATTATTTTAAACGCTACCTCTGTTTTATTATTCATTTTCTTCCCTTGCAAATCAGTTACAGAAAAAACAGATAGTCTTCTCTGCAAAACCAATTACTCAAGGAAGCAAGCCCTTTGTTTTTCTATAATCAGAGTTAGAAGAGATCCAAACAAGTTCAAATACTCAAGCAAATTGAAAGGTTAGATAAACTTATTTATTTTTCTAATATTTGTTAATGCACGTATAATTAACAGAAAAGAAAAGAAAAATCCAAGTCAAATTATAATTGATACATTTGTTGTTCTTTTAAAAAGTAAAAGTAAAATACAAATGTTTGTAGCAATATTGCAAAGATTTGTTTTTAAATGATGAGTTATTCACTCGGTGTAAATTTATCTTACATCCTCTCTTTGATTTTTTCGTACATGTAAAACATTTGGGTGTCTTTTTGGTAGATATATTTACAGTACCCAGCCATGATTATACGGTAAAGAATTGTTTTTTAAAAGGAGTTATTCACTTGGGTGTTGAATCTATAGATTTGATTTTGCTGTATTTGTTCATTCAATCGGGTTTTAGTTTCATCTATGGGTATTTGGTTTTGCAGTAACTGTCATAAACTCTTGGGTAATTTGCTTAATCTGTCAGTTAAATTAGAAACTAACGGCAAGAGTTAACAGAATTGAAAAAAAAAAAAAATGGATGGAAATCCTTAATTGAAACGGAATGAAACTTAGAGCACTAAATTGAAATATTCAAAACTTAGAGCACTATTTTCAGGTTTTGTTTGGCTCTTCTGTTTGCAAGTTTTTTTAAAATGAAAATAAAAAATTATTTTCCTAACTCTCTTTTGATAAAGGTTTTGTTTTATAATATTAACAGGAAAGATGTAATGATGCATAAACCAATATTGGATGATTGTAAAAAAGAATTCAGGGGATTGACTATTCATAAAAATGGTGCAATTAGTAGTAGCAAGGTATGTGTTACCCACATGTCTTCTTTGAATGAATGCCTTGAAACTAGAAGACATTAAAACTTTCATTTAATTAAAAAAACCTTAGTAGAATGTGTTTGTGGTGTTACACTTATTTGAACATGGCTTAGATTGATGACACCGATCTTTGAGAGATGTGGAAGACCAGCTAGTCAATATTGAACTTGGGATCTATTGATAACAAGGTACATGTCTTAATGTTATGTTCGACCATCATCATTTTTCGATTATAATATTATTCAAATTGGAATAACAATTGTCATCTATATAGCGAGTCTTGATCTCACAATTATATAAAAGGTGTGTCACTTCATCATTTTGGATTTGGTATTATCTAATACATTATCCAAACATTTACAAACTATTTTGTTCTTCTTCAATTGACAGTTCAAACATCCATGAGA
>OU015761.1:67941737-67989237 GCA_907173295.1 Fagus sylvatica | reverse complement strand
TGGTGAGCAATACAAGATTTTGTTTAGGTGTAGTGTAAACACTTGGGTTCTGAATATAGAATTCCTAGTATTGTCATGGTGGGGACGTGAACTCTTGTCAATTTAGCCGTACTGTGGACTTTGTAAAGTAATGGTAGGACTTGTAATAGGCATTGTCCTTCATCATGTCTTGTTAAAATAACATTTAGCACTTCTCTTTCTCTCTCTCTCTCTCTCTCTCTCTCTCTCTATATATATATATATATATATGCACGGTTGGGATTCAAAGTTTCTACTTCATACGTAATAGTAAATTTTATTGGAACTTAAGTATCCTAAGTGAAAAACTAAACAGTCAAAGGTACCGTGACGATGGCATATATAGGCTAGGTCAGATGTTATAAGCTACTTGATAAATGTTAGGTAATGGTATCTCCCTACAAAATCTAGGGAGGGGAAACAGCAAGTTGTGAGAGAGAAAAAGATAGAGACTGAGAAAATGAAAGATAAAATAAAGAGAAACGCAAACATGTAGACTTCTAGAGAGACAGATAAGCATTTCATTATTAAGAACTCACTCCTCATGCACTAAAGGAACCGAACTGCAATGTATTTATAGTGAAATACGTCGGCTGGTTCCTATTAAAAGAACTAACTTGATTCTGAAGCAAAGCCACCAAAGATTGCTTAGTGTTGCCACACCATACATAAAGAATCCTCACGTGGAGCTTCCACTTAAAAGCCAGTTAGTGACTAAGTAGTATAGATTACTTTAATGGAAGCCAGCAATCAAAGTTGGCAATCTATCTTTAATATTTCCGTACACACATACATAACCTCACATAGGCTATAATCCCATGTGGCAAACCTATGATGCATTCAGTGCACATACTCAAGCCAATAATTAACAAGTCTTAATTAGTGTGTTTCTTGGTCAAGTATGCATGATATCATGATGTACTTGTCAGCAAACTTCTCTCCATAGACTAGTTGTACACCTCTTCCATTACCAAGTTTAAGATCACCTCCCTGGATTATGAAGCTCGGAAAAATCCTATGGAAGGTGCCACTCTTGTAAAGGACATGCTTTCCACTATTTCCAACACCTTTCTTCCGTGAAATGATTAATAAAAATAAGGACACAAAAATACTAACTTTTGAAAACATCTGTTGTGATAAGGCCAAGCTGAAGATGTTATTCAATCCAAACCCTTAGGCTATGTTTGATATGGGAAAGGAAAACGGGCGAGGAAAGTAAAGTGGGGATGGAAAAAGGGGTTTTTGATCGATCCAAAAAAATTTAAATTTCGATTGATCAAGATTTTACTCCATCGATCAAAAACTTAGACATTGATCGATCAAGAAAAATACTCCATCGATTGTAGTTAAAAAAAATAAAGCTCAATCAATCAAGCATTATGTCTCGATCGATCAAGTTTGGCCAAGCACGTTTTTTGCCCAAGTAGGAGAGAGCACTTAAAAAGTGGGCCTTGATGGAAAATCATGAGCCCCATCAAAATCTAGCAAAACTACAATGAGTTCAAACTCCAATTTGTACGATTCTCTCATATAATTGTAATTGTTTGGTCTACAAAGTGAAAAACCAAATTTGATTCTGATTTATAGGTAAACCAGGTGGTCCGGTCCAGATTTTAAAACCAAAAACTGCATTTAATGGAAAATAAAAAGATTGTGGGTAATAAAGATAAAGAATTCCATCACTAATACTTTTAAAAATAATAATTTTTAATACAGGTTAATCACCATAGTTACAAGAAACGATATAACCACAACTCTACGGTGTATTCAAGTATAATAACCATTTCCAACTAAACAAGACTCTTATTACTTAACAATACTAAAGAAGATTGCCATAAATTAAACAGGCATGCATATATCATTAAAAAAAAATAACAAGCATGCATATACATTAACAATGTTCGGAAATTTTCAAAATAAGTTATGATCTAAAAAATTACCAGCAGCGGTGGTATTTGATTTTCTTTTCTAGCTCTGTTGTGGCTGGATTGGCTCCCAGAATCACCTGGATTTCTGGAAAACTCTCCGACAGTGAAACAGGAGGACTAAAAGGCAGGAAATGATGAGGAAGATCTAGTACTAGGTACCGTTCTATTTGTCTGTCTCTAGCAATCTATCATTAGTATCTACAAAATGACTGAAAAACCACTATTGAAGTCAATGCCAGGTCTTTGGAGAGAACATTATTAATTGCAAAAGCGTAAATTTATCGAATCATCACCAGGGACAGATCAGTAATTTACGACAGAAAATAACAAACTCTGAGGAAAATGTTCTGAAAGTGACCACCACCAAGATTTGCACTCCAATCCAAAAGTCACTGTCCTAGATGTCAAAGCATGCAAACACGAAGGACTCCACTGATTTGCATAATTAAAGTGATTTGCTAAATTAAAGAGTCTATGACGTACTCACAATAATTTTTATTTTTATTTTCTAAAAATGACGGTTTTACTTTTTTTCTTTTTTTTTTTTTCTTTTTCAGTTTTGATAAAAATTCTCTTGCAATCAAATTAAGAACATCAATTGATTTTTTTGTATAATTTTATTAGTATATCACATGTTTAAATACATGTTACATATTTTGGTTAGCTCTTATTGTGACAAAAATTATATTTTAGTCTAATAAAAGGATTCTCATAGGTCAATCTTCTTACCTATATATTTCGTATGGCAATCGTTATTTTAAAGATTTGCTCCCAAATCTATATGACTTGGGGGTGAGTTTTTTTTTTTTTTTTTTAATGAGAAAATGGGGGTGGATATTTATTATTTAAGGACACTTTAGTGGCCTCTTATTTAGCCAATCAGTCTAAAAGTGAGGTTAGACACTACAACCCCCATTCATTGGACCTTTAGGATTAGGTATTGGAGTAGGTGAATAATTTTTGTTTTGCTGTTTTAAAACTTCCCCTCCTATGATAGTGGAAATCGAGTTTTGTGGAGGCCAATAAGGAGTGAGGTATCTAAGGTTGGTTTATATTATAGGACTTGGATTGGGTCCAATGCTCCGGTGCATTGGACCCGTTGCAATCGTGACACATGTTCAATTTTAGTCACGTGTTCACATCTCAACGAGTCCAGTACACTGGAGCACTAGACCCAATCCATTCTCTATATAATAATGCATGGGTCTAAAAGCAAGCACTTATAAAAATTAATATTATAATACTAACAAGTATAACAATTTAATAAAATTTCTATGCCTAGCATTCATTTAAAATTGAAAAGTAAGAAAAGTTGTTGGTTAGTAATAATTGGACTATGATCACATACAAGTTCAGAGATATACATCATTAGTATATATATCTGTAGCGATAAGGCCAAGGTGAACTTCAAAGGATATTTTTTGTTATAAGGTCCAAGGTGAAGATATTATTCAATCCTGAACCCTTACCACTTTCATAAATCTATAGATCCCTTTTCAATTTGGAGGCCAGGCCAATAGTTAAAAACTATTAAAGCTCAACAATAGTACGTGTAAAATTGAGATGCAAAGTTGTTTTTATAATGTTGCATCTCGGACGTCCAAAAAAGTTACTTTTTTACTTCTTCTTTTTATAACTCTTACTTATACATCCCAGCCTTACACGTTTAACTATTGCACCCGATCTCGATCTGTGTCAATGAGGTGTATATAGATACTTTTATATAGAGCATCTCCCAAGTACTTTACATTCCCTCAGTTGTGATTGTATGTGAAGATTGAGTTATGCCTAGTTTTAACACATTGGTAATGATGAACCCCAAAACGTACAATATATACCATGGGCTACATATTTTTAGTTGTGTCAACTTGTGTAAGAATTGGAAATTTGATGCAAACATAAACTATAAAAAAATAAATAAATAAAAGCAAAGTGACCAAGGTCACTGGCTTACTTATGTATAGACCCTGAAAGTGTTTCTGGAAATCTCGTTTGTATGGCCATACTATGGAATTGTGGGAACCTTATAAAAATTTATTATTTTGCTAGATAGAAACAGATTGTACAGAGTGAAGTATGTTCTGAGATTAAATTTAATTGGATTGTAAAGAGAGAAGTCTTTTCCCGGATTGAATTTTATTGGTATTAACTATATACCAGGCTTTTTGATCAGGGACATGAGCCTAAAATTGATTAGTCCGGCCTCCCTTAGGGCTTTATTCAGCCCACAGACCACAAAAGAAGACCTCAAAGCCCACTTGCTAAACTCTTGTGCAGCCATATTTACCCCCTCCGGGCCCAAGTATATGGACAATCTTTCATTGTTATTATTGCAAACACCTACCATGAATTGACATCTTAGAATTTTGGAACATGGGTATTATTTTTTACTTCCTATTTTTATGTGCCTAGTCATCAGTCATGATTCGACTACACCAAATCTATAATCTATAGAAGTACTTTTTCTCAATTGATTTATTTATGGTGATTATCATTTCTCTTAGGACCTTGGAATGGATGTAGTTCTTGTCCTTTGGAACTTGTTGCCTTAAAAAAAGAAGAAAAAAGAAGAGTGGTATGACATGAGTTGAAATTTTTGGAAGCAATAACATTACGACCACAAAAACTTTCACAACTTATTTCATAACTGTCAAAGTGAAAAGTTGTACATTAATTATAGATAATAAAATGGTATTAATGATGAATCTATATGAAAATCAGTTACAGCATACCAACTTGACAGTCATGAAAAATATGTAAAATTTGTAGTGTATGTAGTATTACTGTTTTAAAAGAGGCAAGACCGTAAGAATGCTTTGAAATTGCTGTTGCCATCAGGCATCAGTTAAGCTGAGCAATAAAAGATTTTGTTTAGGTGTAGTGTAGACTGTGTAGTGTAAACACTTGGGAGGTGAGCAATAAAAGATTTTGTTTAGGTGTAGTGTAGACCGTGTAGTGTAAACACTTGGGAGGTGAGCAATACAAGATTTTGTTTAGGTGTAGTGTAGACTGTGTAGTGTAAACACTTGGGTTCTGAATATAGAATTCCTAGTATTGTCATGATGGGGACGTGAACTCTTGTCAATTTGGCCGTACTGTGGACTTTGTAAAGTAATGGTAGGACTTGTAATAGGCATTGTCTTTGATCATGTCTTGTTAAAATAACATTTAGCACCTATATATATATATGCACGGTTGGGATTCAAAGTTTATACTTTATACCTAATAGTAAATTTTATTGGAACTTAAGTATCCTAAGTGAAAAACTAAATAGTCAAAGATACCGTGACGATGGCATATATAGGCTAGGTCAGATGTTATAAGCTACTTGATAAATGTTAGGTAATGGTATCTCCCTACAAAATCTAGGGAGGGGAAACAGCAAGTTGTGAGAGAGACAAAGATAGAGAGTGAGAAAATGAAAGATAAAATAAAGAGAAACACAAACATGTAGACTTCTAGAGAGACAGATAAGCATTTCATTATTAGGCGCTAAAATGAAGACTGATTCTCAGACTCAACGATCAGTCATATTCAAGATGTTAACATGCAAAACCTAGGTTCATTCACCCCAAAATAATAATAATAATAATAATAATAATAAGAGAGTCTTGTTAACGGGTGTACTTAGGACAATTGTTAGAGAAGCACTTATTGCTCCACTCATAGTCAAAAGTTATCCATATGTATTGCCATAAACACCCTTGCATCCATTTTAAATTTTCACTTTATACATATCCGGTTATTCCAAGTTATATCTTTTGCAAAAAAATCATGATACAAGTATCAACTAAGTTACAACCAAACACCAGAAAAGGAAGAAAAAAAAAATCCACAAAAATACAATAAGATCTTGACCTCGTTGAACTAGAAATGATGGAGAAATGGCAAACGGATGGCAAGGGAGATATCTTGATCTCCTTGGTTGTCGGACTCGTCGCTACCAGATCTCGACCTCCACGATCAAATCTGGACATCTGCGGCTATATATTGACCTTGTCGGTATCGAGAGGAGCCAAATCTCAACACAAACCACTGCAACCTCTAGCAACCGTCGAAGATGGAAGGAAGCACGATAAAAAGAAAAGAAAAAAAGAATAAAAAGAAGATGTAAAAGATGAGAAGAGAGACGTAATAGAGAGAGACACTTTGAGAAAGAAAAATAAAAAGAAGATGAAAAAGAAATTAATGGTAGTCAACGTGTGAGGGACGGACAAGGTGAAGATGAAAGTGGGTTGGTGGAGGGAGATCAATGAAATAAATATTTTAAACTTAGAGAGCAGTTTGGCCTTATTACAAATAATTATATATATATTTTTTATATACTCTCATTACATGTACATTTATGTAATAATTGCTTTTTTGTTTTTTAGTTCCCATAAAATAAGGGTATTGTGGTAATTAGGCCGAGTTTAAGGACATTCGTTAACAACACCCTAATAATAATAATAACAAAATCTAGGTTCTAGAAAAAAGGTCAAATTTTAAAAAGTAAAAAAGAAAAGAAAAGGAAATTGATATATCATTTTGGAGTCTGGACCATTAAAAGAAGCCAAAGTCTTCATACATAAGGAAATTAAGTTTAGCCACAAATTATCAAGTGCCGCACAACGTAATGCTGTATTCTAGAGAAGTTTTTCTCATAACCTTCTCTATCTTTTGGGGGTCATCTCTTTGAAAGTGATCTATTGGTCTAAGATCTTGTGATTTTAGTACCTCACATATAAGACCGACTTAGCGACCACATCTCATTTTTCAATAGGCATAGATATTTGCTAATTGAATGCTTTAAATTATTAAAGAAATTTTCTAATGTAGAGACATAGGATGAATGACTTTTCTGGATTAAAAACTTAGAATTCAACTAATTGATACGGTTCACTAGAAGGAAATAAGTAAAACAAGTTTCATTTGGCAATAATTTTTTAAGGGTTTTTTTTTTTTTTTTTTTTTTCCTATGATAACTTAACTTACATACCATGCACAAGCAATATCGAACTCATGGATAGAAGCCTTGTCGGCCAAAGCACAAAGTTTTTATTCAAATTAGATCAATAGAGATTCCTCCAATTAAGTGGATTATCCTTGTATATCACTCAAATTATTCATTAAATTATTTAAACGGGTCATCATCATTCATTAAATTATTTAAATAGGTCACATGAGGACCTTCCACCCATTGAAATCCTCCAATTCTCTTCAATTTTCAGTAAGATGAGAGACATATAATATTTAAAATATCCAATAATACGTCTTTAGGAAAAAGAAAAAAACCATACAAAATCAAATAAGTACCACATGTCACAAACTAATTAAAATTTGAGGGACTAAGAGAATTTCAATTGAAGAGAATCTTATCCCGAATTTCACTTTGAGTTAATTTGGAAGAAAATTTTTGTGGTTGGCTAAATTACTTTTGTAAGTTTGAGTCATCGGCTTAAAAAGTGACAAAACTTAGTTTTGAGTTGGATGATTGATCTTTAATAAGTTAGGCCATATACCAACATGGATAGAAACCCAATTGAGCTACTAATCGGGAGTTTGTTTGCCATAATTTTCTTTCATTTTAACTTTTTAACTTATTTGTCTATGTATATATTTTTAAATTCTCATATTTTTTTTCCAAGTATTACTATACTTTAATCAATTTTTAGTAAATAAACAATATGCAGTAAACAAAAGCTACAATGGAATTTTAATTCGAAGTCATCCAAGTTGTTGTCATATCTTTTGAATTCTATCTTCTCGAAAAAAGAAAAAGAAAAAAAAAAAATTGATGCTTTTACATTCGAAAGCCCGGCCCTGCGTTTCCTTAATTATATGCCAAATCCCATTAATTAAATTATTAAGAGCCAGTTTAGGTGATGGTTAGGTATAACATAACACTACTAAAAGTTCGTGCCAGCCATTTTCTTTAATAAAACAACCCTATATATAGTAATAGCAGAGACATTAATTCTTCATCAAATTCTTCTTGACTAACTCTGCTCAATTACATCTTCTGGATCTTATCTTTGTCAAGTAAAAAACCCCTTCTTCACTTTAGATTGCAGACATGATCAAGTTCAACATGCTTCTAGTACTTACAACAGTAGTGCTGTTTGTTATGAGCTTGACTGCACCTGAAGCTAGTAGAGTCCTCCCTCCAACTTCTTCTTCAACTATTAGCCAAAAGGACTTAACGAGTGATCACTTTAACAACCTCGTCTCTCCGGCTTTGCTACACCCACAGCTGTATATGGGTCCTGTTCCTCCATCTGGTCCCAATCTTAGCCCCCAAATTCCAGCTTCAACAACTGCTCCATTGCTAGGTTCACTGCTGAAGAGTCCCCCACCTCGCACTATGCTCAATGGAGACACCACTAGTGATCGCTTTAACAATGTCGTCTCTCCGTTGCTACGTCGACAGCTGCTTAAGGGTCGAGTTCCTCCATCGGATCCAAATCCAGCCACCAATAATCCCACTTCAACAACAAGTCGTAGTAAGACTCGTCCCCGCACTATGCCCAATGGAAACACCTCCATCCCCTAGTCTCCATCAGAATATGTAATGATTCTAAGTCGTTAGCGTTTATGTTTTGTTGATGTTTCCTTTTGTTGGGTTAAGAGGGAAGCAAGCCCAAGCATTAGCTAAGTTTGCTCTATCCCAAAACCCTCCTTGTTGTAATAACTAATAGACTTTCTCATTACCTTTCTTTGTTCAAGAGGCTTGGTTAATTTAGAGATTTGTCTCTTGCTTTTTCTTAATGAAAGTTTTTCTCAATTAGCAAAATCCACCTCTTGCCATGATAGATCTAGTTTTGATATTCATTAGTTTGCTTCAATCCACTATTCAATCATTAGCGCTGTTTTAGGCTAATTCACACCCCACCTATTGCCATGAAAAATCCACTATTCACTCTATTGTATTGATATTCATTAAGGTCTTAATTTCTTGTTATTATATACACCTTAATTCTGATTTAATTCTATCATATTCATATGCTTGCAACAGCTCCAATGATAAAACTCTGTTGATAAAAGCTTTGCTCCTATAATCCAAAATGGACCCAAAGTTCCAAAAAAAATTAAATACGTATATACAGTTCTGTTTCTTTTGACTTAAAATTTATAAACTACATTTAATTTGGCACAGATTTTTCTTTTAATTATTTGTTGGTATGTGGAGTATTGTAGTTGTTCCCTAGACTATTTTTATATCGAGTAGCTTATGACTTAAGACAAGAATATTTAAGTGAATAATTAAGTGAAACGAATGAATTAAGACAAGATTTTTTAATTACATAGACGAGAATGTTTTTTATTTTATTTTTTAATTGTCATTCTACAACAGCTGATAATTATAAACCTATTAGGTCTATGTAATGTTATTTATAAAGTTATGTCCAAAATGTTGACAAATAGATTAAAGTTCTTACTTCACAAAATAATAACACCTTATAACAAGCTGGTTATGTCTCCGAAAGACTAATACAAGATAACAGTATCATGGTCCATAAAATTTTGCACAATATGGAGAATGAAAAGGCAATGAAGGCAACATAACTTTGAAAGTAGATATGAAAAAATTATTAGATAGAATTGGGCAAGGCTTGCCAACCAGTGTCCCACCTAATGTTTGTAGATGATTTGACTATCTTTGCAAAGGAGAATTAGGAAGAACAAGTGGCTGTTTTGATATCATGGGATGACACATAAAGACAACTATTTTCAAATATTCATAAGGAGATAATTTTAATTTTGACCAATTATTTACAATGCATTATCATACTCGATTGTTCACACTGACAAAAGAGTTAGAAATAACTTCTTACGCATTTCTAGAATACTTTTTTAGTATCATTTTTAAAGTGAATGGTTTTTCATTTTATGTCTTTTGTCATAGCCAAAGTGTTTTTTCATTAATACATTTTAATTTGTTTCTTTGTTTGGTAAATATCCTACTATCCCATTTTCTAAGTTTCTATGTATGCTTCTCGTAGCCTAGTGGAGCTTCAAATGAGTGTACTCCTTGGGACTCGGGACAGAATTGTTACATGATCTCCATCATGGTTTATCAATCTTTGCCACTTTTATTGTTGCTATTTTTAGGATTTTTATTTTTGAATTGGGTAAGGTAAACCTCATTGACAATTAAAATACTTCAAATCTATACATTTATATGTGTGTTTTTCTAAGAGGGTGAATTAAATAGTATTTTACTTTAAATAAAAAACAATTTTGTTTCCAAATACTAGAAATACTTGCAAAGTAGTAATTTTGATTTCAGCACTTTTTCATTACCCTCAGCACCATACGTAGATAGGATCGTGACTATATATAAATTAGTCTGTATAATCATAAAACTCACTGGTGCTGAGTAGAACTGTAGATAGAGCAAACAAATTGAAAATGTTGTGTTCATTAAAATGTTTGAGATTTTCTCAATGATCAGCATAGAAAATGGTCATATATAGAAATTTAAATTGAACCAATCATAGCCAACCGACATGATCAATAATATAATGTGTGTATAGCACTTAATTAACGCAATCAATTTTGACTAACTCAAAGGTCTAGAATAAACTATAGAGTTCAAATGAGTGTGACATGTCATAAACAGTTGCAACATGCAGATCTGCTTAGAGCATTTGGTTGGACCCTTGGAAGTACCTCTTTTCGTGTCTTTCTAGGTTGCCTGGCACTTTGTCTCCGCAAAGTTTTGACTAGTCAAAAAGTTTTGTTCAATGAAATTCTTCTATAATGATGTGTCCTTAAAACATTCTCATTATTCAAAGTTATATTCTGCTCATGAATATTCTTTTAAGTCCCTGAAAGCAACACGAATTTTTTAAGGTCCACCCACCAAATCCCAACTGCCCTCACTATTTAACCTCTTTATCAATAGGTCAAAGGTCAATAATGTGAAAATATTACTATTTGATACAAAAATAATATTACCCAAATTAAAATCGAAAATTTCCAGGAAAACAAAACCACAGCAAAACTCATTTATATTGATTAAGAATATCACTTGAATACTACAATATAAAAATGACCAAATTACAAATTACATCCTCTAAATTTGGTCAAAATTTAATTCAGTATTCTAAGTTTTGACCGTTTCAATTTAATCCTCTAAGTTGTTGATTTCAATGTAGTGCTCTAAGTTTTGACAATTTCAAATTAGTCCTCTAAATTTGATTTCGTTTCAATTAAGTCCTTTAACTTTTTATTTTTTTCACAAATTTTTTTTATAAATAATTTTTATTAGTTTTTGTTTTTGAAGTTTTTGAAACAAAAATAAAATTAGAGAACTAAATTGAAACATTCAAAATTTAGAGAACTAAATTGAACTTTGATCGACCAAATTTAAAGGGTATAATTTGTAATTTAGTCTATAAAGAATGAATAATATCTAACTTACATAAGAGTCTATTAACAAAGAAAAGAAAAAGAAGAAGGGAAATTTAATTAGGTAGAATAAGTACTGATTAACAAAAGTCTTATAAATTATAATCCTCTGTGCCCAATAGCAGCAACCAGAAAAGTCTTATAATAATATATTAATTACAACTTTTTAGGATGATCCTGTTGGTATATCTGAGACAAAGACGCTGGTGATAAGAATATAATAATTCTGGTAGCCGTGTAGGGTCAGGAGACACAAGGACTGAAGACAAAAAGTTACGCACTGACTTGTCTGCCTTTTAAAGCTAAAGACTGAATGCACTGACTTCTGCCTTTAATTTTAAAGGGGACTACGTGCCGGATTCATGGAAAGAGATGAATTATAAATTTATAATAAAGCAAAATACATTATAATATATTTCATCATTTATTTTAACGTTATGTAACATATGTATCACATGAAAACATATTAATATATTTCAAAAACTACGTCAATGTTTGTACAGAGTTGAGTATTTTCCAAGATTAAATTTAAATTGGATTATAAAGAGAGAAGTCTTTTCGGTATTAACTATATACCAAGCTTTTTTATCAGGGACATGAGCCAAAAATTGAGTAGTCTTCCCTTAGGGCTTTAATTATTTAGCTCCACTGCCCACAAAAGAAGACCTAAAAGTCCACTTTCTAAACTCCTGAGCAGCCATATTTACCCCCCTTCTGGGCCCAAGTATATGGACAATCTCTTTCATTGTTATTATTGCAAACACCAACAGTACTTTGGGCTGAAGAGAGATTCCATCAACTTATTCAAAACAACTTGCTGAAATCCTTGCTCCTAAGCCATAAGTCCCAAAAAATAATTGTATAGAAGCCTATGTAGGTTCTTGTTCAAAATAACTGCTTTTAATTTATTTTATTTTTAATTGGCAAAGATTTGTCTTTAATTCTTAGTTAATATGTTGAGTATTGACATTGTTCCTCAGTGGTAGGTGAAAACTCATGCACTCAATTGGATGTGAGCTCCATTCTCGTCTATCATCGCATACTTAGGAGGGTGGAGCTGCCACTTGACCCAAAGTCCATTGGAATATATAATTTCTATTTGGTTAAGGTGGCTGTAATTAATTATTATTGATATTTTCATAAAATTTCGAAAATTACAACAATGAAGTGGAGAATTAGAGATTTGAACTATGATTCTGCAATTGGTGGTCAAAAAGTACAACCATGAATAAATTTATTTAAGAGATTGATTGATAGAAATCTATTTGCTTGAATTAATGAAATTTGTAAACAATTTCTAATTTAGAGACAAATTAATGATCAATTACATTTGTTTACTATGTTCACAAGGATTTCAAATTAATAGATTTGAAATGCCTTGATTCCAAATCCATTGATTTTAAAATTTCTTGTTTGGTTCTATTTTGTACCAAGGAGGATTTGAAATTCAGAATTTTAAAATCTAGGTTGCATTTGGATACTTGGATTTGGATTTGGATTTTAAATTTTTGAATATTTTAATAACTTATAAATTTGGATTTAAAATCCTCTCTTTATCTTCATTATCTTCTCCATTAATCAATAAAGACTATTATTTTTAAGATATGAAAAATAATTAACACAAAAACAATCATTTTAAAAATTAGTAGAAACATGCGCCTGCTAACAAGTAAATTAGAAAATTGTAGCTCAATTCATTTGTCATATCTTAACAACTAAAAAGTTTCATACTTACAATTGTCATCAAAGATAAGAAACATAAAATAAGAAGTTTCATGCTTAGAGTTGTCATCTCTTAACAACTAAGAAGTTCTATATGAAAAGAACCCAAAATAGATGAGTTTTTCACAACATCAAAAATAAAAACAATCTAGCAATTAACATAAGGACTAGTTCGGATCAAGTTTAAATTGAATCCACCCCATCTTTTCATCATTTGGAAGAGTTTTCGAAACTTAAAGTCTTCTGCGCCTCCATGCATTAGCTTGTCAATTATTTTGAACATTTCATATTGAGTGAGCCCAGGCACCTTCGAAACCACTACACATATCTTAACATAATCATAATCATTCCACACTGGGAGGTTATCTGCTGTGACAACAACCATTTTCCTGTCTTCATCCCACATAAGCCCACTTTGATTTTTTTTATATCAGTAATGATAGCAAAATGTAGTTTCCATGCCTTTAGCCTATTTTTAATATTTTCCTTGGTCAAATTAAGGTTCAACTGAGTATTTATATACTCCATAGCAACTTGGTATGTTGGATCTTTCCAATGTCCATCTTCCTTATTGCCTTGAGCTAATTGATCATATAAGACAGCAGCTAAGGCTTTGTCCATGTTGGTATTCCATTGAACATATTGTCTTGATCCAGATTGTGATCCAGATAAGGATTGTGGTTGCTTGTCTTTTCTTCCCATTTCTATTATATTTTCAAATAATACAAAATTCAATTTAGAAAATTACACATGTAAAAAAAATATAAACTAACATGTAATAAATAAATACAAAAGGCATAAGTAAAATAACATAGATTTAAAATGAACTTAAACAAAATTTCATATCCTCATAATTCAACTAGTACATGTTCATAAATGACAAACATAAATAACAATTACAAAAAGTCTTGATCTTTAAAAATTAAAATCTCAAATGACACGACGACGTTGAGCTTGATACTGCTCAAACATTTCCTCAGCCAAAGCATCTCAAAAAGTCTTGATCTTTTTCCAAACGATATACAAGAATCGTTTACCCCCATAAAACCCATGCGTTGTATGCATGGGTACCAGTCCATAAAAATCAAATCTTGCACTATGAGATAATTGAGTTGTCTATGTTAATTATTCTAACTCGAATTGTTATTAGACAAATCACTATGCCCCCTTTGAAAAGGTGACTGCAGTCTCTCGCCTAATTATATAAATATGGAACACTCTCAAAGTTGATGGCACTTCCATTTTCGTCACCATGAAAATTCCTTAAAAAAACATTACTTTCTCCCAAAATGGCTAAGGAATCATGGCTCCTTTTGACCAGAAACAGTCCTGTCTAAGCTGGCTTGGACTTCTAGTGGAAACGTATAAAATATATAGTTGGCTGGACTTCACTCTGCATTTCCTTTGTCTGTTGTTACTGAAGTACACCTTTGCTTATCATTTTTCTAGATATAGCCCATAGGGCATTGCACTTCCTAATTGGTGACAGGTAGACGATTGCAATGGTTATAGAAAATTAGAAATAGCAACTCTAGCTAGAGGAGTAGCCAAAGGTTATATTTTTTTTTATTTATATGTATAATCTTAGTGCATTATATTTTAAAATTAAAATTAAATAAACCTTATTTTAATTAAAGGAAGATTATTAAGGGAAAGATCGAGTTAATGAAGTAACTCCATGTAATTAAATTAAGTTAAATTAAGTTACTCATGTAGTAAATTTTGTGCAAGTTATTAATTAGCATACTAGAAGAATATATAAAGCTATACATCTGACTCACGAAAAATATGAGGTTCATACGAGGAAGCCAAAACATTAAAGCACTGATAATCAAGAAGATGATAAAACATAATCATTCCACACTGGGAGGTTATCTGCTGTGACAACAACCATTTTCCTGTCTTCATCCCACATAAGCCCACTTTGATTTTTTTATATCAGTAATGATAGCAAAATGTAGTTTCCATGCCTTTAGCCTATTTTTAATATTTTCCTTGGTCAAATTAAGGTTCAACTGAGTATTTATATACTCCATAGCAACTTGGTATGTTGGATCTTTCCAATGTCCATCTTCCTTATTGCCTTGAGCTAATTGATCATATAAGATAGCAGCTAAGGCTTTGTCCATGTTGGTATTCCATTGAACATATTGTCTTGATCCAGATTGTGATCCAGATAAGGATTGTGGTTGCTTGTCTTTTCTTCCCATTTCTATTATATTTTCAAATAATACAAAATTCAATTTAGAAAATTACACATGTAAAAAAAATATAAACTAACATGTAATAAATAAATACAAAAGCCATAAGTAAAATAACATAGATTTAAAATGAACCTTAAACAAAATTTCATATCCTCATAATTCAACTAGTACATGTTCATAAATGACAAACATAAATAACAATTACAAAAAGTCTTGATCTTTAAAAATTAAAATCTCAAATGACACGACGACGTCGAGCTTGATACTGCTCAAACATTTCCTCAGCCAAAGCATCTCGAAAGGCAGTCCACTCTGGAGTGACTCTAACATATGTGATGTTTTCTTCTAATGCCTCATTTTCATTTATTGAAGCATTTTCTAACTCAAGATCCACTTCTCTCAACAAATCATCCTCCTCCATTTCATCTTGTATAAAGTTATGAAGAATGCAACACGCATTAATAATCCTAATTTAAGTCTTCACACTATAAAAACCAGCAGTGCGTAATATTGCCCATCTTTTCTTCAATAGCCCAAAAGCCCTTTCAATTGTATTTCTTGCAGATGAATGTCGAAGATTAAATAGCTCCTTAGAATTTGTTGGTGTAGTTCCTCTCCACAAATTTAAATGATATCGAGTTCCTCTATAAGGAGTTATTTTTGTATTATTTTAATATTAAAATTTTACTACTTTCTATAAGCAGCAGGATCCTCTAGAGCTTCTAGGGTACTCTACCACATAGAGTTCTCTAAATCTTAACCTTTTTTTTTTTATAATAAATTATTCAGATTATGCTACGTCATCATTCCACTAACAAAATCTCTAAAATATTGGTTTTTACTTTTTATCACTTAATGTGTTAACACTTATCCATTAACATCAATATTTTAAGGATTTTGTTAGTGGAAAGATGACGTGGCATAATCTGAACCATTTATTATAAAAAGAAAAGGTTAGGATTTAGAGAACTCTATGTGATAAAGTACCCTAAAAACTCTAGAGGATCTTGATCCTTTCTATAAAGTGAAAACATTAAATATTTCTTTAACCATTGCCCTAAAGACACTTGTTAACAAGACCCAAAAAAGAAAATTGATATATCAATTTTGGAGTCTGGACCATTAAAAGAATAAAGAAGCCAAAGTTTTCCTGCATCCTTAACTTTAGTCAAGTGCCGAACAAGCAATGCCGTTCTATCTTTTTAGGTCATCATCTCTTTGAACGTGGTCTAAGTCTAAGATCTTGTGATTTTTGTACTCTTAATTAGTGCCTCACCTATAAGACCGACTTAATGACCACATCTCATTTTTCAATTGGCATAGATCTATGCTTGAATACATTAAATTATAAAAGAAAATTTCTAATTTAGAGACAAAGGATGAATGGCTTTCTGTATAAAAAAACTTAGAATTCAACTAGGATGAATGACTTTTTGTTTATTACATGCATACCTATCCACAAGCAAAATCGAACTCATGGACACAAACGTTGAATCAAAGCTTTACTATAAATTGGATCAAAAGAGATTCCTCCAACCTATTTAGTTGCATCAGTGTGAACAAAATTCTAGCCCCTTATTGATACCCAAACATTGAAAGGTCCAGATGTACCGTGAGAGCTAGCCAAAAAAGTCCACAGACCACGTGGCACGTGTCTTTAACATGACCTACGAGCTAGTGATTTTCTTACATTCTAAATGGGCTGCGTTACCTAATTAAATTCCAAATCAAATTAATTCCGTGGTGGTCTTTTTCCTTTATAAACAACCCCAAGTCACAGATATTCTTCATCAAATTGTTCATTGACAAATCTGTGCTTACATGATTACATCTTCTCTAATCTTTGGCCAGAAACCCTTTTCATTATTCATTGCAGAACAAGAAAAATTAGGTTTAAATATGCTCCTTAAACTCATAACAGTAGTGCTGTTTCTTATTAGCATGGTTGCAGCCAAAGCTAGCAGCTTCAAAGTCCTCCCAGATATGATGAAAAGGAACCAGTTGTTAGGGTCACTGCAAGTGCAAGCTCAAGTGCCCAAGCCCAATGCCCCGACCACCGGTGACATCCCTTCTCCAACTACCACCCAAAAGGCCTTCACCAGTGATCAGTTTAACCTCATCTCTCCGTTGCTACGCCGACAGCTGCTTAAGGGTCCAGTTCCTCCATCTGCTCCGAACCCAGGTACCCGTAATCCTGCTTCAACAAGTCACAATAAGACTCCTCCGTCTCGCACTATGCCTGATGGGAAAGTCTCCTCTATCCCCTAGTCTCGATCAATATATGTGTCCAGAACTCTCTGTAATGATTTTAAGTTGTTAATTAGCTTTATGCTTTGTTGATGTTAATTTCCTTTTGTTGGGTTCAGAGGGAAGCAAACTTAATGGCTCTAATAGCCAAGTTTGCTTTCTCCCAAAACCTTTCTTTTTGTTGTACTAAGGACTTTCTCTCTCCCATTCTTGGTTTAGAGATCTGTCCCTTGCTCTTTATTAAAGAAAGTTTTCTCATGAATTAGCAAAATCTACTTCTTTCTCTGATAGATCTGGTCCTGATATTCATTAGTCTGCTTCAATCCACTATCGAAGGAGGCTGTTAATTATGCAGCCCCACTGGTCATAATGAGGCTCTTAAGCTTGAACTTCCATGGGCTTGGGAACCCCCATGGTCAGTTTGTGAGCTTCATATGGTGGGGAAGCGTGAAGATCCCCATGTTTTGTTCCTCTCTAAAACAAAACTTGAACCCCAGGATTTTTGATAGATTGAAGGTAATTTTGGGTTAAGTGAATGGAATTTCTGTTAATCATCATGGGCTGGAGGAAGCTCACAAGTTATCTGTCTTTCTTTCAATCATCAGTTTTAATTTTACAGATTCAATAAACCTGCCCAAATCATTAGCTGTTTTAGGACAATTCACACCCCATATTTTGCCATGAAAAATCTACTATTCAATCTGTTGTATTGATATTCATTAAGGTCTTAATTTCTTGTTATATATATGCCTTTATTCTGATTTAAGTCTATCGTATTCATATGCTTGCAAGAGCTCTAATGATAAAAATTTTGTTGATAAAAGCTTTGGTTCCAACTTCTAACTATAATCCCAAAAAGACCCTATAAGCTTCAAAAAATTAATTGTATATACAGTTTTTTGTGGAGGCTGAAACTTGTGCTAATGCCTTACCGTGGAATATCACAGTAACATGAACTACTTTTATTTTGACACATTTTTCTTTTAATTATTAGCAGGTTGGTAAAGTGGGATAGAAGGTTTGTATTCAGTGACTAATATGTTTGGTAAACACATTAATTAGACAATGATCCATTCTGTAACAAGGCAATTAAGTTATTTGTTAATTGACTTTTGTAGGTGAATTTATTTCTTTTTTCGTTACTATTTGATTGAGAATATCTTGCTTCTGCCCTATCCTACACGTCCTCATTGGTAGAGTATTATTATTATTTTATTATTATATCGAGTAGCTTATGAATTAAGACAAGAATGTTTAAGAGAAACGATAGTGGCAATTATTCAAAAACAAAAACATAAGTAACAGCGTTGAAAACGTTGTTGGTTCGATGAAGATAGAATGATGGTTGGTACGTCTCCTATATTAGAATATTGTTGCTCGTGCTCTTGATGTTGTAGCCATTGTTAAAAGGTTTTTTGTTAAACGCTATATATTTAAGGAAATAAATAACATTTTAATTGTTCTCAGATCTAGTCATGCTGCAACAGTTGATAATTATAAACCTATTAGGTCTATGTTATTATATTTATAAAGTTGTTCCAAAATATTGACAAATAGATTAAAGTTCTTACTTCAAAAAATAATAACACCTTAAAGCAAGTTGATTTCTCTCCGAAAGACTAATACAAGATAACAGTTTCATGGTCCACAAAATTTTGCACAGCATGGATCATAGAAAAGGCAATTAAGGAAACATAACATTGAAGATAGATATGAAAAACGATTGAGGACAACGAGCCTATATGGCCCTTATGTGACCGGACTCTCAATGTCTTACATAATATTATTGGTTCTGGTATTTAGATCTTGGTTGCTTACTCAGTCTACTTGGCCGGACTGATCTTAAACCATCTCCATCGTGCACTAAACCCCCTTTCTTAGCTGCTGATCATGGAAACCCTTTTTGTCAAATACGCTAAACCTAATTTTGAGCAAGGCTAGATACACAAAATTTGCCACAATTTGTTATGGTGATAAATTATAAGTGGAATAACATCACTTTTTTTATGGATTCATCATTAACAATATTTTTATTATACACCAATCATATATAACAAACTATGTTAACAGTTAAGAAAAACATTTTGAAGAAATTTGTATCACTAGATTTATTGAACAGTTAAATTAACACATAAGTTGACAACTAATATTCCTTTAGTGACTATATATAAAAGTCACAATTAAAGCTTGTTATAATGTTAAAAACACATGTAAGTGGCTATATATAAAAGTCCCAATCAAAGCTTAGTTGTTATAATGTTCTTTAACATGTGCAGTAACTAAAAAAAAAACACATGTAGTGTTATTTTTTGCCGAATAATACATGTAGTGACTCTTTTCGGTACAAGGGATCTTGTGAGTGATGCTAGGTACTATAAATTTTGTTATAGAATTGAAACTTTACTTGCTGTCAACTTTTAAATACAAAGAAACAAAAAAAAAATTGGTATCAATCACAGTAATTAAGTTTCATTTCAAAGGGTAAACTTTTTATGATAAATTGGTTATATACCTTTATTTAGTTTTTTTTTTTTTTTTTTTTTTTAAATTGAATTTACTGTTGATATTATTCTTTAGTCGTTTGGTACGCTGTAATGGTTATTACACTGTAATAGGAATCAGTATTACAAGGAATAGAATAAGCTGTAATGGAATAGCTATTACTATTCATCAGTTTGGTAACAACACATGAATAGAATCCTGAATCTCTATTCCATAGTTTGGTACAGTAAAAAAACGTGGTGGAATGACATTATATTTTAGTCAAATTCCTAAAATACCCTTTTTGAAAATTTACACTTTATGTGAGTCTTGCTTAGTATTCTATTATGTATAAATTGAAAAAAATATAATTAAGCAGTACCGTACAAATGTACAACAATGTTATATAGAAAGAAAAAAAATAACCAGTACTGTACAGATTAAAAACACCAACCAGTAAACACAAAAACCAAAAGCAAAAAAAATTATATAACTGTATTTTTTTTATGAACAGTACCGTACAATTGTACAACAATGGTTATGTAGAAAGAAAAAAATAACCAGTACTATACAGATTAAAAACACCAATCAGTAAACACAAAAACCAAAAACAAAAAAATAAACAATACTGTATATATTGTAAATCCAATAAACACAAAAAAGTAAACATAAAAATATATATTGTACATATTGGAAATAGGACCATCAGTGGATATTCTTTTGTCTTATACAAAAGTCATTGACCGGTATCACTTTCCCTCAAAAATATCTCTTTTTTCTTTTTTTTTTTTTTTTTTTTATGAAACCCTCAAAAATATCTCATAACCCTTAACCAATACTTCAAAGTCATTATTGACCTGTTGTACTTTTTATTTTTAAAGTTGTTTCTATCTTCTTCTTTTGAACCAGTACATTACAGAAGAAAAAAAAAAAAAAAAAAAAAAAAAAAAAAAAAAAAAAAAAGAAAACTAACAGTGTTACAGTTATTTACAGCAAACAACGCAAAGCTAACCAGTATTGAAAAAAAAAGGCAAGAGGTGAGAGTACTTTTTATTCTCAATCAATAAAGTTGTTTCTATCTTTTTATTAAAAAAAAAAAAAAAAAACTGAACAACCAGTAAACAATGAAAGCTAAGAAAAAAAAAAAAGGCAAGAGGTGAGAGAGAGAACCTGATGAGGAAGATGAAGCGGCAAAGAGAGAAAGAGGTGAGATGGAGAGGATGTAAAAAACGTATGTTTTGATTGGGTTTTTGGGTAATTTATATTTTTTAGTTATTACGTAGGGTAAAAGAATAGCTATTACACTCCTTTTTGGGAGGAATAGCTATTCTTCATTTTAAGGAATAACTATTACTACGGAATGGCTATTCCTCGTAATAAAAACCTAACCAAACAACTGAATAGCTATTCCTACGTAATAGCTATTACATTACAGGGTCTATTATAGCGTACCAAACGAGCCCTTAGTAACTATGATAATCATGTTTATTGTTATTGCCGTAAGGCTTTTACTAAATTTATAGCTGCTAGCCTGTTACTGCAGAATTTAATAAAGTGGTTAATTAGCCAACCCTAGCTTACAAGAAAAAGAGGAATAAGAAAAACTTCGGTTGACACTTTCTGTTCAAAAGGTAAAAGCGAACTATTCAAAGAGCTTTTTAAAAGACAAAACTTATTGATATGGGGAATCAATCGTAGTAATTAATTTTCATTTAATAAAATTGGTTATACCTTTAGTTTTTTTTTTTTTTTTTTTTAATTGAGATTTTATTTTGATATTATTCTTTAATATCTATGATTATCATGTTTATTGTTATTGCCGTAAGAAGGCTTTACTAAATTTATAGCTGCTAGCCTGTTACTGCAGAATTTAATAAAGTGGTTAATTAGCCCCTTACAGAAAAAAGAGGAATAAGAAAAATGTATTGCTTAAAAAAAAAAAAAAGAGGAATTAGGCAACCCTAATAAAGTGGTCAATTCGCAGGCTACTGCAGAATCTACACTTTTTGTTCAAAAGGTCAAAGCGAACTACTCAAAGAACTTTTTAAAAGACAAATGTATTGCTTCAAAAGAAAAGACAAATGTATTGATTCATAAGAAGCTAGCGCATGCATCAACTTGCGAATTTTATATATAGAGTTGAACCCCCCCACAAGGCCATGTCTCCGTGTGAGACAAGAACACTAAAAATAGAAAAGGCAAAGGCAGCATTTTAAGAAACCTACAAAAGCACCTTATTAAGCAGCCTTTTAATGATTAGTGTTTAGGAACTAGGAAGTGTATCTTTGTCGTTAATTGGTTATTTTTTTATTTCCTTTTATTCAAAGCATATTTTGTTGCCAGTTAAAAATTCCAGAGAATCAAAGTGGGGTTGAATGTACGCGAATTTTATATATAGAGTTGAACCCACCCACAAGGCCTTGTCTCCGTGTAAGACCAAAACGTACACTGTAAATAGAAAAGGCAAAGTCAGCATTTTAAGAAACCTACAAAAGCACCTTATTAAGCAGCCTTTTAAAGATTAGTATTTAGAAACTAGGAAGTGTATCTTTGTCGTTAATTAGTTATTTTTTATTTCCTTTTATTCAAAGTATGTTTTGTCACCAGTTAAAAATTCTAGAGAATCAAATTAATTAAGTGGGGTTGAATGTACAGATTCTGCTTTTGCTTAAACTAACTTAACGACCACTATTTCTAAGTGGGGCCAAACGACTCAGAATCTTACTCAAGCATATTTCAGGTTTTGAATTCTTACCATTGTTCATGCATGCATGTGCATTACAACTAGCATTACAATTTGACTATTTGAGTGATGCAAGTATACTAGGCACCAAAAAGAATAATAGTATATTCGTGTAGGCATAAACCTTTTTTTTTAATTATTTTTTTCTTTTCAACAAGGATCATAATTATCTCACACCACCTTATAAGTTTATATATATATTTTAATATATATATTCACAAATTATGAACATGTGTGAATACTGATGTCCACACTTATGAACGTATGTGAATACTGATGTCCACACCTATATGTGGTGTGTGGTTTTAGATAATATTTATCCTTTCAATTAACTTTTTTCTTTTTTTCTTTTTTTAATTGTCAATCCATCTATTTTTCCTTCTTTTTCCGGTCAACATTTGGGGCTTTGTGATTCTATATTGCAAGTTGGTGTTCTCTCTCTTATACAGAGCTTAAATGAAGGCTCTAACTCTCTTTTAATTGGTATTTAGTTTTTCTATTGGAAGTAGATCCACTAAAACCCAAGTATTATTAAATAAGATTGAGTCAATTTCATCATTTATAGCATTTTTCTAAAAGGATGCATCTCTCAAAGCCATTGCTTCATTAATTTTCTTTAGGATCACTCTTCGTAATATAAAAATATAAAAATAAAAGATATTTTGTTTACAGGCATAAAGTAATCTTGATGCCTCAAAACCTAATCAGGCATAAAGAAACTAACACCACTATTAGTCAAGGAAAAGGTGATGTTATGAAATCTTAGTGCCAATGATGCCTCAAAATCTTAACACAACATCTTTTTTGCAATAGAAATGATATATTGCTCCATATATATAAACATAAACATAATAATAATTAATATCTAATACTAAATATATTCTATATATAAACACAATAATAATAAATGTCTTTTAATAATTTCATAATTATCAATTTTCATATTTAGACAAAATATAAAAGAGAGAAAAATCATATTATGTTAAATTTTCGTGCGTTGCACGGGTTAATTAACTATATCTATATTTATATTTATTTATATTTATACTATAATGTAAAACCGAAACTTTTTTTACTTTTGGTTGACCTCATAATATTGTGCCACATAAGCTTGGTTCCACAATTTTACACCTCATTATTTTAATATATATTTTTAATTGAATTTAAATTTTATTCTATAATTAAACATCTCATTAGAATCTTGACACATTATATTTTCTTTAATAAAATAATATATTGTCCATATATATATAACACAATCATAATAAATGCCTAATACTATAATATATTTTATATATAAACACAATAATAATAAATGTTCTTTTAACAATTATCAATTTTCACATTTAGACAAAATATAAAAGACAGAAAAAATCATATGTACACCAATAATTCTTTATATTTCATTTTAAGTAATTTTTTCGTGCATCGCATGAGTTTGCGACTAGTTTATAATTTAAAACCGAAGCTTTTTTTACTTTTTGTTATTTTTGTTGACTTCATAATAATTTGATATATCAGCTTTTGAGTCCTCACAAATTTCCACCTCATTACTTATTTATTTATTTTCTTTTTATTAGTTTATTTTCCTTAAAATCACTCCTGATACCTACTGCTATGCCTCATATATTCTCCAACTTACGCCTTATTTCATTTTTAGTTTTCTGCCGACTACTTCCCCTCTCTCAGTGCATGCTTAGATCACCAAATACACCGACCTACCATTGAAAAACTCACCACCGAGAGCATCAATGACGTCAACATTGCCCTCTTTAGTGTTGGTTGCTGCATCAGAAAACTGTTTGGCTCGATGAAGATGGGGGAAGGTAAAATTGTGGTCAATAACAATTCCTTCGCTTTTTTTGTCTCTCTTTGTAACACCAACAATTCAATTTTTTTTTTTTTTTTAAGTTTTCAAATATGGCATATTGGGTCGCTTTGAATTCACCTTTTCATTCTGAGTAATGAAAATTTGTGATGTTCTATATATGGTCTTTTGGTATTGCATGCCATATGTTCGATGAAAATCCTTTTAGTCTTGATATGTGATCTTTTCATATGATTTTTTTTTTCTCATGATTGATAAATCTAAGTAGTTAAATATTATGGTTGTTTATGTTAGATTCACCCAACTGCTTAAGTAAGCAAGAAAGCAAGTCAATTCATGTTCAGCTTGAGCTAACCACAAAACATACAAATCTGTCAATTTTTTATTTTTTTTAAGTATCAAATTACAAACTTAACATAAAAATTTGACACTATTTTTATCAGGCATGATTAAGTTGTTTGTTTATACGACATGTCTGATATTCAAGTAGTTCACAATTAGTTGCAACCTTAAGTTATTCTATTATTTTGAACAACTTTTTAGTCATAGTTTTACTAGATTGTAGTCTGTTAAGGTTGAATATCATGTCGCTTTGATAACTAAGACTACTCATTGGACATTTTAACTTAGCTAGCTCCACAAATTTCTAATCTAGATTAGACATGGTTGAAAGTGAAAAGGTGAAAGTGTTCTTTTAACATAACCCTATAGATGATAGCCAATTCATGTTGATTTCCATGTAAGTCGTATTTTAGCAGTCAAAGAACTTGGGCCTTGGCTGGGAAAGGTGAGGGTGAATTTTGTTGATAGAAGCGAAATTCAAAAGAAGTTTTGGATTCTGATTTTTATTGGGTTCTGTTTGGGATTTGCAGGTTCTAATTTTATCCAAGTTGGAAGGTACTATTTCAAGATTATATTAAACAAATTATAATACAAAATAGATAATATATATTTGATGTTGGACTTTTTATTTACACTCAATTGAGTTTTTGCCTGAACAGAACCATTCCATCGGTAGACTGCTCTATTTAAAGAACTTTGGGACGGCTAGGGAGATTCAATTGCATGTCTAGAGACTAATAGCAGTAAGCATGGGAACATGTCTTCTGTTGAGTATAACTTTATATGTGTGTATAAATGTTTGACACTGAGCTGTGAAGCAATTTCCTGTTGAGTATCTTCAGGATTGTGAATTAGTACTTTTTGTCTCCAGATTAGCTTACGGGATTCAACTAAATCCTCAATGAGCACAATGTACTCTATTATTGAATCTCAATTTAATCCAAGTTGGAATCTTTTTATATTTTTTTTTCTTTAGAATTGAATCACATTGGTCTTTAAGATTGTGTATTTGAAAGCTTAGAGTAAACTGAGAAGTGAGTCTGATTTTTATGATTCAGTTTGTGGTGGGTTTGTGCATTGGGATTAAAGTTTGGGATTTTTCTCTGCAAATTTGAAATTTTTTCTAATTTTGTTGTTGTCATGTTGTGAAGGTGACCATTAAACTAAGTAATGTTTTGATCAGTTCAAGATGTGATCTAAGATTTGGCATGTTGGCGCTGCTGCAAGTGTGGAATACTAAATCATGTCTGTTATGTGCTTGTGATAGCTAAAAAGTAGTTTATTTTTCTTATAACATGCCTTGAATACCTTTCTACTTTCTGTGTTTTATTTGCTTTTGAAAGGCAGTGAGTAAGTTGGATCTTCAATAATACTTTGTTTCCTATCATAACTTTCAAAGTCAATCATTTCTTTAATAATTAAAAATTATGTGATGTTCAAGGTTTGGTGCTTGATTGTGGAATGTATCATGTTCTTTACCCTTTTTATGCACCACAAAAGAGTTTTCCAAAATGGGTGTAATTGGGTGTATGTTAGTGATAGTAGAATCATATTTATAGCCACTACTTCTTTAATTTCTGCTATCGGTAACTTTTGCTTCAATTTGTTATATTAAAAGTCAGTGTGTATCATTTCATAAATTGAACATTTACTTTCGTTTGAAGCTCTAATTCTTTGTGCACTTGTGAGGTCATGGGTTCAAGATTGAGTGTGTGCGTAACTTACCAATAAATATTTTTTTGCTTCTAATTAATGAAACATTTACCTATAAAACAAAATTGGTAAAGGGCATATGTATTATAACATGCAAATAGCCAAAGACACGTGTGTGTCACACATATACATATATATGGACTAAGGAAAAATACAAGAAAAAGCTGAGGCCCCAGCATACGGTCGAAAAAGTTCCTTATTTCTTCATACAAGCAATGCTAATGCAGCAATGCTCCTAAGCTTCCAGTGCATCACACAAGTTTGTAACTAGTAATATAGTAAAATAGAAGGCATTGTCATATATCTGTCAAATGGCATATATGACAATGTCTTCTGCATGACACGTGGCAGCTTAGTTAGAAAGATGTAGTCACATAATTACCACGTGTCAACATGTGTCAATATCTATGTATATAATAAATATGAAAATAAGTTATTTGAAACGTATAATTTATTGTCATAAGTGCACCATATTTACAATGACTGATTGATAGTGTATTTATTATAGTTTTTCAATCAATTTTGACCTTCTTTTTAAAAATATTATTGGAAATGTATTAGCTTCTTTGTTTACACTTTATAGTGATTCAAGGAATTAAAATCAAAGAAAAAAAAAAAGAAAAAAAAAAAAAAAAAGAAAGGTCTCCTCAAATTCCTCTTTCCTATAATGTAGAAGTATTAAATATTTTATTAACCCTTATCTTAAGGACACTCGTTAACAGAACCCAAAATGTAATCTTCTCTGCTCCCATAGCAACAATCATAAAAGGATTAAGATCTCAATACCATTAATTTGCACACAATGTATTTTTATTTTTTACTTTATGGTATTTTACCATTTTAAACTTTCACTTTTTAAATTTTTTTTTGTTTAAATGTTAAGATTAAAAGTTCATCTCAACCAAAGGAATTGCAGTCTATGCAATATCCTGCATGGGATCTCAATCCCTTATAATTTATGAATTACAACCTTTCAGGATGATCCTGATGTGAATATCTGAGACACGGACGCTGGTGATAAGAATAAGAATATAATCTTCTGGTATCCTTGTAGGGTCCGGATCAGGACTGAAGACAGAAAGTTACGCACTGCTTGTCTGCCTTTTAAAGCTAAAGACTTGATGAAAGCACTTCGGAATTTTAAATGCCACTACGTGCCGGATTCATGGAAAGAGGCTTGCTTTATTATAATATATATTGTTTTTTGATAAGTTTATTATAATATATTTTATCATTTATTATTTTTTTGATTAATTTATTGTATCGTTTATTAAAACGTTTTTTTTTTTTTTATATTTCATCATTTATTAAAACGTTATGTAACATATGTATCACATGGAAACATATTAATATATTTCAAAAACTACGTAAATGTTTGAAATATATAATATTCCAACCTTGAACAGAGATAGGTGTACAAAATTCAAGCCAAACAATTGACAGGCTGAATTCATAGAAAAATTCTTTTTTTTTTTTTCCTTTATTTGCTAAAATAGGAAAATAAAGTAATATACAATTTAGTTCTAATTAGGGGTGGCAAAAAAAACCCAAACCCATTAGCCCACTCAAACCCACTTATTTAATAAATGGGCAAATGGGTGCTAGCCCAATTAGACCAATTAAGTTGAGTTTAATTGGGCTTTAATTGGGTTGCTTATTGGGCATCAACAAAAAGCCCAAACCCCAAAAAAATAATAATAATAAAATAAAAAAAAGCCCAAACACGAAAAAAAAAAAAAAAAAAAAACAAAAAAAAAAAAGCAAGGAAAAATAAACAAAAAGCCCAAACCGAAAAAAAAAAAAAAAAAAAAAAATAAAATAAAATAAACAAAAAGCCCAAACCAAAAAAAAAAAAAAAAAAAAGATTCTAAGAGGTTTTGGTCATTTTGGAGGTTCCAAGGGTATTTCAGTAATTTTCCTAAGTTTTAATTGTTTTTTCATCCTTTTATAGGTTTTAAGAGTATTTTGGTAAATATCTACTTTATTAAATGGGTTTAAATGGGTGGGTTGGGTTTTAGCTTAGATAATTGGGTTGGGTTGGGTTTGGGTAATATCTACTTTATTAAATGGGTTTAAATGGACTATTGGGTTTTAAAGGCCCAACCAATTTAATACCCATCCAAATCCACCCATTTGACACCCCTAGTTCTAATATATTGATAAATGATTGTCTCCCTTAAAAATACGGTAAAAAAAAATTCAAAAAATTAAGTCTCCAAAACTACTCGATTGGATTGGGTAAGGACATTTTAGTGGCCTCTCTCTTATAGCCAATCAGTTTGAGAGTAGGATTAGACGATAGAAACCCCACAGTTCATTACCTTTCCAAATCATAATTAACTTTTCTCCTATAATAGGCCAGCAAGTGGAAAGTTGAGTGTAAAACCAAATGACAAAAGCAATTGACAATAAAAAGATATTGTTATTTCCAGACCAGTTTTTATTATAATGGTGTGAAAATAACAAAAATTGTTACAACATTGTGCATCAGTTTTTGTTATTTTCGCATCAATAATGCAAAAATATCATTTCACTAAAAATAATAATAATAAAAAATGGTCCTTTTAAAAACATTTTCTAAGAAATGACTTTACAAGAACCGTTTGTTTCAGGACAAGCATTTACCATTGACAAAAGTCCTGTACAAAAGATAAAAGAAATAAATAATTTATGTTCTATAGTGAACAGCTACCAGGACTACTAATTAAAGAGAACAATGTTCTATCACCAAAGTGTAAAATCATCTCCCTTGATCATGAAGTTGGGAATAATCTTGTGAATGTTTTAGGAAAATTTTGTGGGCACAAACTTTTCCATCGAATTTTTTACTGAATAGATGAAAATCTATGTTATGGTGGGGTTCAGTTGAAGTGATCAGTTTATGAGAGTGATGTGAATTTTTCTAAAAAAAAAATTGGTGTCTATTGTAGAACGGAATAGTTTAGCCTTATAATGGAGAGGATTTCCAATCTTTCCAATAACTCTCCCCTGAAATGATAAAAAATAAAAATAAATAAAAAAAAAAGCCTTCTTTGAAGTTTCACAAAATAACAAGACCCACTTACTATTTTATAAAATGACACTCCGTTATCTCACACTTTAAAAAAAAAAAAAAAAAAAAACATCCGTCCTCTCATTTTCTAAAATGAGAGAGGGATGAAGTGTTATTTTCTAAAATAGGAGGACACTACATTTCGCTAAACTATCAAGGATGTTGTTGTAATTCCCCTCCCGCCCCAATAAGATGAAGAGAAAAAAATAGAGAAGGCACATATAAAATGAACTTCTAAGAACATTTGTTGTGATAAGGCCAAGGTCAAGATATTATTCAATCCTGAACCGTTTCCACTCTCCTCATAAATCTACATATGCCTTTTCAATTTGTAGAGTAAAGAAGGGTGGAAATGGAGCGATACTTTTATCTAGAGCATCTCCCAAATAGTTCACATTGTAAATTTGTGAATGTATTTGAAGATTGAATAATGCCTAGTTTTAATACATTAGTGATTATACCACACGCTACATATTTCCAGCTGTGTCAACTTGTGTTAAGAATTGGAATTTTGATCCGAACATAAACTATAAAAATAACAAGAGGAGCACTCGTTTGTATGGCCATATCTATGGTATTTTTGTTTAAATTCTTTGGACTTGCAATTGTGGGAACCTTAAGCATAAATTATTCTTTTGCTATATATAGAAGCAGATTGTACAGGGCGAAGTACTTTCCTAAATTGGATTGTAAATAGAGAAGTCTTTTCCTAGATTGAATTATATTGGTATTAACTGCCTAGCTTTTCGATCGGGGACGTGGGCCTAAAATTGATCAGTCTTCCCATAGGGCTTTATTCAGCTCACAAAAGAAGACCTCAAAGCCCACTTCATAAACTTCGGAGCAGTCATATTTACACTCCTCTTTGACAATCAACCTATTTGATAAAAGAAATTTCTAAAAGTTTTGCTAAAAGAAATTTCTAAAACCATCTTCTTTGACAAGTAAATTTCTAAAATTAGCAAATTAATATTCTAACATGATTATATGAACTAGCGTATGACCCACGCAATGCGCGGGATATACTTATTTAATATGAAAAACAAAAACAGTAAAATATGTTAATTTGTAGGTATAGTAACTAAATTTATAATGAAATTTAATGTACTATATTATGTATATAAATTACTATTATTTAAACCATTGAAATATATCGGAAAAAATTACATCAAGTCAAATATATAATGATTAACTACATTAAACACATAGAAAAAGTTTATATGAAATACAAATATAGGTTAGTAGGAAGAAGTTGAAGTATCAATATTTTTAGTTAGCCATTAATTGTTTTCCAACTGCATTTGCAAATCGAACCAATTGATTGAAAAGTAAGCGAGAAATCACTCAGAATCACCAATGGAGGATCACAAAATCCTCACACTATGCCAGAGGTAGTTAGGCCTGGCTAACTAACTCTCACTCTCGAATTTTTCCGTACTTTTCTTACGATGGTTATTATAGATTTATAACAATATTATTTTGATATAATCCCTACAAAAGAAATAGGCCTACCGTTGATTACATCTCCATCAAAGTTTTTATTGACCCTTAAATTACAATGGTATATGATTGTCGACTTATTGACCAAAGTTTTTATTTTTGCAGGTAATATATTGATAATTTATCAAAGTATAAATAATACTGTGGCATCATATAGGAACTTTCAGTCTTGAAACAAAGACAAACAGCTTTTGCTTTTTTCAAGAAGGACAGAGTTTGGCTACAAACTGGTTCGTAATCCAGTGCTACAAACCGTTAGATGTCACCATTTTAAGATGGACACATGTCCTAATCATGTGAGAGTCACATGATTAAGTTAACAGACTCATAACCCCGTTAACTCTACCCCTCTCTCTCTCTCCTCCATTTTCTCTCTCTTCTTTGCCCCCAAATCTGTCTCTCTCCTCTGCTCCAATACCACCACGCCGTTTTCACTCTCTCCTCTTCGCCGGAGCACCGGTCCCCCAACCAATTTCCTTTAGCCAAATTCATAGATTACAGCCACTGTATCCAAACCCATATGATTCTCAAAATAAATCAAAAAATCAAAACCCATCTCAATTCCGGTAACATGGTTCTTCAACCATGAGAAACCCACACCAAACAAAACTCCAAATCACAAACACCCACAATCAAAAACCCATAGCCAAACTTACCTTCAACCAAAACCAAAAAGCCATGACTAACCAAAAAGCCATGACCTTCAACCAAACTTACCTTCGGCCAAGCTTAGATCCAACCCAAAACTCATACAACAAGGAACAAAAAGGACAAACAAACAAACCCAGATTTGAAAAAAATAAAATAAAAACAGATCTGAAAAAATATAAAAATAACTCCATGAGAGTGAGAGAGAGCCTTAGATAGAGGCAAAGAAACAGGTGGTGAGAGAAATCTAAGACTGGGATGAGTGGCGGCGGCGACAACGGCGGCGAGATGGGAGAGAACGGAGGAGGAGAGAGACTGATGGGGGTTGGATGAGAGAGAAAGTGTGAGGTGAGAGTGAGACACTGTGAGAGGAAATGAAGTTAACTCTGTTAGTTCTCTGTTAGATTGGTTTAGTAGCTCAGGTGCCTCTCACGTGATTAAAACAGGTGTCCACCTTAAAATGATGACATCTAAGCGGTTTGTAGCACTGGGCTACAAAATGGTTTGTAGCCAAACTCTGTCCTTTCAAAAAAAAGAAACACAGAAAAGAAAGAGAGAGAGAGTTTTCCCCCCACATGTTAAGAGAGAGAAACATTTCATTATTAGGTGCTGACGTGAGGAGAGAGGTCATATTCAAGATGTTAACAAAACCTTGGTTCATTCACCTATAAGAGAGAGGTCAGAATAATTATTTTAATGGTTCCAAGAAAAATAGATCGGAATTTAAAATGTAAAACAAGAAAATTGATATGAGTCCTGTTAACGAGTACCCTTAAGGCAATGTTTAAGGAAGCATTTAATGCTTCCACTTTATGGGAAGTAGTAAAAATTTAATATTAAAATAATACAAAAACAACTTTTAAGGGTATTTTAGTCTTTCTATTTATTATTATAATATTAAAAATTCATTAATTCCGATAAAGTACAAGCATTTAATGCTCTTTAACCATTGCCCTAAGGGCACTGGTTGACAAAATTCAATTGATATATCAATTTTGGAGTCTGGATCTTGTGATTTTTGTACTCTTAATTAGTGCCTCACCTATAAGACCGACTTAATGACCACATCTCATTTTTCAGTTGGCATAAATCTATGCTTGAATACATTAAATTATAAAAGAAATTTTCTAATTTAGAGACAAAGGATGAATGGCTTTTCTGTATAAAAAAATTAGAATTCAACTAGGATGAATTACTTTTTGTTTATTACATACATACCTATCCACAAGCAAAACCTCGTCTCTCCGTTGCTACGCCGACAGCTGCTTAAGGTTCCAGTTCCTCCATCTGCTCCAAACCCAGGTACCCATAGTCCCGGTTCAACACCAAGTCACCGTAAGACTCCTCCGCCTCGCACTATGCCCGATGGGAAAGTCACCTCCATCCCCTAGCCTCGATCAATATATGTGTCCAGAACTCTCTGTAACGATTTTAAGTTGTTAATAAGCTTTATGTTTTGTTGATGTTAATTTCCTTTTGTTGGGTTGGGTTAAGAGGGAAGCAAACTTAATGGCTCTAATAGCCAAGTTTGCTTTCTCCCAAAACCTTTCTTTTTGTTGTACTAAGCACTTTCTCTCTCCCATTCTTGGTTTAGAGATCTGTCCCTTGCTCTTTATTAATGAAAGTTTTCTCATGAATTAGCAAAATCTACTTCTTTCTCTGATAGATCTGGTCCTGATATTCATTAGTCTGCTTCAATCCACTATCGAAGGAGGCTGTTAATTAAGCAGCCCTACTGGTCATAATGAGGCTCTTAAGCTTGAACTTCCATGGGCTTGGGAACCCCATGGTCAGTTTGTGAGCTTCATATGGTGGGGAAGCGTGAAGATCCCCAAGTTTTGTTCCTCTCTAAAACAAAACTTGAAGCCCAGGACTTTTGATAGATTGAAGGTAATTTTGGGTTATGTGAATGGAATTTCTGTTAATCATCATGGGCTGGAAGAAGGTCACAAGTTATCACTATCAGTCTTCATTCAATAATCATTAGCTGTTTTAGGCTAATTCACATCCCACATTTTGCCATGAAAAATCTACTATTCAATCTGTTGTATTGATATTTATTAAGCTCTTAATTTGTTGTTATATATACACCTTTATTCTGATTTAATTCTATCATATTCATATGCTTGCAAAAGCTCTGATGTTAAAAAATCTGATGATAAAAGCTTTGGTTCCAATCATAATCCCAAAAGGACCATAAAGTTCCAAAAAATTAAATGTATATACAGTTTTTTTTTTAGGCTGAAACTTGTGCTAATGCTTTATGGGGTTGTGAGTTTGTCCAAAACGTGTAGAAAGAAAGGCCAATCAGCTTCCCTGTGGAATATCAAAGTAACATGAACTACTCTTAATTTGACACATATTCTTCTTTTAATTATTAGCTGCTTGGTATTTGGTTCCTTAGAGACTAATCTGTTTAATTGGACAATTAATGATCCTGTCTCATTATATCATTAATGAATAAAATAAACTTCACAGGTTTTTTCCTTAAAAAAAAAAAAAAAAAAAAAAAAAAAAAAAGAAGAAGAAGACAATGATCCAGTCTGTAACGAGGCAAGTTTTTTGTTATTTGACTTTTGTAGGTGAATTTGTTTATTTTTTCGATATTTGAATGAGAATATCTTACTTCTGGCCTATCTTACACGTGCTCATCAGTACAGTATGTAGCTTATGAATTAAGACAAGAGTGTTTTAAGTCAAACCATAGTGGCATTGATTAAAACAAAAACAGAAGCACTAGCTGGCGTTGAAAACGTTGTTGGGTCGATGAAGATATAGAATGATGGTACGTCTCCTATATTAGAATATTGTTGCTCGTGCTCTTGATGTTGTAGCAGTTGTTAAAAGGTTTTTTGTTAATCGCTATATATATTTAAGGAAATAAATAACATTTTAATTGTTCTCATTCCTAAATCTAGTCATGCTGCAACAGTTGATAATTATAAACCTAGCTATTAGGTCTATGTACGTAATTTTATTTATAAAGTTATTTCCAAAATATTGACAAATAGATATTAAAGTTCTTACTTCACAAAATAATGTTGATTTCTCACCAAAAGACTAATACAAGATAACAGTGTCATGGTCCATAAATTTTGTACAACATGGCGAATAGAAAAGGCAATGAAGGCAACATAACAACTTGAAGATAGATATGAAAAAACCATTAGATAGAATGCCAAGGCTTGACAACCAGTGTCCCACCTAATGTTTGTACTTGATTTGACTATCTTTGCAATTGAGAATTAAGAAAAACTAGTGGCTAGCTGTTCTGGCACATAAATTAATTAGACAACTACGTACTATATATTCAAATATTCATAAGGAGATATTTTAATTTTAACCGATTACAATGCATTATCATAGTCGAATTTGTTGACCATTGACAAAAGAATTAAAAATCACTTCTTACTCTTACGCCTTCTATAACACTTTTTTTTTTTAATCATTTTTAATTATTTGTGAATAGTTTTTTATTTTATGTCTTTTGTGATAGCCAAAGTGCTTTTTCTTTAACGTACATGAACCAACATTCACAGATAGAGTGTCTAAGAAACTATTTATTTATGCACTTGAACAATTGTTTGGTCTCGAAATTCTTCCATATTGTCGTTACACGAATCATTTTAAATATAACCATATGGGGGTGTGCTCCCTTCCTCCATATTTTTTCATTAAAAATTTCTGAACCATCTTAATTTGCTTCTAAATATGCTACCATTGCATTTTCTAAGTATGCTTCTCGTACCCATAGTGGAGCTTTCTCTTATGAGCATGCCTAATACAAGGGTTGCAGAGCTAGCAAAGCTAGCTGATGCATAAAATTTAAATTAATTAAATATCAATTAAATAATATTAATGTAACTTTTATATTATCATTATTTTTTTTATTTAAAACTCATTCTCCTTGCTTTTTTGAAATGAAAAAATTACTAATAAATTTTTATATTAGGTAGCTATTGTTAACAATTTACCATGTAGGAAATTAGTTTTAAAAAAATTAAAACCTTAAATTGTTAGAGGGAATTTATTGTCATTCTTTGTAAAACAATTTAAGGTTTCTATTGGGTTGGATTTCTATTAAGCTAATATTTTAAGAGGAAAATAAAAGTATACAACTGATTTATAGATTTTTTTTTTTTAAATATTATATATTAAAATTTTTGGGCCTTTTTGTAATGGGGGGCCTAGGGCTAAAGTCAGGCCTAGCTAATAGAATCATCCATGAAGAAGAACAAACTCTGCTCAACCAAGTCCTTCCAAGTTAAAAATTAAAAAGTTATCTTTTGATTGGATGGTGAAGATAAAAATTCAAAAATTAACTTTCAATCTCGACCATTTAAAAAGGTATTGCAAGGTAAGGATTATTTCATCTGATCTCAATCTAGTTAGATGAGCCTCATACAATTCTAGAAGCAGCTCAAACTGCCAAATTATTAAAGACTAAAACATTAGCCTTTATGAGTATTTGACAAATTTGACATCCCATAGGAAACAACAGGATAAGAATATATGTACGGCATAATTTTGTTCCTTTGCTTTAAATAGAGAAAAACAGTCCAATAAATAGTAAGAGCATGAAACATAAGATTGATACCATTTTCTTCATCAAAAATGGAAAATTAAAATTTCCATTGCTTTTTTTTCATGCCTGGTTATCTTCTTTAAATGCTTGAAGTAGTAATCTTATGGTGTCAAGGTCATACATGGGGAAATAGATTCAGTTATGACTTCTTCGATCTTTTTCTTTATGCATTTTTTTTTTCTTTTTTTAAGAAACAAGAATTTATTCTACCCAATAAAAAAGAAAATAGTTTAACCCGGTTTGGAGGAATCCTCCTCCAACCCACTTACGTGACAAGTAAATAGACCATCCATGTGTGCTTTTAGTCACATGACATTTTTAAAGAGTCATGTGACTTTTTTAAAATATACATGTGGATGGTCTATTTGCTTACTACGTAATGAGTTGAAGGAAGATTATCCAAACCGGATTGGAGGAAAATTATATCCATAAAAAAATACAACCATCCTCCATTATAGCTTGACACGTTCTTAATGGAAAGGATGAAGACGCAAATTACTAAAGGACTTATTCTAAGAGACCTTTTGACGAAAGTGTGAGCTGTACATTTGACCACACCATATCGAGCCTTAATGGAAAGGATGAAGACGCAAATCACTACAGGACTTATCCTAAGAGACCATTTGACCAAAGTGTGAGCTGTATTTGACCACACCGTATCGATTATCGTAACTTTAATTGTTGCTCTCTTTTTTCAATTTTTTTTTTCTTTTTAAAGTTTCATCATTCTTATCATTGCCTGCAAAGGGGACATTGTGGGTAACTTTTGATTCACTAAGTTTGAACTTTTGTGAGGTATAACTTTTACTTCAATCATGTACATAAAGTGACATTGTGGTTCTTCTCTGGGGCTGGTTACTTTTTGCCAAAAATGATATTGACTTTATGCATAATCAGCATAGACTACTAGTGAATATATCTCGATGTAAACAATGTCTTCCCATATGAATTGCCTATGCATGCGGAAGCTTCATAATTTGAATTTTCTAGTCCTACCTTCCAATATCAACTGGCTGTTTTTGGTCATTGAAATCTATCTTGGTGTATAGAATATGGTTTCCTGAATATTTTTGAAGAAATTGTTTTCACACCTTATTTCTGATTTAATTTTGTCATATTCATATTTCGTTTCTTATTATAGTACTAAGAGTAATTTATTTAGTATGGGTAATTTTTAGTTGCTTATAGCCTTATACACAATAGATACATCAATTGTATAAACTATAATTGTTGATTCTGTTTCGTTCCAGTCAGAACTGTCGGAATTTATCGTTCCAGACCGGAATTTTGGACAGAATACTTAATATATATATATATATATATATATATATATATATATATATATATATTCATTTTTTTTTTAACATATCATGTCAGTTTCCACTTTCTAACTTTCTATAATTTTTTACACTTGTCTCTCTCTCTTTCTCTTCCCCCATATGATATGACCGTACTTTTATCTTAAAATATTTCTTATTTCTCTCTCCCTTACTCCATCACATCACACCACTCCCATCTTTTCTATTTTGTCCTTTAGTTACATTTTCTCCTATCTCCCTCATCTTTATTTTTTTTTCATCTCTCTCTCTCTCTCTCTCTCTCTCAACATAATACCAATGTCTTTGTTTTTCCTACCAACACTCATAATATTCTATTTTTTTGATCTCCCTCTTCTCCCATCACATATTTACATCAATTGATATTAAATATAACTCTTATTATATTTTTTAAGTGTTTTTTAAAATTATTTTTTTGATTTTCGTAATATCTAATAATGTAATAATTGATAAATAATATTATATATATATAATAAACAATTAATAATATATATATATATATATATATATATATATATATATATATATATATATATATATATATATATATATATATATATATATATATATATATATCAATACCAAACATCCAATCCTTGACTTTCAAATAGGTCTAAAAAGGAATGCACAACCAACAAAAAATATTATTTTTCTCTAAATTGATGGACTTTCTGTGTTCCCTAGATACCACAACAATACTAATATTATTATCCATCACTATCAGTCAACAAACTACAACATCAGTTATGACTCCTTTAAGGCTTTATTCCGTATTGGGATCATCCAACTTTTCGTCCCATATTCTTTCATAGGTAGATGTGACCTTTTATGTTATGATTTTCTTCTTCAGAATCCAAACCCCACACATATAAATATCATGTTTTTTAAAAGTATCTTTAATTAAAGAAAAAGATAATGCTTTATAGTGTTGTTTAGACACTAATTTATTGGCTCTTTATGTCTTAGTTTATGGGCATAGTCTAGTTAGAAAATCTCCTTCAATCTACTATATGAATTAAATAGACTATCCACATGATTAGAAGATATCACAAAAACTTATGTATAATTTTTTTAGGTTAAATACATTAGAAAATATAAAAAATTTTTAACTTAGATACAGTTCTTTAGGTTAAGTATATTAGGTTCTTCCAATTGAATTCAAACACATGGTTGTATTAACCAATGAAACACAAACAATGTTATCTTTTTCAAGAATATTTAAATTCAATGTATTTGAATTCCTAAGAAACTTACCTAAATTTTACCCCTTTAACTATATTAAAAAGAGGGAATGTTGAGCAACTTTTTTTTTTTTTGTTTTTTGCACATTTGGTTTTATTGTGTACTATTTTTTTTTCGTTTCTTTATTTGATGTAAAAAAAAAAAAAAAAAATTTGAGTAAGTGATTTTGATGGTAAAGTAATAGGGAAGAGATTTACTCTTTTATCCTTAAAAGTTGTGCAAACTTATAATTTATGAGGTTTTTTTTGGTCTTTTTCATCTTTACAGCTTTACCTCTTAAACTATATTAAAAGGGGATTGAGATGTAGAACATGCGATAGTTAGTTCAAAAAACCTTAAAAAGTGCAAGGGTAAAAACTAAAAAGGTCAAAAGCCAAATAGTGAAAAAATAAGTTTTAATTTCTTTTATTCAAGGATTAAGATTAAAAATTATTGTTTTAACTTTTAATGTCAATCCTTAAAATCTATTGTCTGTTGTAATTGCAGATCTCAATTTATTAAAAAAAAGGGCATGATGTTTGGTATTGTAGAGTTGTTTTATTGAGCACTTAATGGTTTTGTTGAGCACCTTGCATGCAACCGGTTTTGTTGGTAGCTGGTTTTCTTGACAAATTTTGCTGATTCAAGTCAATTACTTTGCAAAGTATAGGTGAGTTTGTAGAGCAATACTTTTTTACTTGATGTAAAAACGGCATGATTGTAACAATAGACTGACACAGAGGTAAGGCCATAGGTCACTAGTGAATATATTTCAATTTAAATAATGTCTTCCTATATGAATTGTCTATATATGCCTGCGGAAGGTTCATAATTTGAATTTTCTAGTCCTAACTTCCAAAATCAACTGGCTGTTTATGGTAATTGAAATCTTGGTGTAGTAGAATATGGTTTCCTGAATATTTTTGAAGAAATTGTTTTTACACCTTATTTATTTCTGCTTTAATTTTTTCATATTCATATGTTTGCAAGAGTTCAACTAACAAAAGCTCTATATATTCCACTCCAATTCCAAATATTTTTAACTTTTAAGTGACATCTAGTGGAAATTTGATCCGAACATAAACTATAAAAATAACAATGAGGAGCTATTATTGAAAAGAATAAGCAATTAAAGTGGCCATTGTCACTGGCTCAGTTGTGTATAATGCTTGAAAGTGTTTCTGGAAAACTCGTTTGTATGGCCATACCTATGGTATTTTTGTTTAAATTCTCTGCAATTTCAATTGTGGGAACCTTCAGCATAAATTATTCTTTTGCTATATAGAAGCAGATTGTACAAGGTGAAGTATTTTCTTAGATTGAATTAAATTGGATTGTACATAGAGAAGTATTTTCCTAGAATGAATTAAATTGGTATCTATACTTACTATAATGTAAAACCGAAACTTTTTTTACTTTTGGTTGACCTCATAATATTGCACGTCACATAAGCTGCTCTCACAATTTTACACCTCATTATTTTAATATATATATTTTATATTATATATATATTTTAATTGAATTTAAATTTTATTCTATAATTAAACATCTCATTAGAATCTTGACACATTATATTTTCTTTAATAGAAATAATATATTGTTTCATATATATAAACACAATCATAATAAATGCCTAATACTATAATATATTTTATATATAAACAAAATATAAAAAGACAGAAAAAATCATATTTAGACCAATAATTCTTTAGATTTCATTTTAAGTAATTTTTCCGAGCACCGTACGGATTTGTGACTAATTAAGTATTAACTGCCAAACTTTTCAATCAGTAATGTGGGCCTAAAATTGATTAGTCTTCCCTTAGGGCTTTATTCAGCCCACAGCCCACAAAAGAAGACCTCAAAGCCCATGTTATAAACTCCAGAGCAGCCATATTTACACCCTTTCCGGCCCAATTATTATTGCAAACCCTACCAGTTTGGGCTAGTCTCTGGGCCTGAAAGAGCTTCTATGAACGTTTTTTAAACTTGTTCAATAACAACTTGCTGAAATCCTTCATTCTTAGCCATATGAATTGCCCACTTTTTATATCCTGTTCCAAAAAATAATTGTATATAAGTTTCTTTTTCTTTACTTCTTTTCCCCTTTGTCTTAATATTTTATCTACTGCTTTTAATTGTTTTAATATCCACAGATTTCTTCTTCTTCTTCTTTTTTCTTTTTAAAATCAATCTGACAATTGATTCTTACTTGATACGTGGAGTACGACATTGTTCCTCAGATAGTGGTAGTTTTTTTTTCCTCAGATATTGATAGGTGAAAACTCATGCACCCAATGGGATTTGACCACCAATCTCATTCATCATTGCATACTAATACTTTCAGGGTGGAGGTGCCACTTGATTCAAATTCCATTTGCATAAATGCTATTTGGTTAATGTTGCTATAATTAATTAATAGTGATCATAGAAATTTATTTGCTTCAATTATTAAAATATATCAGTTAACAAATTCTATGAATTACTTTTTTTCTTTAATGTTCACGAAAAGAAAATCAGGTAAAACAAGATTGCTTTTCCAAATTTTTTTTAAGGTTTAGTGAATTACATTTATTCCATCTTATGGTGAAATGAGGTCCATAAAAAATATTGGGGAAACCCCCATTTAAACCATTTTTAAAATGGAATCAAACTTTATGCACCAAAATAAAAAATCTCAAACTTAAAAAATCAGTTTGAAATTAATTAAACTTGATAGACCAAAATGAAAAATTACAAACTTAAGAAATCAAAATAAAAACAACCTCAAAACTTTAATGATCAAAAGTGTACTTTAGTCAAAAGCAAATGTGGCAGCAAAATATTTTAGTAATAACTTGAGAGAGAGATATAAAGTTATGTGTGCTACCAGTTGAGTCAAAAGGGCTAAACAAGAAGCCAAGTACCTAGATTTCCCCTTAGTGTTTAATAGAAACAAAAACAACTCTTTAATCAAGTGGTGGAAAGAGCAACAGGTAATACTCAAGGTTGGAAAGCCAAGGTGTTATCACAAGCAGGGAGATTGACCTTGATTAAATTTGTCCTTTCTACAATTCCTTTGTACACCAGTATCTTCTTTAGCTTCAGATCTATCTATTTTGCCATTGATATTAGCTTAAGGACTTTCTTTGGGCCTTGGGGTAATGCAAAGAAGGCTTTTTTTCGAAATCATTTAGCCTTCCATTTGCAAGCCTAAACTAGCTATGGGCCTTGGTGTTCGTAGATCCACATATGCCAAAGCCTTATTAATAATCTAAGGTGCTTGTTACTTGATTGAATTAGCTCTATATATCAATATTTGGCATCCATGGATCCCCTTCCTTCCAAAACTTTTGCCCAAAACCTAGAAATTAAAACAACCTAAGGCTGAAATATGTTGCAAAACTAAAAGCCTCATATTGAAGCAATTAGGATTTCAATCAATTCTAGGAGCTATTTGATCTACCAACCATCAACAATATCCAAAGAATTCACCGAATCCCAGCTGATCAAGATGAATTAATTTGGACCCCGTGCAACAATGGGAAATTTTATGTAAAATCTGCTTGTGTCTAGGATCAAAAGCCAAGGCTTCTTGACACATGACCTCTTTCAAAGCTAGAATGGCAGAATCTATGAAAATTTAAGATCACAAGAGGCTTAGCAAAAAATTTTGTAGTGGAAAATTGTGTGGGATATTCTTCCCACAAAAGAAGCAAAAGATGAGCTTTAGATGATTATTTTCCCATTTTGTAGTGAGTATCAACTAGCAAGAGACCATAATGCATCCCATCTTTAAGTGCCTCATTGCAGCCATATCTCGGTCTATCTCCTTGGCCTTTTAACTTAATTGCTAACCATAAATTAGTATATTTCTTAAGGGTAAAACTTAGGTACAGTTTCTTAGGTCAAGTACATTAGTTCTTAGTTGAATTCAAATACATTGAATTTAAATATTTTTAAATATTCTTGGAAAAGATAATTTGTGTTTTCATTGGTTAATGCAACCATGTGTTTGAATTCAATTGAAAAACCTAATGTACCTTAACATAAGGAATTGTACCTGAGTTTTATCCATTTTTGAATGGATATGTGAGATACTCAGATACCTAACTTAGGAAAGAGAAAAGTTAGTCATGATTCAATAGGTTAGGTCCACTTACTTTTTGTTTGTTGTTTTCTAAACTGTTTTATTCCCTGCTAAAATTTATTACTCTCTTTGTTGGGACAATGAAAGCACTAATAACACTTGTGGAGTTGTGGGCCATAATTTAGTTTTAAGTGAATTAAGGAATTCCACAATTATTTTAATCAATTACCAAGATATCAATCACACACAAGAATACAAAGATTTACGTGAAAAACTTTTTCTCCTTAAAGAGAAAAACCACAGACCAACTCCAAATAAATTTCACTATTACAAAATCAATTACAATAGTTCTTCTCAATATTATGCCTAACTTGAGATCCACACCAAACACAATAATATATTCTCTCTTAGGTATTAACACACACTCACTTGTGATCTTCATTCATCTTGAATACAACAACTCTCCGTAGTGGTAGCATCTAATAACTCTCCCTAAAAAAACCCCAAATATTCTTCACTTATGTATGTTTGTGATACTTCTCTAATCCAAGCGTCACAAATTCTCTTTGATTTGTGCACTAATTCAAGTGTCACAAATTCTCCTTGATTTGTGCACTTTCCATAAACTTCAAAGAATACCCAAAACTGTGTTGTCTCATTCCTTGCGCTACCTCCAAAACAAAATACTTTTTTCTCTCTCTCTCTCTCTCTCTCTCTGGTTTCACGCTCTCTTTTTATTATTTTTCTCCTCTCCCAAAGGGAAGGAACCTGGGCCAAATGATTTTTTTTTCTTCCTTCCCTTTTTGTAATGAGTAGCAAAAGTGACAATAATTCATCCCATCTAGTTTTAAGTGCCCCAATGCAGCCATATCTCGGTTTATCTCCTTGGCCTTTAACTTAATTGCTAAGCATAAATTAGTATATTTCTAAATGGATCTGTGAGATACCTAACTTAGAGCATTCCAATGGGTTGTCTAAAATTTAAGTCAAATTTTAGCTTTAGGAACTACTTTTTCCATTTTGCCTAATCACTTTTTAAAACACCCCCAACCGATTCTTTATTTTCAACTCTATTTTATTATAATATTATTTCTTTACTTATTCTTTATTATATCATTCAAAACTTTCAAACACACAACCCAATAAAAGGAGAGAGACTAATTAAAAATAAAGGATATAATAAAATATTTGCATTATAGCTTGGCAAAAATGCCCAAGCACTGTAGCTTAAAGTTATTTTACCTAACATGTTGCTAGTCAAGGAGAGAGTTTTGTGATTCATAAATCATATTTTGCTTAAATGATATTTTGCCATCGGTTGGGAATGCTCTTGGACAAAGAAAATGTATTCATGATTCAATAGGTTCGGTCCAACCACTTTTGTGGTTGTTTTCTAAACTATTTTATTCCCTACTTAAAATTAGTACTCTCTTTGCCTCATTTATTTTATATATATATAAAATCTCGTGGTATAAAAACTGTGGTGTTTTTGCATGATGTTTCAAATAGACCAAAAAGTATCAAATGCTATGGCGGCATACTTCACTGTTATTATCTATATAGCGTAAAAACTGTGCAATGCACGGAAAAAACTCTATATAAACACATAAGTGTATATGATCAAAATATATATTCAGAATTATTTTATGGAAAATATGTTCATAAATAAAAATAATAACAAATAGATGGAATTGCACCAACAACAGAAAAATAAAAGGAATTAGATAGTGTATAATAATTGAGAAAAAATAGTTATCTTTAATGATAAAACAAAAAATAAGTTAAATCAAGCAAAAATAAAAGATTACCTTAGTCCTTGCCTCTTGCAGTCATATAAATGTACAAAAACACAAAAAAAAAAAAAAAAAATCATGTTTGAAAAAATAAATAAATAAAAAAGAAAAAGAAGTAGAAGAACAAAACTTGTACCAATTACATTTTTTAAAACCCCTTGTAGTCATATAAACGTACAAAAACACAAAAATAAAAATAGATCATGATAGAAAAATAAATAAATAAAAAAGAAAAAGAAGTAGAAGAATAAAACTTGTACCAGATTACCATTGTTGAGATGTTACGTAAGCAGATTATGCAAGAATGTGGATTCTTCAATTTAACGTGCTCTATTTATCTTCCTTCCATCAAGGAGTATGTCTGTTCACCAAATGATATCTTCAATGCTTGTTCACCAATCAATGCCTTTTCACTAAAAAAGAGTACTCTTAATACAGTTACACTACAATATTCTTTATCTATTACTATTATTTAAAAAAAAATTGGTGTATTTTTTTTTAAGATATTTACGACTCCTTTTTAGAAAATTTTGTGTTGAAATTTTTATAATTTTTTTAAAAGATGTTTGACATAATTGTTTTAATTTCTCTTAGAGAAATATATTTTGTTTAGATATCTTTTTGTAGTAGGAGATTTATTTAAGATTTTTTTTATAAAATGTGTATGATAGATTTTTTTTTATTTTAATGTTTATTTTTTTTATTAAATAGAAAAAAAAAATTGGTGTTGAAATTTTATTTTTTTATACCAAATTTTTTAAAAAAGAGTCAATAAACATTTAAAAAAATAAAATAAAATCTATCATAGCCGTTTTTAATTATGTAATGTCACGTCATTTTTAATTGTGTTTATTATTGAAAGGGTTTTCTACTTTCATCATAACTTTGTGTTGGAGACCAATTTAAACTCTTTATTATGATATTTTATATGTCTTTGAGTAGTAGGAGACTTATTTTAGGTTTTTTATTACGATATTTTATTAAGATGTCTTTTAGTAATAGTAGACTTCTTTTAAAGATTTTGTTATTATCTTTTTTATTTAAAAGCTTTTTATTATGATGTCTTTTAGCCAAAAAAATTTTAAAAAGTCATAAACATTTTTTTTTTTTTAATTATTATAACGGTTTTTCATTATGTAATATCACGTCAATTTTAATTGTGTTTATTATTGAAACGGTTTTCTACTTCCATCATAACTTTGTGTTGGAGACCAATTTAAATTTTTTTATTAAGATGTCTTTTAGTAGTAGGAAACTTATTTTAAGCTTTTTATTATGATATTTTATTAAGATGTCTTTTAGTAGTAAGAGACTTCTTTTAAAGATTTTGTTATTATCTTTTAAAGAATTTTTTTATTATCTGTTTTTATAAGAGACTTATTTTAAATAATTCACTATTATCTGTTTTTTATAACAAAAAAATACACGGTGGTTAGTATTTTTTTTTTTAATTTAAAAAAATAATTGGTGTTTACCGTTTGATAAATAAATTATATTAAGTCAAATTATTAAAACAACGTATCACTTGGAAAATCTAAACAAAAGATAGACATGCCACTTGTCATGATGTTAGACATTCTTGGTTTTAACACTCATGTCTTCTGCTATTATATATTATATAGATATAGATATTTCTTACAAAAGCTAAAGGCTTAAAAAATATTTGACCTTTGAGGCCTTGAGGGGTTGCTCTTAATCTAATAGATGCTTTAAAGCTTGATACATGTGAAACTCATTATTCAAGGGATCCTAAAGAGTATCAAAGATTAGCTTCTTTCTTTTGAATATGAGGACTTCTCGGCTCATAACGTGGCCAAATGGACTGCTTTTTGTAAAATTGAAATTCTTTTATCTATTTATGCTTGTTTGGGTTTTTTCACCTAACCGAGGGCGTCAATATATATAGGACCATCTAATGTTCACTGATTTTGTATTCTTAATTGTAATCCTTTTTCTTTTCTAATATATATATATATATATATTCAAAAATTTATATTTGGTCCCTCCAAAATTGAAAACTAGCAATTTTGAATTGAAAGTTGACTTAAAGAATTTACAAAATAAAGTGATTACTTGATCCATATGTGTTTGATATTACAGTTTGCTTGTTTGATGTTTGAGATTCAAAGTTAAAAGTTTAATATTTTGGATTTGAGTGATATGGTGTTTAGCTCAACCTAAAGGATTGTTTGGATGCTTTTTATTTTATTTTTTCATTTTTTGACTGTGTGTTTGGATTATTTTTTTACTTGGCAACACTAATTGATTTTTTAATAAGAAGAATATTGGATATATAATGATAAAAAATAATAATGATAAACTGTGGAGAGGTGGCCTGGGGTGAACACGATGGCGGCGCTGATGTTGGGTTGGGCGATGGGGGACATTGATGAGAAAATTGAGAGAGAGAGAGAGAGAGAGAGAGAGAGATTTGTAAGAGTGAGGAAGAAAGAAGAAATGAAGAATCGGGAGGAGGAAGGAGAGGAAGAAAAAGATGAAGGAAGAAGACGTGTGAAGGAGAAAAAGGATGGAGAGAATGGGTGAAGGAGAAAAAAGAAAGAAAGAGAGAGTGACGAGTTTTAGGGAATGTTTATGCGTAACTAGTGGGTCTGGATTGAAGTTGTTTTCTTTTTGACGAATTCTAAGTTCTAAGTTTCTAACTATTCTCTGGATATA
>OU015761.1:67824303-67941637 GCA_907173295.1 Fagus sylvatica | reverse complement strand
ATACCCATGTTCCAAAATTCTAAGATGTCAATTCATGGTAGGTGTTTGCAATAATAACAATGAAAGATTGTCCATATACTTGGGCCCGGAGGGGGTAAATATGGCTGCACAAGAGTTTAGCAAGTGGGCTTTGAGGTCTTCTTTTGTGGGCTGTGGGCTGAATAAAGCCCTAAGGGAGGCCGGGCTAATCAATTTTAGGCTCATGTCCCTGATCAAAAAGCCTGGTATATAGTTAATACCAATAAAATTCAATCTGGGAAAAGACTTCTCTCTTTACAATCCAATTAAATTTAATCTCAGAAAATACTTCGCTCTGTACAATCTGCTTCTATCTAGCAAAAGAATAAATTTATGCAAGGTTCCCATAATTCCAGGTGGAGAGAATTTAATAAAAAATACCATAGTATGGCCATACAAATGAGATTTCCAGAAACACTTTCAGGGTCTATACATAATAAGCCAGTGACCTTGGTCACTTTGCTTCTTCTTTCTTTTTTTTTTCTTTTTTTTTCAATAACAGCTCGTTTTGTTATTTTTATAGTTAATGTTTGCATCAAATTTCCAATTCTTACACAAGTTGACACAACTAAAAAAATGTAGCCCGTGGTATTGTATGTTTTGGGGTTCATCATTCCCAATGTGTTAAAACTAGGCATAACTCAATCTTCACATACAATCACAACTGAGGGAATGTAAAGTATTTGGGAGATGCTCTATATAAAAGTATCTATATACACCTCATTGACACAGATCGAGATCGGGTGCAATAGTTAAATGTGTAAGGCCGAGATGTATAAATAAGAGCTATAAAAAGAAGAAGTAAAAGAGTAACTAAGCAAAGAAGTAACTTTTTTGGACGTCTGAGATGCAACATTATAAAAACAACTTTTGTGGAGGAAGTTAATGGTAGGATGTAACCACCAATAACTTCCATGATGTAGATGACATGTGTCATGATCTCCAAACTATTGGGAGTAGTATTTTCCTAAAAATAAACCACCCAAAGTAGTTATTAATGGATAGTTATTTGATGGAAATAGCCACCCTTTTGACTATTAATAAGAAGATTTATTCTTCAAAGATGTCTCTACAACTCAACTTCCACAACCCATGTGCAAGAGATCCATTGTGATCTAAAGTGTATTCAAAGTGTGTTCAAAGTGTGTTCTTCAAGTGTATTCATTAGTTGTTCTTATTGTATTTGTACTTTGTAACATTTAGTGCAAAATATCTATGTATTTATCTTGTTGGATCTAAGATTCTACTTCATCCTTCATATTTTGTTGGTGTCATACGAAAAAAGTCATTTATCATTAAGGCATAATTTGGACCAAGTACATCCTTTTGAAGTTCAAAGTTAAATTTGCAATTCTAATTCAAGGTTTATAACAAACTTTGAATAAGTTTGATTTTATATCAAACAATGTCCTTTGAAGTTCACCTTGGCCTTATCACTACAGATATATACTAATGATGTATATCTCTGAACTTGTATGTGATCATAGTCCAATTATTACTAACCAACAATTTTTCTTACTTTTCAATTTAAATGAATGCTAGGCATAGAAATTTTATTGAATTGTTATACTTGTTAGTATTATAATATTAATTTTTATAAGTGCTTACTTTTAGAGTCGGGCATTATAATATATAGGGAATTGATTGGGTCTAGTACTCCATTGCATTGGACCTGGAGCACTGGACCCGTTAAGATGCGGACATATGACCAAAATTGGACACGTGTCACGATCGCAACGGGTCTAGTGCACCGGAGCACTAGACCCAATCCAAGTCCTATAATATAAACCAACCTTAGATACCTCACTCCTTATTGGCCTCCACAAAACTCGATTTCCACTATCATAGGAGGGGAAGTTTTAAAACAGCAAAACAAAAATTATTCACCAACTCCAGTACCTAATCCTAAAGGTCCAATGAATGGGGGTTGTAGTGTCTAACCTCACTTTTAGACTGATAGGCTAAATAAGAGGCCACTAAAGTGTCCTTAAATAATAAATATCCACCCCCATTTTCTCATTAAAAAAAAAAAAAAAAAAATAATAATCCACCCCCAAGTCATATAGATTTGGGAGCAAATCTTTAAAATAACGATTGCCATACGAAATATATAGGTAAGAAGATTGACCTATGAGAATCCTTTTATTAGACTAAAATCTAATGTTTCATGATTTTTGTCATAATCAAGAGCTAACCAAAATATGTAGCATGTACCTAAACATGTGATATACTAATAAAATTATACAAAAAATCAATTGATGTCTTAACTTGATGGCAAGAAATTTTTTACTAAAACTAAAAAAGAAAAAGAAAAAGTAAAGCCTTTATTTTCAGAAAAAATAAAATAAAAATGATTGTGAAGGTTTCAATCTCATGGTCGTAGTTATCAGTAACGTCAGACTTTTTAATTTTGCAAATCACTCTAATTATGCAAGTCAGTGGAGTCCTTCGTGTTTGCATGCTTTGGCATCTGGGACAGTGACGTTTGGATAGGAGTGCAAATCTTTGTGGTGGGCCACTTTCAGCACATTTTCCTTTGAGTTTGTAATTTTCTGCTAGTAAATTACTGTTCTGTCCCTGGTGATGATTCGAGGAATTTACGCTTTTGCAATTAATAATGCTCTCTCCAAAGACCTGGCATTGACTTCAATAGTGGTTTTTCAGTCATTTTGTAGATACTAATGATAGATTGCTAAAGACAGACAAATAGAACGGTACATAGTACTAGATCTTCTTTTCCTGCCTTTTAGTCCCCCCTGTTTCAGTGTCGGAGTGGTTTCCAGAAATATAGGTGATTCTGGGACCAATCCAGCCACAACAGAGCTAGAAAAGGAAATCAAACACCGCCACCGCTGGTAATTTTTTAGAGCATAACTTATTTTGAAAATTTCCTAACAATTGTTAATGTATATGCATGCCTGTTTAATTTTTGGTAATCTTTCTTTAGTGATTGTTAAGTAATAAGAGTCTTGCTTGGTTGGAATTGGTTTTTTTACTTGAATACAACGTATAGTAGTGGTTATGTTGTTTCTTGTAGCCAGGGTGATTAACTTGTGTTGAAAATTATTATTGTTAAAAAAATTGTGGTCGTGATGATGTGATGAAATTCTTTATCTTTATTATCCACAATCTTTTTATTTTCTGTTAGATGCAGTTTTTGGTTTTTAAATCTGGATCGGAACCACCTTGTCTTTCCCAGTGAATCAGAATGAAATTTGGTTTTTCACTTTGTAGATCCAAACAATTACAATTATATGAGAGAATCCGTACGAATTGGAGTTTGAACTCATCATGGTTTTGCCAGATTTTGATGGGGCTCGTGATTTTCCATCAAGGGCCCACTTTTTAATTGCTCTTCTCCTACTTGGGCAAAAAACGTGCTTGGCCAAACTTGATCGATCGAGACATAATGCTCGATTGATTGAGCCTTCATTTTTTTTTTTTTTTTTTTTTTTTTCTTTCTCGATCGATGGATATTAAGTTTCTTGATCGATCAATGAGTTTTTCAATCGAAATCTTGATCAATCGAAATTTAAATTTTTTGATCGATCAAAAACCCCTTTTTCCATCCCCACTTTACTTTCCTCACCCTGTTTTCCTTTCCCGATCAAACATAGCCTAAGGGTTTGGATTGAATAACATCTTCAGCTTGGCCTTACCACAACAAAGGTTTTCAAAAGTTGGTTTTTTTGTGTCCTTATTTTTATTAATCATTTCACGGAAGAAAGGTGTTGGAAAGAGTGGAAAGCCTGTCCTTTACAAGAGTGGCACCTTCCATAGGATTTTTCCTAGCTTCATAATCCAGGGAGGTGATCTTAAACTTGGTAATGGAAGAGATAGAATTAGTCTATGGAGAGAAGTTTGCTGACAAGAACATCATGATATCATGCATACTTGACCAAGAAACACACTAAGACTTGTTAATTATTGGCTGAATATGTGCACTAAATGTATCATAGGTTTGCTGTAAAATGGTTGTTTATAGTGATATAGAAGTAGAGCCTTATGCACTTGTCCCACAATTGGAAACATACAAAGCCTTGAAAGTGTTTATAAGGTAGTACACACACCAACACTTTAAATGAATAAAGTGGACTTATGGACATGTGACTTTATTATTCGCACACGCACACGCGTGCGTGGCATATGGCGTAATGTGGCGTTTTAGTGGCGCACTTGGGCATGAGGCACATGCGCGTGTGATTAAGATCAGATGGTTATCTTTTAATTTATTTAAATTAAATGAGATGCACTGGATCATAACCCATAAAAGTTATTTCTGTGTATAGAAATAACTGTTTATGACAGTTATTAATTATTTTTAACAATTACATTGTTTTGGAATAGTGCCAATTAATGTTTATAAATTAAGGAGTATAATTAATTGTTAAATACATAGTTTCATTTTTAATACTCTTTAAGGGATTACCAAAATTTGCTTTCTGTAATTAATGACTTTATTGTATCTTGGAGGTGAATTGCCTTAACCCGGAAGCAAAACTCGTTTAGAGTGGAGGCAATTATTACCTTAAAGATAGTGTTATCACGCCTCAAAGTCACATCGTTTTTTCTGATCTTATCAAAATCTTCAACATGCCACATGGGATTATAGCCTATGTGAGGTTAATTATGTATGTGTGTACGGAAATATTAAAGATAGATTGCCAACTTTGATTGCTGGCTTCCATTAAAGCCATCTATACTACTTAGTCACCAACTGGCTTTTAAGTGGAAGCTCCACGTGAGGATTCTTTATGTATGGTATGGCAACACTAAGCAATCTTTGGTGGCTTTGCTTCAGAATCAAGTTTGCTCTTTTAATAGGAACCAGCCGACTTATTTCACTATAAATACATTGCAGCTCGGTTTTAGTGCATGAGGAGTGAGTGCCACTAAAGAAAATTTCAGATTGTTTTCTAGTCTTTCCTATTTTGTTAGAGAGTCATTTGGGTATATTTGGGATTTGAGATATATGAAAGTATCTGTACGTGATATATGTATTCTCTCCATCTTTGTTAGTGGAATTTCTCCTCATTATCACCTGTCGATGTTGGCCAAAAGCCGTATCATGTAAATATTTGGTGTTCTATTGGTTGAGTGTGATTGTGTCTTCTTCCAAATTTGAGTGTGATGTTCCTATTTTTTTATTTGGAGATCTTTCTCAAACCCATAATATTTTCACAATCAATATTGTATGGGAGTGCTTGTACAACACTAGCATACTTCATTCCCCCCAACTCTTAATTCGAGTAATAGTGGTACTAATATTGTTCTGTTGTATCTTGTGTACATAGCTTTTGTCAATGGCAAATGCTTGCCTTGACACCTACAGTCCACAAATGTCATTTCCTAGAAAATGTTGCTAAAAGGACCACATTTTCTTTGTTTGTTTGTTATTGATTCTTTTCTTAGTCATTGTAGCATGGTTGGTTAATTAGGGTTGGTTGTTTTGTTCAAGATTATTGACAGCCCTTTCTTTTGTGTTGTTAATTAATGATTCCTTAACCTTTACTTTTACTTTATTTGTTAAAAGATAAGTTACTTATTACATGCTTCATTTGGAGTTACCTATTACATGCTTCCTTTGGAAATCATTTAGTCATTAATTTTACCCAAAATTTATTTCCATTTTGGCTTTCATTGCAGTTTTACGTTTCCAATGTCCACATTTTACCTTTATTGCAGAAAAGTGAGTACAAATGAATTATATCTCTGAATTTGTAAGTGATCCAAGTCCAATTTTGCTAAGAAACAGCTTTTCATACATTGTAATGCTTGTTAGTACTATAATTATCAGTAGTAATATGTTGGCATTTTAAATTTCTCCTATGGTACATTTGGATAGAGGAATTAAAAAAAAAAAAAAAAAGATTTGGATTTCAATCTTTAATTTAAATTAATGACTTGAATAAAGTGTGAAATGATAGAAATTTTTCCATTGATAAGATTTATGAAGGGATTTGAGTTTTATTAATATGTGGATTTGAAATGATTAGGTGAGAGATGTCAGTTCAAATTCATAATATCAATTTTTTTTTTAATAGCTACATCTCATAAACTCACATCATTGTGTGTTGTTAAATTTATATCAAGTAATTTATAATAACAATTGTTCTTCAAATCCTTCCTTAAATCCAAACGCAACCCCAGTAATGTACTATGTAGAGTTACTGAATTCAATGAAAAGCTAAATTACTTTACTACCATGTATGCTGATTGCTGACATTCTACATTAATTATTTAATCATAATTGCAGTTGTAGTTTATAATTTTCCATTAGTCTAAGGTCTTTTTATCTCGTGTAAACTTCCTATATTTTCTACTTCATTCTAATGTTTTGGCATTTTTGTAAGCCACCAATACTCTTAACAGTCATTTCATTTACTGATAATATGTAATAACCAAAACATGTCCGATTAAATCTGAATTTAAGCTTATATGTGTTTCTAGGGATTGCTTGGTAGTAAATTTAGTAGAAAAATGATGTTGTTAACCACAACTTTATGTTCTAGATGAAAACCATTTGTCTGAGAAACATATTGCTATAAAATATGGTCAAAGTTTTTAGTTCTATTAGTCGCTCATATCATTTTGCATTTCTTTTCCTAGCCTTATCATTTTTAAATCTGTGATAGATCAGGAATAGGGGGAAATGATTCTCTCCCATTGCATCCTCCAATTTCCTTCAATTTTTAACTAGAATTATAACATGTGACACTTAATTGTTTAAGTGTTTATATTTCACCCAACTCAAAATATTGATCCTAATTAACAATAAGATTAATTGTTTTCTTAAAGGAAGAGTGTGTATGTGTATAATTATTGGTGCATTGTGAATATATATATATATATAAAGGAAAATATCTAGTGGAGGAGAAATTTTATATGCAATGAAGGCAAGATAATTGAAATTCAAAAGTTTCTTTATTTAATTATTGGCGAAGTCAATCTTTGAATTGTTATTTTTATTTTTATTTTTTTCTGGCCTTGTGTTACATATTGTTTCATGATAGGTTGCATAGTTGATTTCTTTTCTTTTTTACAGGTGTTCTTTTTAGTTGGTTAGGATTTTTTGCCATGTTGTTGTCTAAAAGTTTGTATCCTGTTTTGTGTATAGCCTTGTAGCTTATTGCATGATTGCATCTTCTTATTTGACAAGTATATGGATTGAAAACAGAAATGTTTCTCTTATTCATTTTCTTTGTCCACTTTCCCCCCCTTTTTCTGAAATTTGAGTTATTTGGATATCTTATTTTCCTTCACTACTACTAGGTTTGCTAATTGTATTTTAATAGTTTCTAATATCTATATAATTCGATTTATGTGAATTCGCATATTGATATATTCATTTATTTGTTATTCCTAAGTTTTTACCTATGATCTAATCATATTTATGTACATTATCTGTAAGGATAAAAGTTACTACTCTTATGTAAATAATATTTAAAATTTCATTATTTTTATGCTATTAGTTTTTTGATAATTAAGTTCGTTATAGTTTTAAACAAGCAATTTTCTTTTGGTATTTCACTTCCTCCTTTGGTTAGCATAAACTAATATTGTTAGTTCTTTAATTATAACTTGTATATTTTCGTTTTATACTTTTTCTTTCTTTCGCTTATTATCCACGATTTTGTTTAAAATGCATAATATTGTTAGAGAATTGCATTGACTAGTTTATTTAAAGCATTCTTTTCCTTTTCTCTATGTTCAGAGCAATTCGACGTGCACTATATTTAAGTCTTTAAAGGAGATTATTACCAAGGATAGGGATGGGAAACTAAAGGTAATTGTTGCTGAAAAGATGACATGTCCAAGTAAGAATTTGAGACTACTCATGTTGACCAATATACTGAGGTAAAGTAAAAAGAAAAAATGGATTCTAAGAATCTATATATTTCTCAGTTTATATAATGCGTGTAATTAGTAATAAATTTTTAGAAATGTGCTTATTAGTAATTAGTAATAATTTTTTTGCTTTTTAAAAAAATGCCATGATTAGTTCTGTTGCGCCTTTTTACATTGTGTTCATTTGATTTCTCAATAAGGAAGAATTCTGGTACGTACTAGACAGTATCCTTCCCTATGGTGATTACTGAACAAGAAAAAATAAGAAACGTTGGATTTTATGGAGGAAATCCTGACCTCAAGAGTCCAATATTGGATAATAATTTTCTGGTGTCTTCTTCTATTTATTACTTGTTTTTTTTTTTTAATGATAGAAATTCTAATCTAAACTCACACACATGTATATTTTGAAAATCTCAAGGATCGAACCCACCCCCTCATAGAGGGGGGGCTTTTTAGGGAGGGGGATTACCATTGAGCCGAATGTCCAAGTAGCTTCTTCTGTTTATTACTGACTCTTAGATAATGGATACAAATAACAAAACAGAGAAAAATAAGGTTCTGCTCCTACATAGTAGATAACAGTAACTCAACAACAAACTCCTACTAGGACTCCACACTATCCCAACTAATCCTAACGTTACAGACTTATTCAAATAAAATCAAATACCAATGCTAAAAAGAAGGAAACAATCAACTAAGAAATAGATAACAACTTCGTAACAACTCCTAGGATTAGTACTGCCACTTGATGCACGTATCAAATTCCTCCCCTCTTGCAAAGGCCCTTGTCCTCAAGGCCATATTCAGGAAACTGAAGCTTCATAGCCACAAGATCTTCCCAAGTTGCATCACTAGCTGGTAAACCTTGCCACTGTACCAGAACTTCTTCTCTGTTGTGTCTTTTACGATAATCAAGTACTGCCATAGGTCTTACCCCTAGTGTCTCACAATTTCCAACTGTAATGGGCAATTGAGGTTCAGCCGAAATCTTATCACCCAATTTCTCCTTCAGTAAAGACACATGGAACACAGAATGGATACGAGACCCAGCTGGTAATTCTAACTTGTAAGCCACTTGTCCAATACGCTGCAGGATACGAAATGGACCATAGAAACGTGGAGAAAGTTTTGCATTTCTTCTCATTGATACTGAAACTTGTCTATATGGCTGGAGCCACACATAAACCCAATCGCCTATTTCAAAATTTTTCTCACGGTGCTTTGAGTCATAAGTTTTTTTCATTCGGACTTGAGCCAATTTGATGTTCTCCTTAAGACCTTTCAGAACTACGTCCCTCTGTAACAACTCATCTTCAACTGCAGCAACCTTGGCTGTTCCTGGAACATAGGCTAATAAACTTGGTGGTTCTCGAACATAAACAACCTCAAATGGAGTCCTTTTAATGGCGGAATGCCAACTTGTATTGTAACAATATTCTGCCCAACAAAGCCATCTGACCCACTGCTTAGGCTTGTCACTGGTGAAGCACCGTAAATACATTTCCAAGGTGCGGTTCACTACTTCGGTTTGCCCATCTGTCTGAGGGTGGTAAGTCGAACTAAAATTAAAACTCGTCCCATTGAGACGGAATAATTCAGTCCAGAATCCACTTGTGAAAGTAACATCTCTATCACATTCAATTGTTCTTAGCATGCCATGGAGCTTAAAAATATTCTCAAAGAAAATATGAGCAATACTCACAGCAGTGTAAGGATGTGAAACAGGCATAAAATGAGAATATTTGGAGAGTCTATCAACAACAACCATAATAGTGGACTTACCTTGAGAGAGTGGTAAACCATCTATAAAATCCATTGATATGTCCTCCCATACTCTGTTAGGAATGGATAAAGGTTGCAAAAGTCCTGCTGGAGACCCCTCCTCTACCTTATGCTTTTGGCAAATTTCGCACTTCTTAATGAAAGCTTTAATATCTTCTCTCATTTTCAGCCAATAGAAATTTGCCCGGACTTGCTGGAAAGTCTTATGGAATCCTTCATGTGAGCTCCCATGGAATTGATTAATCATGTCTTGCTTCATGTGTGAATCTGAATCCACATAAATCCAACCTTTGAACATGAGTAGTCCATCTCTAACTTCCCATGGTCTTACTACCTCATCTTCTTGGACTCGTTGTACTATCTGCTTCAATTGGGGCCGAGAGTGTTGCTCTTCTCGAATAGCATCAACCCAGTGAAGAATTGGAGATGATAGTGCTAGTAGTTGTTCCTCCTTGGTTCCTTCATCACGCCTCGATAAGGCGTCAACCAGCTTATTTTCACTTCCACGTTTGTACTCAATGGAAAAGTCGAACCCCATGAGTTTATATAACCACTTTTGTTGGGCTTCCATGGCTATCTTTTGTGACTATATGTATTGTAGGCTACGTTGATCCGTTCGCACTACAAATTTCCTACCTAAAAGGTAATGCTTCCACTTGCGTACAGCCATTACCAAGGCTAACATCTCCTTTTCATAGGTGGACATCATTAAATTTTTACCATGCAAGGCTTGGCTGTAGAAAGCAATTGGTCGATCTTGCCGCAAAACAGCACCTATTCTCGTGCCAGATGCGTCACATTCAACCACAAATTGCCGAGCAAAGTCAGGAAGGACCAAAACTGGTGCTCGAGTCATGGCATTTTTGAGCTTTTCAAATGCAGTGACTGCCTTGTCAGACCATTGATAAGAATTCTTTCGGAGCATTTGAGTGAGTGGTGCTGCAATCTTTCCATAATCTTGAATGAATTTCCGATAATAACCTGTTAACCCAAGGAATTCCTTCATGGCACGAGGTGAGCAAGGTTGTGGCCACTGTACCATTGCTGAAACCTTTTCAGGGTCAACACATACTCCATCTTGAGAAATAATATGGCCCAAGTATTATAGTGCAATTTGCCTAAACTTACATTTTCCCCGCTTAACAAATAAATTTTTTTTTTCTTCAGGATGGCCAATATTAACTTGAGATGTTTTAAGTGATCTTCCTAGGTAGTACTATACACTAGAATGTCATCAAAGAAAACAAGAACATACCTGCATAATTGTTCCTTGAACACCTCATTCATCAATGCTTGAAAGATGGAAGGAGTGTTCGTCAATCCGAACGGCATCACCAAGAATTCAAAATGGTCATGGTGTGTGCGAAATGCTGTCTTGGGTATATCACTAGCTTGAACCCGATCTTGGTGATAGCGAGATCGTAAATATAGCTTTGAAAAAAATTTGGCTCCATGGAGTTCATTTAACAATTCATCTATGATTGGAATGGGGAACTTATCTTTGATAGTGATGCGGTTCAATGATCTGTAATCCACACACATCCACCATGTGTCGTCTTGCTTCTTCACTAAAACCACTGGAGAGGAAAATGGACTGTTGTTATGGCATATCACTCCTGTGGAGAGTAACTCAGCCATTAATCTTTCTATCTTGGCTTTCTGGTAGTGCGGATATCGGTATGGCTTTGAGCAAACTGGTTGACTTCCAGGTTGTAATGGGATGCAATGGTCTTGTGCTCGGTTGGGAGGTAACCCCATGGGCTTCCTGAAAATTCCTTGAAAAGATTCCAGAAATTATTGGAGTTCTATTGCAACTTCTTCCTCCTTGGCTGCCTAGATGTTGCTATCCAAGGCCACAATCTATACCAGTGCTCCAATGGGGTTCTTTCCTACTTCCTTCTCCATGTCTTCTCCTTCTATCACCTGATCTGTTAACCCTTTCAAGATCACTTGCTTGCCAGCCCATTGAAACTTCATGACTAACTTAGAGAAATCCTACATAATTTCACCCAAGGTCCGCAACCATTGAGTTCCCATAACCACTTCATACCCTTCCAATGGCAAGATAAAAAAATCAAATCGGGCTATGAACTTCCCCATCTTGATTGCTACTCCAACACATTTTCCTTTGCTTATGAGTTTCTCACCTGAAGCCACCATCACTCTATTTTTTGGCCCTTTCATGAGATGAAGTTGAAGCTTTCGAGCCAAAGTCTCACACACAAAATTGTGAGAACTCCTAGAGTCAAGTAGAATGGTTGTTGGAATGGCTTGGACCGCTCTTGCAACTCTCATAGTATTTGGAGCATTGCCTCCACTAATGGCATGGAGTGATATACCCGGTGTCTCTGCCTCTTCTACATTTTCTAGCTCCATATCACTATCTTCTTCGTCTTCTGAACATGCTTCAATAACGAATAATTTTTTACAATGATGTCCTGGCACAAATTTTTCATTACAATTGTAACAAAGCCCTTTCACATGCCGTTCTTGCAATTCAGTGGGTGTCATTCGTCGTAGTAGAAACGGTGATTTTGGTTTAGTTTCTTCCCTTGCCATGGCTGAAAATTTTTTGTGGTTAGCTGTGTAGATGGTGTGTTTCGCTGTAAGGAGCTATTTCGGGCTTCAAAAAGCCTAGCCAACCCAATAGCAGAAGATAAATCCTCTAGCCTCCCTGCTAGCACATTAGCCTTAATACTTTCCTTTAATCTGTTCACAAAACAACTTACTTGACGCACAGGTGGGAGATACCCAGCCTTAGCCAAGAGTTGTTCAAACTTGGTCTGGTACTCCTTCACGCTACTCAGCTGTTGTAACTTGGTCAGTTCTTCGAAGTAATTGTAGAACTGAGTGGGTCCGTAACGGGCTAGTAACCCCGCCTTGAAGGTTTACCAATCAATTGTCTCTGTCTCTTACTGCAACAATTGATACCACAGTTGTGCCTCCCTTCAAGATGGAACGAAGCCAACTCCACTTGGTCTGTAGCCGATGTCTCATGGAATCGAAAAAATTGTTCCGCTCTGCATATCCAATTCGTTGGATCTTCTACTCCATTGAACCTTGGGAATTCGAGCTTCACCAAATGCGGTGTATAGGAATGGTAATGGCTAGTGCGACTACTTCCCTTAGGACGCTTGTTATTGCGAGACTGAGAGCTCTCTCCCTCCTTACGGTTGGAAGACATCATGACCACCTTTGCATAAATGTCTGCCATCTTCTCCATCAATTGTTGTTGGTTGCTCATGAGAGAACCTATAGTTTTCTCTAACTGTTCCACGCGTTGATCCATGTCGAGGCTCTAATACCAACGTGGTACGTACTGGACAGTATCCTTCCCTATGGTGATTACTGAATAAGGAAAAATAAGAAACGTAGGATTTTATGGAGAAAATCCTGACCTCAAGAGTCCAATATTGGATAATAATTTTCTGGTGTCTTCTTCTGTTTATTACTGACTCTTAAATAATGGATACAAATAACAAAATAGAGAAAAATAAGGTTCTGCTCCTACATAGTAGATAACAGTAACTCAACAACAAACTCCTACTAGGACTCCACACTATCCCAACTAATCCTAACGTTACAGACTTATTCAAATAAAATCAAATACCAATGCTAAAAAGAAGGAAACAATCAACTAAGAAATAGATAACAACTTCGTAACAACTCCTAGGAGTAGTGCTGCCACTTGATGCACGTATCAAATTCTTGAATGATTAATTTGTAAAAACCCTTGGTCCAATCTATTAAAATCATTTGGTTGCTGAATGTAGAAGAAAATATAACAAGAAAACACTTAAATCTGTATTTTTCAATACACTGGCAAGATACAAAATGCTTACATTATTATTTAAATTGTGGCAAGTTCGCATCGAGCCATCAAGAACATAGTAAGTGCAGCCAAACCCTTTCACAATAGATTTTTTTTTAAAACCGTTTTTAGAGCTTAGAAATTTGAAATAGCATTATAATCTCAGTCCTTGACCATCAGCCCCAACTTAATAGATATAGATTTTTAAGATGAATATGTTTGATTTTTATTTTTATTTTTTCGTTGAGAATTTAAAGAAGAAAGAAAGGCAGGTAACGGGAGACAATTAATTAGATACATTATAACCATATTTTATATTAAGTTATCTTCCTATATTAGCAAATGAAGAAATTCAACAAACAAAAATGAAGAAGAAAAACTGATACTTTTTCTATTAATCCAACCTGTCTATTGGATTGACTATTTTGGAGTTTTGTTTTTGTACACTTATTGTCTATTGACTCTATTCAACGTCGCAATATTGTATTTTGCAAACATTTATGTAGTTTTGGAAATATATTTTTTTAATGACGATGAGATTTCTATACTGTACTTAGCATTTCATTTTTTTACAAATTAAAATGAGCAATGCTACAGACACAAACATTTTCACAACAGTATTGAGTTGTCAGGTTTTTATTAATTTTCATCACTTATATCATTTTATTATTTATCATTCACAGCTTAACACTTCAACATTATTGTGAAATTATTATGAAAATATTGTATATGTAGTTTTATTGAATTAGAATACGTAAATTTTGCTTTATATTAGTTTAGTCAATGGCATACCAAAAATCAATAGAGAATAAATTCAATAAGGATCAGGTGTAAAAATAAGGTTTTACACCCTCCAATACCATCCTGTCACATCAATTTTTTGCAATTAAGAGTTTAAACACAACCACACACAATCACACCCACTCATACCTACAATAATCAGAAAATTAAAAATCAAACCCAAAGAAACGTTTTCACCTCTACGCCGTCGAGCCAAGCAATCGCCAGAGACGCGACCGACCCCGAGAATCCTTTTGTGACGGTGTCGGATCTAGAAAAGATGTCGGAGCCACTGTGGGCTTTCTCCCTCAATTGAAATCTACCCATCCTGAGCTTTCTCTTTTTTGCTCCTCTCTTTCTAATGTATAGATCAGTTTCTCATAGATGGTTTCGGTTGCTCTTTGAATCAATTCCCTCTTGTCCATATAGATATTGTAGAAAAGGTATGTTGGTTTTTCATTGTTATACTGTTGGGTTGTCATTATAGGAAATTGAAAATTGTAGTTAACCGAATATATTGAAAAAAAAAAAATCAAGCTGGCACATGCATCTAGTCTGGGAGCAAGAAAGAGTTTTGATTGTTAAAATCAAGATGCAGTTTTCTTCTTTGTTGTTTGTTCATATAAACTTTTGTTTGCTTTTATTAAAGTTGCTCATAAGAAGCAACTGTTCTTGACTCAACAACATCAAGAAATTAGACATAGACCACCACGCCCACAGTGGCTTTGGCATCTTTTCCAGAATCCAAAGATGTTGCCGGAGGATTCTTGGGTCGACAGCGTCACCGGTGACTGCTTGGCTCGATTGCATGGAGTTGAAAATGTTTACTTTGGTTTTGGTTTTAATTTTTCTGATTATTGTATTTTGTAAGAGTGGGTGCGGTTGTGTGGGGTACTGTTTAAACTCTTATTTGCAATTATTTGCAAAAAACTGATGTGGCAGGATGGTATTGGAGGGTGTAAAACCCTACTTTTGCACCTGATCCTTATTAAATTTATTCTCAAATCAATAACATGCACGTGCAACCCTTACCAGTGGCATTTATTTTTTTGTTTTGATAATTTGATGGTTGGAAAAGTAGGGGTTTGATTCTGAATTTTTTTGTTGAAAACATCAGGAAGTGTTACTTGAACTACAAATATCTTAAAATTCAAAGGTTCGTACTACGTGCATAATTCAAAGTATAAAAAAGCGCAACGACAATAGGTGCGTTACTTTCTATCCCTGGCCCCATTATTTTATTCAAACTGTATTCCATCAGGGGCGGCGCCACTTGTAGCTCAGGGTGTTCAAGTGAACACCCTGAGTTCTTAAAAAAATGCATGAGTTCTTACAAAAATGCAAAAAAAAAAAATTTATATATATATTGAAGTATTGAACACCCTCAAATAATATTGAACACCCTAGTTGAGATCCTGAACACCCTGCAGCCTCTTTTTCTTCTTCTTCTTCTCCGCCCCTTCTTTTTCTCTGCCCATTCTTTCTTCGTTCTTTTACTTTTTGTTTTGCTGAAACACCCAGCTGTTTCCTATTTCATTTTCTTTGTTTTATGTGCATGCCTTCTTTGTATGTGGTCACTGTCCTTCCACGTGTCAACTATGAGTATGAGTAAAACAAAATTTTTGACAGTGTGAACTATGAGTATGGAGCTTTGAATTTTTCTGACAGTACTTTTTCTATTGTTTTGAGAAAATGAGAAGTAATCCTCTTTTTTTTTTTCCTTTTTTTTTCCTGAATGTTTTGAAGAAGTATCTATTTAAATATTAAAATAAATTTTGGTGTGTTTATTTTTTCATTATTTAATATAAGCGTCCATTATTATTATTGGGACTAACATTTATACTAAAGATTGATATGAAATAAAAGTTTATAATTTAAAGAATCTTAATATTAATTGATACCAAAATATTTCATTTTTCTGCCAAACTGACACGGCTTCCGATACAGTATTAACAACATTGCTACCGACTCGACACATTAAATAAAATATTAAATACTTTTTACTTAAGTGCCAAAGACCTATCCTATTTAATATTCTACTTCATTGTATATATCTTGTATATGCTATTTTATTCTCTTTGTCTTTGAAAGCAAACCACTTCACCCTTAATTATTTTATTTCTCAGAATGATCTTAACGGTTTATATAATTAGAAGGAAATTTTAAAACTTTACTGTCTTTGTAATTTTTTTTAATGATATCAGTATATTCAAATTATCATTTTATTAGATTTGTATAATTTTAAGTTTTTTAATGACTATTTAAATTTTTAATAGTAATTTAAGTTTTTTAATGAACACCCTGAAAAAATTTCCTGAAGCCGCTACTGATTGCCATTGACTTCTTCTTTTAATCTTTTAAATTAATTTATAAAACTTCTTTTTTAGGTAAAACGAAAATAATTATATTTTAACCATGAGTAAATTTTCAATTTAATAATTTTTTTCATGACGGTTGAGGTTATGTGGTGTAATTAATGTATGATAAAAATGATGTCAACGATGGTCCCACATCAAGAAGTTATAAAGAAAATTGTGAAATTTATCAAAGATATTACAAATTTTTCTACACAAAGTTTACAAACTGATATGTTAATGAATGTAAATGATGGATTTCAAAACATAAGAAATGCATGTTTGAATTACCTTTTTTCTTTTTCTTTTTTTTGATTGGTGAAGCATCAATTTGTAAAGGTTATGTAGTAAAATTTGTAGCATCGATCTCTTCCATTATTCAATCACAAAATAAAAATTAATATATTTATTTATTATATTTGAAGTGACAATCATTACAGGGTAATTCTACAATACCCAGTGTGGGTACCGGTACCTCTAATAGATAAAACATGAACAACACTGATGGTACCTACATCACATTACTTGGTACCTTAAATTTTTATTTATTATTTAAATTTAATATATATAAAAATATCACATTGGATAGTACCAACATCACATATGATGGTACTTATACCACATTTGATAGTACTAATTGAGTGGCTACCATACCCACAAAAAGAGTGTGGATATTGTGGAATGACCCTTCATTGTCACGTTAATTTATAAGTATTTTGCAGTAAAATTTGTAGTATTTTGACATTTTCCTAAATGTTAATGGATAAATATTTTCCTAGAAATGTTAATGATAACCTTCTCAAACAGCCTGGTGCGTGTTGACATTGTCCAGGCTAGCTCTCCAAACACAACACTTAATTTTATTGGGGACACTAAGTGACCAATTGCTCTTCCAAATCTTCCTCAATGGCCAACTGGTAGAAACACTTAGTTAACTGATTCAATAGTTGGACTAATAATTAATTTATTTTTAAAAAGTATAAATCAATTAAAAAAAATACATAAGAAAACAAACATAAACTATACAAAGCTGACCTGGTATTGAATTTAAACATAAACATGCAACTAGACCAAACATTAATAATAATATAAAAAATTGATAAAAAAAAATCTTAAATATAGAATTTAATGTTCTTTTATATATAAAAATGACTCTAGGATACTTGAATTGATTTTTTGACTACTTATTTATTTCAATTCAATTTAAAAGATAACTTAAAAGCTATAAATAAAAGTGCAAAATTGAAAGAAGATGTTTTTAATCAAAATAACTTCACGTTAAAAAACCAAACAAATAAAACATGTGGTTTCGTATTTAATTAAAAAATGGTGGTGGTTTTTTTTTTTTTTTTTAATTTGAAAATCAAGTATTTTCTCCATATAGACCTATATTTTTTCAAGATTCAATGGTTCGAGACAATACTGATAACTTTGGTTGAAAGTATATGACAATCACACTTAATTTGTTATCACCCTAACTCAGGGTTTAATTTATTTATTTTTTATTTTTGATATCCTTGGGTGTCTGGGTCAGGTTTCGTAGATACGCACCTCGATTAATCCCAAGGGGACACGTAACACCTAGTATATCGACTTGGATAGTGGCCTGGGACTCGAACTAGTGACTATTGGGAGCACACCAAGACCAGAAGTGACTATCCCCTCAGGGTCAGGGTAATTTATTACTTTTGAAATTATAGGTTTAATTTTTTATTTTTGAAACTATAAAGTTTAATTTTTATCACTCTTAAACTATTTTTTTTTTTTTTTTTTCATGTGAGGTTAGAACTTAATTATGTGGCTAACATACTATTTTATGATGCATCTATATATTATCAATAAATAATTCACAATTTCTTGTGATATTATATACAATATTTTGTGGTGTAAAATATTAGTATATTGATATAGCTCTACTTAATTTGGTAGACTTGGTTATAAATGAGCTCATTGTAGTCCTTGACTTGACCATATCCATCAGTGATGTAGCCTATCATTATAGGTACATTGTTGGACCATGATGGAAAGGAGGTGCAAGTTAAAATAGCTCAGACTATGAAAGACAGAAAGGACTAGTCTTTTGATGGTCAGTGCATAACAATCTCGACAGTCCTTCCATAATGAGATTTATGCACGTTGAGCTTGGCCAAAATAATATTATGTGTCATTGCCAGTAACTTGACAATAACAAGAAAAGTGTATGCATACCTACAATTTGCCAATTTTTAATAATGAAAAAAAATCATTTTTGTTATTCACTAATTTATATTTAATTTTACAAATGTAAAAGGCAGATTTGTAAACTTTGGTATTGTCAAGGCTTATTTGGATATGAACGGTAGGTGTAACATGCATGCATTGGTATGAAGTTACATGAACTAATGACTCATTAATTGTTTTGTTAATTAATGAATGTAACATATCTTATGTTACATGTAATAGTCATTACGTTTAGAGAGGATTTTATGGCTAGTCATGTCCTTTCTAGAAATTATAAATATATGTCAAGGCCACACATGCAAAAGGGTGTGAGAAGAGAAAAACTCTTATTAATTCTAACTAGCTGGGGAAACCATCCTGATTGCTAGTGAGGTTCTTGAGCATTATAAACATGTAAGATATTTCTAACATTTGATCCAAAATTTATTAATTAAAATTGTAGTTTATGTGTTATTACTTTTGTTCATATTATAATTGTTAATTCGTAAATATTTGATATTTATTTCTCTTGAATTATTAGTATAATTCCTTTAGTAGGGTCAGATGTGATTTTTTCATTTTCAATTATCTTTTTGTAAGTTTTTTCTTTGGTGAGCTATTGCTTAAGGTGAGGGTCTAACGACATGTGTGTGTTTGTCAACACAATCGCGGGGAGATCATAGTCATTGCAATGGAATGGGACGGGACGACGTTGTGCTACCGAGCTTTTGATCTGTGATGCAACCAAGAAAAGAGGGATCCCATCTCTCATTCACGAACCGTACACAGTCTCAGACTCTCAGCGCATATACCATTCAGCTTAAAATCTAAGATTAACCCATAGCACATTATAAAAAGCATACATATATAAAATCCATACAACAAATTGAACCAAATAATAAAATTGTTATATCATCTGCATCTCTGCTAGTGCTTTTTTAATTTTTGGGCACTGAATATTGCTATACATTATAGTGATAAAGAAGTAGGTCCGCGAACATATGTTCATTGGGCAGAGAGAGAGAGAGAAAGAGAGAGAGAGTGCTTGACAGTTCAATGACCGTAACCACTAGTTTTTCTTCAACATATTTTGTTCTTCTCCCTGTAGGATACTGCTAGCCTCATGTGCCAGTAGTGCTCATAAGAAACAGATGATTGCGAGAAGCACAGTTGATATAGTACGTATATAATAAAACTGGATTAAAATCTTTTAAATTTTTTAAGGCAATTCCATCATGAATTATTTTTTTTATTTTATTCATTATTTTTTTATAAATAAATTGATAAAATCTTAGGAATTATCTTTAAGAGATTCTAAATTTAAAAAGGATATCTAATATGAAAATAAAACGTTGGATGATCCCGACACAGAATAAAGCTTGACAGGAGTCATATGATCTTGAAGTGACAGCTCTCGTTGATTTTAGTATGTGTTTGAATAAAACGTTGGATGATTGCATATGGGGGAGCACATGCATAGGAAAAGTGGGGATGCATAGATTTGAGAAGAAAAAGTAAGACTGTACCCTTTTGTCTTCTTTCCGCCAAAAAAAAAAGTGGATTGTGGTTGACATTCTATTCCATGTATTAGGAACAGGAAAAGTTGTAATGGAGAAGCCGCAATAAATAGGAAAACAGCAACATTAGAGTACTAATATCAGGCTCAACAAAACAATTTATTTTTATTTTTTTAAATTTGTTAAAATAGGACTAAACTTATCTAAAAAACTCATGCATCAAATTCATTAGCATTTAGACCAAATTTAATTTAGAAACAATATCTCAATAACTCCAATTGGATATTGTAGTAGCTCAATAATCTCTTTTCAAAGCCTAAGAATAGGGGCCTTTCAAAGAGGGATGAAAACCAGATTGAGGAAGATGCAAGACTCCAACCGATGAAGATTTGTTGAGAAATTTTGTGTTATTCTGGGAAAATTTTCAAAGCCTAAGAATAGGGGCCTTTCAAAGAGGGATGAAAACCAGATTGAGGAAGATGCAAGACTCCAACCGATGAAGATTTGTTGAGAAATTTTGTGTTATTCTGGGAAAATTGTAATTTGTTTGTATGTGAGGGAATTAGTGCTAATGAGAGAGAGAGAGAGAGAGAGGGAGGATTTTGATTGCTGACTGAGTTTTTGTGTGAGGAAGATTCTGGTGGAGATTTAAGAAATGTGAGAACATAGGGAGGAGATATAAGAGAATGGGGTAAGGGGCTGCATAGGTAGGGGTTGAATGTGAAAGTCTAAAAAAGAACAATAAAAAGTAAAAAATTAATATTCAAATAGGATCGATGGAGAAAAAAATAGAAAGTCGGATGTAGGGAAATGTGAAAAATGTTATAGTTAAATAGAAAAGTGGGCTTTTATCTTAAATATAACCAAAATTACATTGACGTTGATATGAATACTCTTACCAACCCAACAAATTTCACTTTTTTTTTTCTTTCACAAATTATAGACTAGTGCACCATCAATTTTAAGCCAAATTACATTGTTATTGTAGTTTTTAGTCCAAATTATATTGTTGGTCTCTAAAGTTTACATGTTTAGCTCTTTTAGTCCCTGAAGTTTCAAACAAGTGATTTTAATCCTAAAGTTTTTTTTTTTTTTTTTTTTTTTTAAATTAAATAAAAAATAAAAGCTCTTAATGGTCATTCCATCCACTTCCGTTAAACTAAAAATTGATATGCCATCATTCCGTTGGATACAAAGCGACCAAAAAAACTCATTTATCTATTAGTACGACCTATTTTTATTTTATCTTAAATCTAGCTTATTCTGTATTAGTTCAAATAAGTACAAACCTTTATTTAAAGGCCACTACATTAATAAGAAAGATTGCCAAAGTTTACACAAAAAATATTGAGTTGTTATTTTCTTTATGATATCATTCTTACTAGAGATTAAGATGGCTGGCCCGATTGAAAGCTTTCTTGAAAGGAGGATCATGGACAGGAAGATTTGTCTGGGCTGTGTGCCGAGTGTGTGCGTGCTTGTCTACTATTTGTATTTTATTTAGGCTTGCTCATGATGTCTAGAGGTATGTATCTAAACCCTAACCTTTATTGATTATTTGTGTTCTAGTAGCTAGCATGTGTGTTACTCAAAATTTTACAATTTGAGCATTGATTTGATTCATCATAGATTTTTCTTTTCATATGATATTTGAAATTTGGTCTTATTAGACTAAGCTATTGATATATCTTAAATTCATGGACTCCTTGTTATATAATGAGATATTAGAATCCTCATTGTTATGCAATAATGATATTAAGAATGTTTATCATTTGGTTTTGAATTGATATGATAAAACAATATGTGAGGAAGGCATGTATATCTATTTTGTGTATATATATTATATACGTTGGAATAGAAGTGATATCGAAATATTTCGTTCCAATTTACAAACCGGAATGATCACCGGAACATAATTGACAATTTTGCTTACAAGCCGGCCACAATTGGTGTCATCTTTTTACTTTCGAACAAAGAAATCATGGAATTTTGTTTCCAAATATAGATTTCAATTTTTAACATAACTAGGTTGGAGGATGTTTTATTTATTCTGAGAGCTGTATTAAAGAACAAAGAGAGGTGCTCTATTTTGGAGAATTTTATTGAAGAAGAAAGAAAGGCACATAATTATATTACTGTGAATTTTTTCTTTGGTGATCTATGGCTAAAGGTGAGGGCCTTGCTATTGGCATCGATTTGCGGGAACGACATGTTCGAGACTTTGATTGGTGATCGGTGATCTGGCCAAGAGAGAAGGATCAACATCTCAAAGTAATCCAAGATAAACCCAAATTCACATAATAAAAGACATACATATATAACTCAGAGAACACAGATTGAACTAAATTACAAAAAGTTTATATCATCTGCCAAGAGAGAAGGACACCATGTCTGTTTGCAACTTCAGGAACCTTAGCTACTCACACAGAGTCTCAAAGCAGTCCAAGATAAACCCAAATTCACATAATAAAAGACATACATATATAACTCATAGAACACAGATTGAACTAAATTACAAAAAGCTTATATCATCTGCCAAAAGAGAAGGACACCATTTTTGTTTGCAACTTCAGGAACCTTAGCTACACATAGAGAGTCTCAAAGCAATCCAAGATAAACCCAAATTCACATAATAAAAGGCATCATATATAACACATAGAACGGATTGAACTAAATAACAAAAATCTTATATCACCTGCTAGAAAGTGCGTGGTGTTTTTTTTTTTTTTAATATATATATATATTAGATACTGCTGTATAATATAGATAAAGAAAAGAAGGTTGGTACACTGAACACATATATTGATCGGCCCTAGGGGACGGAGGTGCTCCCGTTGGGCATAGAGGGAGGTGCAGGACACTTCTGCAGTGAGCCAATCAATGGAGCAGTGTTGGACTCATTGTTGAAAGCTGGGATGTGGGTTCTCGGAGTAGGTTCCCGGAGTAGGTGGAGGAACGTAACAAGGCTTATTCAGCAAAGAGGGATTTAGAGGAGGATTCTTCTTTTGTGTCATTTTTGAATTGGGAATATAAGTGCCTGGATTGGGAGCAGATGGAGGCACAAGAATATGAGGAGGGACTTGGTCTTGGGGTGACCCTAAGACCTGGTTTTCCTCCATCAGATTTTGTTCTTGTCCATGGAGGATTCTGCTAGCCTGATCATGTGCAGGCATGCTCATCATGATCAGAAAAAGCATCACTATGGCTACGAGGGGCATATTTAGAGAGATGGTTCAGAAATTTTTTATGAAGAATTAATATGTGTAGCTACCACATGGTGAATTGGTTAATTTATACTGATCACAAAACCTAAAACAATAAGCAGTTTCTGCTATTCTTTATTCTAAAGTGCACCCGGGACTCTAGTTAGTCAAAAAATGTTATGATGGCGGAGACAGGGTGGGCCTGAGAGGGGGAATTACATCATTGCATTTGACCCTGCCTCCTCCAGATAAATTTCATTTTACTATTAGGGATAAGAACTGACACCAAAAAAAAAAAAAAGAAAAAAGAAAAACACTCCACGAAATTCAAAAGTTTGCTTATCTCATCTATTTTTTTTTTTTAATGGTATTGATGAAGGCTTAAATTGATTAAAAAAAAAGAAGAAACCAAGATTATAACTTAAATTAGTGGGTCACATATTTTACAAAATAATAATAATAAGAACATTATTTATATGTCCTTGTACGGCACTAAAACTTTACACTTTCCACTATCTCTCGAGTTTTTCACAATTGCAAACCCTAGGTGTTTGTTATGAACCAAAATTTTATTACTTAAAAGAATAGAGATAAAAAAGTTGAATTCCATGCATTTTTTATACAACCCAAAATTGAGACAAAAATGTTAAAATTAAAGTTACAAGAATGTTAAAGTTTAGAGACAAAAATGACAATTCACCCAAATTTAAAGGATGGATGTAATTTGGATTTTATCTAGAAAAGTAAAATTTGTTTAGATATTGAATTCATAAATTTAGTTTTCATATAAGATGGTTTTAGGAATTTCTTTTAGCAAAAATAGCCAAAATTTACTGAAAGTACTGTTTCTTAGCAGTAGAGATTTGTAATACGGATCCTAGTTCATTTTCGTTTTACACATGCCACATAACAATCGTGTATTTTGATGAATAGTGAATTAGAAAAGAGGTACCCACTACCCACAACTAAGCAATACTTGATAAATATTACCATATTTGATTTTTTAAATTACCTACTGCAGCATTTCCAATTCTTGTTAGTGGCCAACATTTTACTCAAATAATGCATTGTAATCTAGGTTAATATCGAGATAAATTTTACAGTTGATAGTCGATCATTATGATGATAAACGTAGTTTTTTTTTTTTATTTTTTTTTTTATTTTATTTTACTAACAATAAGGTTAGATATATACACAATTTTAGTGAATAATAAACAACAAAGTGATATGAGTGATGTACTTGTGTGAAAAATAATAACAACTTACCTCTCAAATCTCAATAGGTTGTGAAAAAATTGTAAAAAATGTTTTGTCACATTACTCTTTTACTAAATGTAATAATGCATTGTTATAGTCTCCTAGCTAGCTCTCTTTTTCTAAGGGTGTTCAAAGCAAAATATTTTTACATTGCTCCTTTCAAAGCAAAATATTGTTACCATCTTATGCATGGCATAATATTGGTGATGGCATCTTTGGACCTTTCCAACCAATATGCTAGCTCCTCACGGAGACACATCCTTTGTGCAATGGTGTGGGAGCCACATGTGGAGATACCACTGCTTGGCACGCCCGTTTTCTGTTGGGGAAATTGTGAATGATCGAAAGTAAAAGAGACTTTGAGGCGCTGTAGAACTCTCTCTCTCTCTCTGTAACACTATTAAGAGATCTCCTTAATGGAAGTCTTTGGCCCAAACCTTAGGCTCCTAGCGTCATGCCAATCCTCTTGCCTTTGTGATCTCGTAGGAATGTTTCTCTCTATTTATTTAGTTTTTTTTCCTTCATTTTGGTAATTTTCTTATTTGTATGCACATGCCCTACTCAGACTCATATAACTGATAAACATGAATTTACTGATCATACAAATTACAAATAGAATTTTCTCACAACAAGTAATTAGATCAACTGAGGTCAGCACTCTCATCATGGGCAAAACCATGATTTTCTTCTTAGAGGGCTTGATTTTTTATTTATTAATTTTTTTTATACCATTCTAGAGTAAAAGTGTAATAAAACTCAAAACTAAATAAATATATGAAAAATAAAATTAAGATATTCAAAATAATAGAGTGACTAAATTTTACGCTAGCCGTCCACGTACTGCAACCTTCCTCTTTTATCCGAGCTTGAGATCGGTTGTGTGTTGGGTATACACGTGTGAGTGGAAGTCCCACATAGAGAAAGAGTAAAGATGTTAAGGAATTAATATAACATAACTAGGCCCAAACCCGTAGGCTTAAGCTTTTGGGTAAAGTGGTGTCCCTATGTATTATATTAATTTCTCAATTAAAGGCTCTCTCAAGGTGTATCTCCCAACATTCTGAACAAAAATATATTAATTCCTCAATTAAATAAATTCTCATTGGTTTTAAGTATAAGCATATAACCCAATTTTAACAAAAAATAATACATAAAAAGCCAAAATAAATTAGTTTGAAATACTAAAAAGTAGAGTTCTAGTTAACAGGTGCCCTAAGAGTATCCGTTAAGAAACATTAAATGTATATTTTATTTTGTTTTTATAGAGTACTTTTCGAAAACACATTACACACTTACAATACTTTTTCACTGCACCCAACAAAAGTATGGATATTTAAATAAATTGCTCAAAACTTAATGAAGGATGATATGTGTGGGCTTTGGATATATATAATAACTAGCCGCAAACCCGTGCGATGCACAGAAAAATTACTTAAAATGAAATCTAAAGAATTATTGGTCTAAATATGATTTTTTTTGTCTTTTATATTTTTCTAAATATGAAAATTGATAATTATTAAAAGACATTTATTATTATTGTGTTTATATATAAAATATATTATAGTATTAGACATTTATTATGATTGTGTTATATATATGGAATATATTATTTCTATTAAAGAAAATATAATGTGTCAAGATTCTAATGAGATGTTTAATTATAGAATAAAATTTAAATTTAATTAAAAATATATATTAAAATAATGAGGTGTAAAATTCTTAATGGAATGTTTAATTATAGAATAAAATTTAAATTTAATTAAAAATATATATTAAAATAATAAGAGTAAAATTATGTGACAATATTAATAACCAAATATAAAAAATTTTGATTTATATTATAGTATAAATAATTTAGAAGGCGACATTTACCCTTTTTGTTTTGCTGAAAAAAGTGGACGTCTACCTGTAAAATAACATGGAAGAAACCTATAAAAGAACATGGGACGAACTGTTTGATGGTCCCAGACTCTCAGTACGGAATAAAGCTTAATAGGAATCGTAACTGGAAGTGATAATTCGTTGACTGATGGATAGCATAGTTTATTTGACTATTGTGAACACAGAAAGTGCATATCAGTGCATATCTAATCCGATCGGAGAAAAGAATCTACAAACGTAGACAATAAGTTTTCCGGAAATGGAAAAGTCCAACGAGTAACCTTATAAAGATGATCCCACTATTGATTATTTATCCCTATAAAAAGGAAAAAAAGTGCACTAATTGGAACTTGGAAGTCTTGTGTTCCAAGTTTAATTCAACCACGAGTCCATGGCCAACTAAGTACTGTACTACCAACGTTGATTATTTATTTTACTTTCAATTAAGTTTTGAGGTAAAAAAACTTTCACCGACTATCGTAACACCCTACTCACTGGCGGATCCAGTGTGTGACCAGGGTGGACACGTGCCCACCCTTAAATTAAAAAAAAAAATTAATAGGTATATATAAATTCAAAAATTATGGATTTACTAAAGTGTCCACCCTCATTTTCGTTTTAAATCCTCATTTTCATTTTAGAAAAAAAAATTAAGAGAGATAAATTTATCAAAATTACAACAAACAACCCAAACAATTCAAAATTAGAACATTCACCACACATAACAAACAACCAAATAACACAAAAAAGCCCAAATAACACAAAGAAAATCCAAATAACACAAGAAAAAGGCCCAATAATATCCTCAAAAGCCCAAAAATGAAATTACAACAACAAATCAGCCTAAATAAATTCCCACATAATGAAAATTAGAGGAACAGTTAGAATTTTACAGTTTCAAGCCACATGGTATCAAGGTTAGCCTTTCTGCTGCTGATGACAGACCACTTTCCTCCAACAGCACACTCGAGATCTTCCCATTTGGGTTCAATCCCAGCTTTGAACAAGTGAAAATCAGCATTTGCAGGCAACTTGCTGGGCTTGAATATCTGATCATACAAACTGAAAATCAGATTTTCTCTTAGACTTGTTCTTGTCATTTTCAAAGAGAAAAAGGTTTTGGTGTTTTGAGCCCACATGGTGGAGAGATGGCTGTCTCTTGAGATTAGTGTGGGTACACGTGTAGGTAAGGAATGGATGTATGGGAAGGTATGTGGTGGGGTCCAGGGGAAAAGTTTGCAATTTGGGTACATGGGAATAGGATACGTGTAAGGTTGATGATTACTATTAATTCTAAACTTTTAATATTATACAATATATGCATTACAATAATTATACAATATAAATTTTTATATGACTTAAAATTACGTAAATAATTTCTTGTTAATTTTACCTATTTAACCTATTTATTTATATTACGTAATCTATTTATTTGTTTATATTACATAATCTATTTAAAATTGCGTAAATATTTATATTGTTAAATGAACCGATGATAATCTCAATTGAAAATAAGTACTTTGATAAGTTAAAGTACGATATCTTACTTAAATAATTTGCTTAAAAAATGTGAAAAGTTATTTTCCTTGAATTAAATCGTGTTAATTATGAAACACTATAACCAGGGTTACATTTTTTTTTCTTCCTTAAACGTAATTTGAGTGAAAAGCGCAATGTAACCTTAAGTTTGCATAATTTTTTTTTTTTTTTGACTTTTATTTTTTTTTTAATATTTAATAATAGGTGGAGGTGGGCAATTAAAATTGGGACAAGCTTGGACAACCCAAACCTCGGGGCCAGCCTTGTCTGTGTTGAAGCAGATCGGCTCCCGCCCGTCTCCACGACCACTGATCAGCTCTCTCCCCTCCTAGATCAAAAGACAAAAGGTGCCCATCCTTAATGGAATTCCTAGATCCGCCCCTGACCCTACTAGTACGTGTACCACGATAGACGCAAGACTTTGCCTTTAATAAGTAGTCTTGAGGGGTAGCTCAACTGAAATTTAAATTTATAATAAAGTTATAGACACAATACTTTCATAACAATGCTAAAGTATTAAGTTATGAATAGTAAATAATAAAGTGATGTAAGTAGTAAGTCCAAATAAGAACTAATAAAAATTTACCAATTTAATATTATTGTGAAAGTATTACATATCTGTAGCATTGCTGTTAAATTTAAGTAAAATTTGAGAGTGGTGATTATGAGCTCCTATTGATGAATAGTTCTCAAATGGATAGAATTTATTATTGTGCGTCTCGTGTTTCCTTATTGGCTTTTCTTTCTTTTTCTGGTTTGTTGTCTGCATTATCTGCTTGTTTGATTGATTTTCAACAAAAGTTGCACACTAATCACAAAAGTCACAAACTTTAAGAAAAATTGCAGAGTTGAGAACATATTGGCTGGCGTTTGGGGAGGAAATCTTGGATATTCTAGTGGACCAGCTTTAGTGGGGAAGAGAAAGGAAGGCAAGAAGGTCTTATTCGGTGGACACAGGATAAGATAAGCAGCATCTTTTTTTTGGTCATCTTCTTTTTTACGTGAATTCCATGACTTGACAAAATTCATGACATCTTTTGGCCTATCATTCATTTGTCGATGTCCCCACTACTTTAGCTGCTTAGCCTATTTTCCGCATTTGAACGTCATCGATTTGATGATTGGTTTGATGGTCCGTATATAACTGAAAAAATCATCGATAGTTTGAAAAGTCACGATAAGCAACTAAATAGTATCAATGTCTATGTGCAATGTACCTAGACTATATACTAAATAAATAGGGATGATGGTGAACTTGTTCGCTAATCCTTTTTATTTATTTATTTATTTTATCTTTTCTGAATCTTCTTATCTTATAGTGATGATGATGGTGAACTTGTTCGTAAATCCTTTTTATTTTTTATTTTTATTTTTTATCTTTTCTGAATCTTCTTATCTTATAGTGATGATGATGGTGGACTTGTATTCATGTGCATGAATATAATAAAAAATAATTAAAAATGATTCTTCTTATTATATGTTAAAAAGAAAGACTGGCTGTTATTTAAGTGGACAGTAAGAAAAGAGAGACAGAAAAATAAATATAAAAAAGAAAAGACAGGGAGTTGTTTACGTGGAGAGGAAGAAAAAAGAGACAAAAGATACAAATCAATATGTTGTAGAAGCGAAAGAAGAGTTGAGAAAAACGTGGCTATAAAAAAATCATAATTTATTCGGACATCGAATTTATATAATTATGCTAGAATATTACTTCGTTAATTTTGGAAATTTAATTGTCAAAGAAGATGGTCTTAGGAATTCAGTTTAGCAAAACTTTTAACTAGAAATTACTCAAAGTTGTGTTTCTTAGCAATAGAGATTTGGAGTACGGATCCTAGAACATTTTTGTTTCATATACCAAAAAGATTGAAGTCCAAAAAGAAAGATTAAACAGCTACCACCTCTTTAATTAATCCCATTTCTCATCTTTGATGAGTAAAGTAGCTAATCTCAACTCTTAAACTTGTCCTAAACTTGAACAAGCTATATGGATGGATTCAAAAATTTTCCCTAATTTTGGAAGACATGTACATTTATGGCTTTTTTTTTGGCAAGCGCATTAAAAAGTAGCCTGTCCAACACGACCAAATGCAACAAAAGTGTACTTTGTTATATTTCATGCTTTTATTATTTATTTGGCAGTTTTCCTCTATATAAAGGAAGATAATTAATAGAATTACGCGGAAGGAAACATTATATTAAAAGGATTCCCACAATTGCAAGGGTAGAGAATTTTAAACAAAAATAACTTAGGTATATGGCCATAAATTAATCTGTACTTTCCATTGCATTAATGATATAATTGAAAAGAGGTCTCTCTCTCTCCAGCATCCTTCAAATGTTTTGACTTTCACGACAAAAGCATATTCCACCAACCACTGTGGTACGTAGATATATATCAAGGATGTCAAGAGGTCTCTCTTTCTTATCCTGCTGTTTCCTATGGGATGTCATATTTGTCAAATTGTCCGTAGAGAAAGGCTAATGTTTTAGCCTTATAATTTGGCAGTTTATGCTGATTCTAGAAATGCTAACTTCCAACTCTTTTATCCCTACTTAGTGTTTCCAAAATCCAGCCAAACAAAATCAGAAAAACTAATATTCGAATTAATAGAAAAAGATTCGAATTAATAGAAAAAGATTCCTAAGAAGTCTAAATTATTTCTCTTAATACTTTCAAAACCTTAGGAAAATATGTCGTCTTTTGTTCCAAAGATTACAGTTCAATCCTCCTCCTTGGACTAATTAGCATGCTGAAATTGTCAAAAAAATCAAAAGACATGTCAAAACTCTTCCATGTCTAAGTCTTCCTTCTCCAGACTCATTCAAAATAGTTGACTCCGATGCCTCTGAGCTCAGTTATGACGGTATTCTTAAACAAAAAATCCCAGTAAATATATATATATATATAGATATATATATTATTATATTTTAAAGAAAAAAATATAGATGAGTTTTGCATTCTTTCCTCCATGTCTAAGAAGACCTTCAAAATATTTAACTAATAAAAATATAACCAATTGAAACCCTAAATTGTTTCACTAAAAAAATAATATTTAATTGATATTTAAATATTAAAAAAAAAAAACCACTTAAATTTATCTTTAAAGTGTATTGAACCGTCCTATGACAAATCACATACCAAAAAGATTGAAGAGGGCGTGCATCGATGCATGGTATGAGATCTCACACTTTTGATTCCCACTCGACTTTGAATGATCCAATATCTCATCACTGATCAGTAGCTGATCTCAACTCTTTGTTTATATTATTTTGGCTTTGATTTAAAACGGCAGAAATTTTATTAGGATGTAGAGTTTCTATACGTTCTAAGCAATGAGATGCTGTACACAAGGAGGTATAAGTGTATAACCTCCAACCAAATCCTTCTCTTTTTTCCAAACTTGGCCAACTCATAGGCTGCACCTCAAAAGAATTGAGCATATACGTGTTTGTTGGAGAGAGTCCCCTTCGAGTTGAGCTTCCAAAAGCCTAAGATCACTTGCAAAATGGATTGCCCGCACATAGCTAATCTCAACTCTTGACTTTGCATGTAAGTTAAATATTGATAGTAGTGGACAAGATGTGGTATAAATTAAAAAATTTGCCCTAAACTTTGGAAGATAATTATGGCTTTTGTTTTTTTGGGGTACCTTATTTTGCAAAGCGCATTAAAAACTAGCATATATGTCCACCACGATCAAATGCAACAAAAGTTTACTTTCATTTAGGCCAGGAAAGAGATGGGCTGGGTTTCTAGACCAGGAAAGATATGGGCTGGGTTTCTTATTAGTGCTCTTTTATGTTGATTTTTATCTTATTCAGAAAAAGATGCCACTATATCTATGGTTCCTATGTCAGAAAGGATTATTATAGACTTTTGCTAACGAGTATTTGTGTTTTGCGTATTAAATCCGATTGCATTAAAAAAGTAACCTTGCATGAAGTGCTAATTCTGGCCAATCAATATGCTATCCATTAAAGATACAAGGACATACAGATTTTTAACGGGCACGATATTCCATCGCCTACACAATGTCAATATGTCTTTTTAGGAATTCTTGAACCGACTGTAGAGTTGAAAGACGAAAGATTAGTTCTACGTCGTTTTGAATTGTAATTTACACTTTTAAAGTTTTGAGTAATTTTGATTTTGTTTTGAAAAGTTTTAAAATTTAGATTCATATCCCATGATAGCGTTTAGAAAAAGAAATTTCTTCAAATTTTTGAAACTGTAGAGAATAAGATCAAAATTTTCTCAAATTTAAGAGTGCAAATTATAATTTAGTCTATTTTTTTTTATTAGTTGGGATAGAATGACGTATTTTTAAATAAATCAAAATTACGTTGTTTTGAGATGAAGTGGTACTTAACGATCACTTCATTAACGGATGTGGTTCTCCTCTTAATTATGAAGACCAATCAATATCAGTTGAGTTGTAAGATTCTTAGTTTCAATTTCATTTTCAATTGTCTTCTAGGAAAAAACATTATTGTGTGTTTCTTTCACACACCGACCAAGCCTTTGATATGTGAGGAGTGATGTGGCTAACCATACTGATACACATACACACATAGTCTTAACATATACACCCATCAGCTGAGAATCAAGATAAACCCAAAATTAACATTGCATACATATTATGGGGTGTAATTTTCAGATAATATTGGAACCACATCAAACACTTTAGCATAATGAATCTCAGTCCATTAGAAACTATTTGGATGATAATATAGAGTAAAAATTGATCCAAATAACTAGAAGTAGAACACAAAATTTTAGGTAGTTCGGCAACTTACCTATGTCAACATAGATAGTTTGCAATATATCAATTGTAGTTACTAATACAATAAAACACAGTGACCGAGCACCATAAGAGACTCTCTCTCATGTCTCTTTTCAGCCTTGAGCCCCAGTCAAGTAGAGATCAAATCCAACTTTGCTTCCTCTTTTATTTTTAATCCTATATTTTAATTAATTTTTCCCCCCTACATAGAGGGATGTGGAGGACTCTTCCTTTTTGTCATTGTTAAACTGTTAACAATGGTGCCTGGATTGGGTGCAGATAGAGGGACGAGAATATGAAAAGGAGCCAAATGCATTCGGTCTAGCAAAGAAGAGACATCATTGGTCAAAGGAGGAATGTTTCCACTATAGCCTCATATGCAGGCTGTTAGAAAAGCTAAAAGCTAAAGTATTTAAGAGAGGAAGTTTGGATTGAATAATTCTGATCTCATTGAATGAATGTAATTAACAATTCAATGATGAATATATATTACTGTAAGTGTAAAGCTAACTCTATAACAATATGTAACTAACTATGCAATCTGTTACTATTGATTATAAACACGTGGAGATATTATTATCTACAGCTAAGTATGGGCTGTCATTTAGTGTCACACGTGTGTTTCACATGAGTTGAGCAAGTTCTGGAATGAGGTGGAAACATTGTCGTTTTCTTCAGTGTGTTAAGCACTGTCGTTTTACTGAACCTGCAATCTGTGTGAAACTTTAACATCCCCCCGCAATCTAAGGCGGCCGAAACGGATGCAGTAGATTGGCACGAAGGCGATGGAAGCTCGGTGAAGGAAGACATTTGGTGAGGATGTCAGCGAGCTGATCGGTAGTGGAGATAAACTTCACGATGACATCGCGGCGAACCACCTTCTCTCGGATGAAGTGGTAATTGACTTCAATATGTTTGGTTCTTGCATGAAAAATGGGATTTGAAGTAAGGGCGAGAGCAGAGAGGTTGTCACACCATAAAATTGGTGGATTAGGTAAGAAAAGCCCCAAATCTTTGAGAACTATTCTGATCCAAAAAACCTCGGCAGTGGCGGAAGCAAGACTCCGATACTCAGCTTCAGTAGAGGATCGGGAAACAGTGCATTGTTTCTTTGACACCCAAGTGATGGGAGTAGAGCCCAAGAAAACAACGTAGCCAGATGTTGATCGGCGATCGATTGGGTCACCAGCCCAATCTGCGTCGGCGTATGCTTGAAGGTTGAGAGAGTCAGGTTGAAAGAGAAGACCAGATGATAAGGAGCCCTTGATATAACGGAGGATCCGTTTGGCAGCTATGAGGTGAGTATCAGTTGGGGAGTGCATGAACTGACAAACCTGATTGACGGCAAAGCTAAGATCAGGTCTGGTGAAAGTCAGGTATTGTAAAGCACCAACTAGACTGCGAAAACTGGTAGGGTCAACAAGGGGTGTGCCTTGGTCTTTGGTAAAGCGAGAGGTAGATGAGTATGAAGTGGAGTTGGGTTTGCAATTTGTCATATCAAATCATTGAAGAAGGTCTGAGGCATATTTGGTTTGGTGTACTGAGAAACCAGTGGTATGGTAGTGAAGTTGAAGGCCAAGAAAATAATGAAGAGGGCCAAGGTCTTTGAGTTCAAATGTGTTCTAAAGTTTATGAATGAGATTGGTTATGAGAGAGGGAGAGGTACCAGTGATGATGATATCATCAACATATAGAAGGAGATAAAGTGTATCATGGTTGACCTTGAATGTGAATAGGGAAGGATTGGCAATGGAGGCATGAAAGCCAAGTATTTCAAGTTGGGAGGTAAATCTTTCAAACCAGGCTTTTGGTGCCTGCTTGAGTCCATATAAGGACTTATGGAGTTTGCACACATGATTTGGCCTGAGTGTATCAATGAAGCCTTGGGGCTGAGCCATGTAGACATCTTCCTTGAGAAAGCCATGTAGGAAGGCATTGTTGATGTCAAGTTATCTGAGAGGCCAAGTATAGTGAGCAGCCAAGGTAAGAATGATTCAAACTGTGGTTGGTTTAATAACTGGACTAAAGGTTTCATCATAATCAAGCCCAGCTTGTTGATGGAATCCTTTAGCAACCAGCCTTGCTTTATACCTTGAAACTGACCCATCTGCATGTCTTTTTACCTTGTAGACCCACTTGCAACTGACAATATTTTGAGAATTGTCATGAGGGACTAAACTCCAAGTACCTTGTCTGTGTAAGGCAGAGAACTCATCTTCCATAGCTATAACCCAAGGTGTGAGGGCACTGGCAATGGAAAAGGAAGGTGGCTCAACATCGAGATAATCCACTGTTGTAGAGGTAAATGACAACTTTTTCTTTGAAATGCCTGATTTTGAGTCTTGTTTGCATGGGATGATTGTTGGTGATAGTTTGTGTTTGTGGTGTTGGTTGTGTTTGTGATGCTGGTATGGCTGATGGGTTTGGTAAGATAGGATTGGGTATGGCTAGTGGGTTTGGTAAGGTAGTAGTGTGTGTTTCTGGAAGAAGTTCTAGTGTAGAAGTAGTGGCTGGTATGATAGGTATTGGGTTAGAGATAGAAGTGGATGTAGTAGGTGGATGTGAATGGGTGTGTGAATTGAAGGAAAGGATTGGGCCTAAATAGTGAGGGGTGAGTGCAGGTTGTAAAGTAGAGAAGAGAGCTAAGCCAAATGTTGGTTGGTGAAGGGGTTGTGTCATTTATGAAAGTGGATGATGCAGTTTTGGAGAATGGAAAAGAAGTTTCATCAAATGTGACATTTCTGGAGACTATAAGCTTGTTCTTAGTGGGATCAAGACACATATATCCCTTGAAGTGAGTGGCATAGCCCAAGAAAATACACTCTTGTGATTTAAATTGGAGTTTGTGTTTATTGTAAGGAGTTAAGAGTGGATAACAGGAACACCCAAAGACCTTAAAGAAAGAGTAATCGGGTGGTGTGTGAAATAAGACTTCCCAAGGGGATTTGAGATGTAGGCTGACTGTGGGAAGTTTATTAATAAGGAATATAGAGGATGCAAATGCATAAGGCCAATATGACAAAGGTAGAGATGATTGGGAGATTAGTGTGAGGGCTATTTCAATTATGTGTCGATGTTTCCTTTCAGCAACCCCGTTCTGTTGGGGTGTGTGTGGACAAGAAAATTGATGAAAAATGCCTTGGGATGAGAAATAATGGTGAAAAGCAGAATCAGTATATTCGGCCCTACAATCTGTTCTAAGTACTTTGAGTTTGTAGTTGAGGAGATTTTCAAGAGTGGATTTGAAGTGAACAAAGGTAGACAAAACTTGGGATTTATGCTTTAAGGGAAAGAACCAAGTAAATTTAGAGAAGTCATCAATAAAGGAAACATAGTATCTGGTGCCATTTATTGAAGTGATAGGTGTTGGCCCCATACATCACTATGCACTAACTGAAGGGGCTCAGTGGCATGAGTACAAGAATGTGAAAATGGCAACTGTGACATCTTGCCTAAAGTACAATGTTTACAAAAAGAATTAGATGATGAGGAATCTATAGTAGATGTGGGAAGATGCTTGAAAACAGATTGTATGATCTTGGAATTAGGATGACCAAGTCTGGAATGCCATGTTGAAGAAGAGACTTTAGTGGCTGTATAGGCTGATTTGTGAAATGATGGCAGTGCTGATTTGGTGAAAGTTGGGCAGGAAGTTTGGACTTTGGTGGAGTGGAATGGATCACCATATATTGGGTAAAGGCCAGCTTCATTGAAACCCTTGTAAAGGACTTTCCCCTAAGGTATGTCCTGAATAGAGAATTTAGATGCATCGAAATGGAAACAACAATTGTTATCTTTGCAGCATTTAAACACAGACAAGAGATTAGTTTTCATGTTAGGAACCCTAAGAGCTTGTCTAAGATGTAGGATATGTTTAGAAGCTCTAAGTTGAGAATTACCTATGTGTGTGATAGGGAGTTGTTGACCATTACCAACAGTGACTGCATCATTGCCATTGTAGTCTCTTGCTTGTTGGAGATTGGCTAAGTTTGGTGTGAAGTATCAGTAGCCCAAGTGTCTGAAACCCATCAGTTGGAAGAAGATGCATTTGAAGAAAATGCCATGGCTACAAGCTTGGTTGGTGGTTGCTTCCCTTGAAAAGCAAAATCCATTCTATGATAACAATCAAGGGCAGTGTGGCCATTCTTGTAGCATATCTGACAAGTAGGCCTAAAGGAGGGTTGAGAATTATATGTGGAGGTTTGTGGAGAAAGGTTATTGAAACCTCCCCTGTTACTGTTGAAATTTCTGCCTCCTCTTCCTCCTCTGTAGTTGTTAAATCTGCCTCCTCTGCCTCCTCTATTGGACTGAGATTGAGGATTGAATTGAATCATAGGAGTGTTACCTGTAGGACCTTTAGGGCCTTGTCCCACCATTGCCAGGTGTAGTGAATCTTTAGAAGATTCAGTGTTCTTGTTAAGTGACTTTTCTTCTCCAAGCATAAGAACATGAAGTTCTTCAAAGCTAATAGAATCATTTCTGGTTCTCATAGCTGAACAAAAAGGATAGAATTCTGTAGGCAGCCCATCTAAGACAATATACATCATTTCTTCAGCCTCTATGAAAACTCCCACTGCTTCTAGTTTGTCTTTGCATTCTTTAATTTTCTGCATATAAATATTGATGCTATCATTGTTTTTCTTGATGCTGTTCAGATCACGTTTGAGGCTAAGAACATTTGATCTTGAGAGGGATGTGAACCTCTTTTCCAAAGTATTCTAGACTCCCTTGGCTGATTTCTGACCAATAACAAGAGCAAGTGCTAAAGGAGATAAGGTAGCACAAATCATGGAGATCAAGGCTTGATCTTTGGTATCCCATTGAATGAAATCAAAATTCAGAATGGGATTACCACTAGTGTCTCTATTGTACATTTCTGGACATGGATAGGAGCCATCAACCATATCAAGAAGCTTGTAGGCTTTGAGAGTTGGGGTAATCTGAAATTTCCACAACATGTAGTTTGTTTGATCCAATTTGACAGAGTCCAAATTGGTTATATTGGAAAGAAGGATCATGGGTGTGGTATTTGGATTGGAGCTCATGTTTCAGTGGTAGTGTTTGGAAAGAAAAAGAAATTGAGGTTGTTGCTGTAACAGATGCAATAGTAGTGTAAAAAAGAGAGATGCAGTGTACAGTGCACAGATGCAGTGTACAGAGGCAGTAGCAGTAATGCACAGAAGGCTGTGTTTAGAAAGAAAGAAAAGAAAAGGATGAAAGGGCCATGGTTGAATCGATCACTGCTCTGATACCATGTTAGAAAAGCTAAAAGCTAAAGTATTTGAGAGAGGAAGTTTAGATTGAATAATTCTAATCTCATTGAATGAATGTAATTAACAATTCAATGATGGATATATATATTACTGTAAGTGTAAAGCTAACTCTATAACAATATGTAACTAACTATACAATCTGTTACTATTGATTATAAACACGTGGAGATATTATTATCTACAGCTAAGTATGGGCTGTCATTTAGTGTCACACGTGTGTTTCACATGAGTTGAGCAGGTTCTAGAATGAGGTGGAAACACTGCCGTTTTGTTCAGTGTGTTAAGCACTGTCGTTTTACTGAACCTGAAATCTGTGTGAAACTCTAACACAGGCATGCTGGTCATCATAAAGAGCATCACTGTGGCAGCGAGAAGCATATTTAGAAGCAAAGGTGGTAGCATATTTAGAAACAGAGATGGTTAAGAAATTTTTTATGAAGAAAATTGGGGAGCATGGATATGGATGGTTAAATGGTTATTTATAATGAGAGTCGTATAAGGGCATTAAAGGAATTTCATGAGCAGAAAGAGTTGAACATGCTATTTGGATGGAGACTAAATTTTCACTGGTGAAATTAAAGTAGCTTTTGAGTAGTCAAATGGACCCACTTCCAAGTCACCAACCAAACCAGCACTAAGCAGATCTGCATCTTTATGATATGTCATGTCCATTTGATATTCTATCCTTTATTCTAGACCCGGACTTGAGTTAGCAGTTAAGTGCTATGCACAACAAAGTGGTCATGCCAAAAAAAAAAAAAAAAAAACCATGCAATTAGTCAATTAATTAGTTATTGCCTATTTGTTTCAATATATATAAATTTCTATGATAACCATTTTCTATGATGAGGATTGAGAAAATCTGAAACAATTTAATGAAAAGAACATCTTCAACTTGTTTCCTCTATGTACGATTCTTCTACTCAGAACTAGTCACAATCCGACTTAATGTGGACATACATTTACAAATTACGGAATCAATGTCTTTTGAATATTAATGTTCACAAATGTACAAGCAATATGCATTCGGTGTTGTGCATGTATTACTTTATCATAGAGTTGGAACTACTCATTTGCAACAACAACAACCAAAAAAGATTAAAAAAAAAAAAAGGGTAGACTCTTTCAGAAGTACTATACATATTGCTGGCATTTCAAAGTTTAAAAGTTTTAGCAGCAAGTAAATGGGCACTTTTTAAAAGTTTTACCCCAGTTGTCAAACAAAGTCATTCCAACGCATTTCCATCTAGAGGCACTTTGACAAAGAACAGACAGACTCTTGAGGAATTTTAACTAATAAAGGGATTGACTATGTAGTTCACATTACAATTTATGAAGATGATAGGTCAACAAGTTGAAGACAATTGGTTGTTTAGCACTTAGCATTGCTTTTCAACACGTAGAAATAAGTATAAAAACAAAAGAATGGTAGTTGTTTACCAGGAGAGAGAGAAAGAAAGAAGAGACAAAAGATTGAAATAAATTACTCAAAGTATTGTCTCTCAGCAGTAGAGATTTGGAGTACGGATCGTACAACATTTTCGTTTCACATATTTCACATTACAATAGTTTGTCTTTGACGAATAATGATTTAGAAAAGAGGTCCCCACTAAGCAATACATCTTACCTTATTTGATTTTTTAAATTACCTACTGCAGCATTTCCAACTCTTTTGTTAGTGGCCAATATTCTAATCAAATAATGCATTGTAATCCAGGTTAATATATAGATAAGTTTTACTCAGTTGATCATTAATATGATGATAAACGTAGTTTTCTTTATTTTAATTTCTTCTGTCCCTTTTCTCTATTTTACTATAGGTCAAATAATGCATTGTAATCTAGACTAATCCCTAGATAAATTTTAATCAGTCTTTCTCTTTTCTCTATATTACCAAAGGTCTTAGTATATAATTGTGTACTAACCCTATGATTGTATGAAACGTGAAATAAAATGAAAGTAAATGAGAGGGAAAGGGAAGATGATTGGAAAATACAAAAAATTTAATATATTCCATTAATTTTTCACTCTCATTCTTCTCCATCTTCCTTTGTCCAAGGTTTCAAGAGTTGTTGATATTAAGAAATCTAACATAGGTTAGATATGAGAGTTGTGTTAGTAGTCCTATATATAAATAGGAGGCCTTACAACATATTGTATTCATCCAAAAATATCAAAAATGGAATATTTATAAATATGTACATCTTGTGGATGTAGGCTCACACAGCCGAACCACGTGAAAAACTCTAACCTCCCTATTCTCTTCATCCCTCTTAATTATATTTCTCTCCATTGTTACTTCCATTAGATTTAGGTTTTCCACAGATGAGACCTTAATATGTAATTGTATATAGAGTTCTTTCTCTTTTTCTATATCCCCAAAAAAACCCTTGTACTAAAGGTCTTGAGAAAAAGAAAAAATAATAAGGTCTCAACTTTATATGTACAGAAGAAAAAAATTTGTATACAATTATATTTTTGTCTTTCCTTTTCCTTTGCTTTTATTTATTAAAAAATAAATAAAGGAAATGATTTGTGCATATCACTTATGCACACACAAGCTACACTTGTTCAAATTTTTTTATCACATTATCCAAATTTTATAAAAGTATACATTCAATATATATATATATAGTATATGTGCACAAATCATGACCTAAAATATCATTTGTTAAAAGGACTAGCCTCGTCAAATTCTACAGTCATAGCAGACATAATAGTTGCTCAAATAAAATAAATAAAGTCTACAGTCATAGCAAACATAATAGTTGCTCAAATAAAATAAATAAGCAGCTTTAGATCCCAAGTTCGTGGCTGCTATATAAATGGTCAACATCGAAGTATACCATAACTGAATCTGTATCCCCATATATGACCTTGATTCCATAAGATTACTACTTCAATAATTTTTTGAGGATAACAAGGGATGAAAGAAAACCAAAAGAATTTTATTTTTCCATTTTTGATCAAGAAAACGGTATTATTCTTTGAGCTATATATCACCAAGCAAAGTCCAACTTTTTTTTTGAGCCCAACATCAATTAATTTCCACAAACAACACTGCCATGTCTATAACAATCTGCAAGTCTCACTTCGAGTCTACGACGCTGGTGGAACCGCAATTTTCTGAAGTGTGGCCATAAGACTAATATATTTCAACAGTGTGACAGTACTAAGATTGTGCATTATCTTAACTTGTTTTGAAGGAAAAGGTACTTATCTTTGTATCTTGGAAGCATATGTTTAGGGCCGTAGACCATAACCAATCTGTTTATGAACATTTTGTTGGGTATATATCATATGATTCTGTAAAATAAACAACAACATCAAGAAATTTGTCACAGTTAATAAATAATAAAAGCTAGTAGAGAATGCAGAATGAATTAATCAAGTTTAGCATTTGACGCTATCTCTTTAAGACAGATTTTGCCCCTCACAACGATGCTTTGAGTCTCTTAGACATGTGTCTCCTAAAATAAAATGATTACCATATGCAAAAGAAGTACAGGTAATCTCCATGCACCACGAACATAACTATGTTTCTCTCTCTCTGTTTATGTATGCATATCAAAACCAAATTAAAGGACTCATATATATAAACTTATACGTACTGAACCAGTGCAAATGAACAGACACACTATTCTTAATGGAACCCCTCAAAAAAGTTGTATGGAGATGCCTCTATCTATCTATCTATATATATATATATATATATATATATATATATATATATATATAATATATATTTAGCAAAAGCCGCCCTCCGGGGTCGTATCGATTGGTTGAAGGGTCTGAAAGAGAACGTTGTTCTAGGAGGGATGATACCCGTCGGTACGGGATTCAAAGGATTAGTGCAACGTTCAAGGAAACATACCAAGATTCCTTTGGAAACCAAAACGAATAATTTATTCGAGGTGGAAATGAGAGATATTTTGTTCCACCACAGAGAATTATTTCATTTTTTCATTTCAAAGAATTTACCATGATACACCGAAAGAACCATTTCGAGGATTTAATGGTTCCTAATGGATATATATTATATATATATATATATATATATATATAAAAGATTTAATTCATTCCTATGTGGGAACAAGGACTTTACACTATTTTCACTCGTGTTCAAGTAGACACTCTAGGAGTCAGTTTTACATTCACTCTTTAATGGTTTTGAGCAAGTGACCACTTGTCGTTATTCTCCAAATAGAGGAGAACATATCCAAATCAGAACCACCTCAAAGGACATGTGGGTCTTACCTTTATATTGGCTCAAAGTTAGTTATCTACACTTGCTATAAAGATTATTTTTTCAATAATCCCCCACATGAATGGAAATTGAATTTAAAATCGATGCAAATGAAAATGCAGACAAAGAGAGTAGATTGAAAAGTTACTGTATCGGGAGAGTTTTTTCAGTGCGAGGCAGAGGACCCACAGAATTAAGGGAGGTGTGCCCAGTGCGAGGTAGAGGACCCATGGAATCTATAGAGGTGTGGTCAGTGCGAGGTGGTGGACCCACTGAATTTGGGAAATGAGGGATAAGGACTTGACTAGATTCTTGCATTTCGAGTGACCTAAGGAGCACTCTGCTTGCTTCAGGTGCAGGCAGGCTCATAAGAAGCAACGCTATATTGTGAGTACGAGAAGCATATTTTTAGAACCTAATCTTATTCTGCAAGATCAATTTGATGATGAATATCTCAGCCTTGAGGTTTTTATATATGCCAATTTGATCAAGAGATTTTTTCCCCAATTTGTCTTTCTAGCTGTGTATTGTTAAGGTTTTTTTTTTTGGCTCAAAGTAAATAACTATTTATATTGGCTCAAAGTTCATTATCTACACTTGCTATAAAGACCATTTTTTCAACAAGCCCCCACATGAATGGAAATTGAATCTAATCGATGCAAATGAAAATGCAGACACACAGAGAGTAGACTAAAAAGTTACTGTATCGGGAGAGTTAGTTTTTGACTTTACTTTCCTCTATAAAAGACTATCGAATATACTGGCTAACAGATGAACATGATTTCTTGAACCATTCAGCCATTTAAGTATACCAACAAAATAGAATCCACACAGCTTCTTTTCAAACACCATTAGTTCTCAATATTGTGTTTATTTTGGCCCTTAACACTTTTTTGGATTTCATGAGTGTTTTAGAGAATTCAAACTTAAAATTCTCATTAAAGCGACCACATTTCACAATTCATATATGTGATTTCTTATTAAGTGTATCTTGCAGCATCTCACTTGGATTTCCAAGTTATAAGAATCATTAAAAGCATACTTTATCCTGCAGTACCTCATATAGGTGATTTCATAAGTATTTTTATTGGTTATGTAGATCTTCAATCTGAGCTTGGCATCGGCACCACCCTCTTGCATTGACCTACAAATGGATTGGTCTATTGGCTTTCGATATTCGATACTTCAAAGCAACTCAATCGAAAGATGGGTATTGTAGACACTCCAATTTATACCAGTCTCAGTGATAAATAACACGATCTTTCATAAGACGATTTGTGTTGAAAAGAACTAGTTTCTTTTAAAAATTAAAGCCAAATATTGTTATTTAACCTTAAGCAGTGTACGCTACTTTCCTTTAGACGTACACCTGTAATGAAGCGGTGCATGCCTTTCTGTAGTAGTGTACGCCAGTGTCATCAGAAACCTTAATTCGAGAATCCTAAACTACTTTCTTCAGTGGACCCACAGTTTACCCCATTTCCAAGCAAACCTATGTCCCTTTTACACCTATAAAAAGAGCCCAAGACCTCCAATCAAAGAAACACATAGATCCCAAGAAATATCGGTATATTTAGAAGGGCACAGTTCCCATTAGAGTTTTGGAATAGTTTTAGAGCAGCGAAACCTTTCTTAGTTGGAAGGAAAAAGGTAATGAGGAAGAGTTCTTGAGAAAGTAGCTATTCTCTAGTTCTTTAACTAGGATACCATACTCTTTTTTACGAAACTCCAATCATCTATAATCTATATTATAAATTAAAGCAGAAGACATTGTCATATCTCTGCCATGTGGCATGTATGGTAATGCCTTCTACTCGACACGTGGTATATCTATAGATACATGTCATAAATTTGTCCACATGTCAGTAATAATTATAGATACATGGGTCAATAATAAATATAGAAAATTAAGAATCTGTGTTCACTATTAACTCGAAGTTATGTAATTATTGAGTATTCTATTGTGCTATTAAATGAAACCTAAAAAAAAAAACACTTAATAATTAATTAGGCATTAAAAATTTTGAATTTTATTAAAAAAAAAAAAAAAAAAAAAAAAAGAATCACACCAAAACACTAACTAAAAAGAGATATAGATTTTTTTTTTAAAAAAAAAAAAAACGAAAATAAGCCAAAGAAAAGAAAACACTTTGTGATTAGTTATGATTTAAAAAAAATAAAACTTTTTAAAGAAAAAAAAAAAAGATTGTATAATCACGTAAGTACAATATAAAAATAAAATTGAAAACGTAAAACAAAACAAAAACTTTAGAAAATTAAAAGAATCCACAAAGATTGTTTTTTTTTTTTTTCAAAAAAGATAATCACTTAGGTAAGTATAAAAAGGTAAAACCCAAATTAAATAAATAAATAAAAAAGAAAAAGAAAACAGAAGAGACCTCAGAAGTCAAGAAAATTATATAATACTCTGGGAGTACATTAAATGCGTACTCCCTCCTCTCACAGAAGTGGTGGGTCCCACCATGAATTTAATTAGCGGGACCCACGACTTCTGTGAGAGGAAGGAGTACGCATTTAATGTACTCTCAGAGTATAGTATAATTACCCCAGAAGTCAGAATACTAAATGGATCCATAAAGGCAAGAAATTAAAAAATAAAATAAAAAATTAATTAACTGCACATGATGTTAAAAATAACGAAAGACAAAGGACCGAAAAAAAAAAAAAAAAAAAAAAAAAAAAGTTAATGTTCTCAAAACGAACGTCGTTTGGTGTTTTAAAAATTTTCATCAAAACAATGCCGTTTTAATATTAAACACCAGTTTTTCCAACAAGATATTCAAGAAAGAAGTGAAGAAACCAACAACCACGTATAGCAAAGCAGAAGTTGAAACTTGAAACCCCATATTGGAATCTTGAAGGTCTCCAATGGCAACTTGCAATAAATGGTCGACGACAGTAACTCCTCCTCTGGTCTCTGCTGTAAGCCTGTAACCGTCCATGGGAACTCCTCTAATGTCATTTTGGGAAAGAATGAAATTGAGGTGAGTTCCATATTTTTCCATTAGCACTTCCCCATCTCTCTCTCAAATGTGAGAAGCACTTCCTCTGACTTTACCAAAAGGAATGAGAGAACGTCAGGTAGTGTTGCAAGGGTAGCATAGCAAGGACGGGTATAATCAATATCTTCATACCAATTGTATTTTTATTTTCATAGCTAAAACCTATAAATTGGGATTTTTTTGATTTGTAGTGGTTTTGACTCCAACCCAACTCGCCATCGTGATGGAGTATGCTACGAGTTACTTTCCTCGCCAAAGTCTCGAATCTTGGTATGTCAATTTCCATTTTCAACTATCTCTACAAATCAAACCAAATTTCCTAAAATCTCTACAATTCCAAGTTGTCTACTATCTTCTTTATACAGGTTGGACCCTTGCGTTATGTCCTCCCTCAAAGTGTTTGAAGAAATGCCTAAACCAAAGTTTTCATCACCAAAACTCTTCAGGTTTGTTTGGGTTCTCAATTTCAGTTGGTTCTGATGTGATGATTTGTGTTACAAATTAAATTAGTCATTAGCATCAAAACATGATTGGCCATGCAAATACTTACTTAAAATTTTAGGTTTTTTTATTGTTAATCTGGTATGGTTCATATACTGTTTAGTTGAATTAGGGTTCACTGATTTGGTAGATTGGAGTCTCATGGTCTATATATCTATTCAAATATTTGTTCTCTTATGGAATCAATGATCTATATATATATTTGTTCAAATATTTGTTCTCTTATGGAATCAATGTTACAGTAGTATATACACAGTATGTGTAATAATTTATCAAATTAGTATATAAAAGTAACTCTTTTATTAAATTACTAGAAATAGATGTAGCGAACAAATTAGGAATATAATAACTTTAAAAAAGCAAAGATGAGCTGGAAATATGTGAGACTTCAAAAACTACTAAAAACCTGTGTGATGTTGGTATGGAATAGGAAAGCTAAGGTATAAAATTGTAAACAAAATTTAGGGCTAATTGTTTTGCGTTTATTACAGTGTAAACCAAGGAAAAAGTAAATCATGAAGTTCTTTTGACATTATAATAATGATTTACTTAATTATATATAGACCATGTGCTTATAGGATTTAAGTCATAAGCTGGCACTAATTTGGGATAGCAAGAAGTGTTATGTCATAATTAAATGTTCTTAGTATCCATTGGGACATTATTGTACTTGGTAGGTTGAGGAATTGGTACAAATGATGGGGATTGAGCTTAAAAGTAAATGGATGTTCCATAAGAGTTGTAATGTGCTAAGCATCACATTTTACTTATATGCTTAGATTATTTGGAGTTATGGATGTTTGATCTATACCGCAATCCTCTTATGTTAGTTGCAATTTTCTATTCTAAATATCCTGCCAAATTTTCCATTTTCTTATTATATGTTTTTATCTTTTTGCAACTTTAAACGATTTTCTATTATGAACGTCATTGTGGATAGAACCTTATGATCCTTACCCTATTTCATCAGCTCAATTGAACACTTTCTGTATATTACATTCTTTTGATTATCCCAATTTTTTTGTACAAGTAGTATATAAGCCAAGTTAGATCCATTAAATGGTTATAGAAAGATAAGATGCTATATTTACATCACCCAAAAGTACTCAGAAATGACCTTAATTACAACAAAATCCGTGAGTTCTTAATCAAAATTGAAATTGAAGATTAATGCTATTTATATCTTTCCTTGATAATAATTTTGGGGAAAGACAAAAGCTATTAGCTTCTTAATCAATTTCAAAATTTATTTTTTATTTATTTTTTCAATGACATTTGAACAAATTTTTTGTAAGGAATATTAATAGAGAGAGTGAGAATTTGGAATAGCTGACATCCAAATAGGTCTGAAGAATTTTTCTTAAACACTAAAAACAGACAGAGTTAGAAAGTATTATTGTTGGGGAGAGTTCTACAACTTTGACTTAACATCTGAAGCTTTATTTCACATACACACAATTTATTTACATTATTATAGTTGTTTAAGAAAGCTATTATATAGTGCTTGCATGTAGAATTGATTCATTTTATCTTTTGATTATTGTTAGGTAGATACATGTTGTTTTCCTCATTAAATGAGAGTTTAAATTTGCATTATTTGTTTTCCTCATTAAATTACTCCTAAAAAGTCTTTCATTTTTTTACATTAGTTTGTTGCTGACATAATGCTTAGAAATTGCATAATCTATTACTTTACATTGTTAGGGCTAAAAATGGCTTAATTTCATATAGATATAGAAAGGAAACAAGTAAAAAATCACAAATACTTTGCCTACTTCAAAACGACGTTGTCTTGAAGAAAAGAATTGGTTGCAATCTATGAAGGTGAGCACAACTTATGAAGTAGCGATCTTTGTGTTTACATTTTGATAATTGGATTATATGGTTATAGGTTAGGGGTTTTATTTGATTGACAAAACACTATAAGGTTGAGTGAAATGTTGCAGAAGGTGTCCAGGACAAATAATTCGTTGTAGAACGGTCTCGACGTCAAGTGGGTTTCTCCTTTTATTTTTTAATATTTATTTTATTGTAATGTTTTAGTTATGGTAATGGGGATTATATTGAATTAGGTTTATGACTTTATAGTGTTGAAGAACACTTTGGATGTAAGAGAATTGGCGATTCAGTTTGGGTGTCTACGACTCATTCCTTTAGTGAAAAAAAGTCTCATTACTTTTTATGTTCTTGACATTTCGTTATCTTCTACTTTTACAAATATGATTTTTTAGCTTGCAATTGTATGGTTTATGATTGTTGAGTGCTCCTAAGTTCATCGATCGATTGCAAATTTAGATTATTTCTTCATGAATTCAGTAGGAAAAGTAGAATTTAGGTATTTTATCTCAAGTTTGTATCCAATAATTTGGATTTATCTTTTGTACTCTCATGTGTTGACCAGATATTTTTAATGTATTGCTACAGTTTCTTAAAGGAAGATGCCATGCTTAAGGGGTTGTGACGCGAGGGATTCCAAGAAATATAATGAAACATCTGACTCAGTAAAATGAATTACTCAATTGAACCAAGATGTTATTACTATTAGATGCAATTTGCGTGACCACATCTATGATTTTATTGGATAGTAAATCTAATATCTTCCAAATAGATGTAACTTTAAAGTTTGTGTTCTTCAATTTTTGAGACAACGTTCATAATCATGATAGTTGGGAGTTGAATGTATTCGTTTTGCCAATCATAGTGTTTTTTATTTTATTTTTAACTACACACAACTTTTATGTACTTTTTATACATTGGAAAATGCTAATTTAAAAAAAAAAAAAAAAAAAAAAAAAAAAAAAAAAAAGAAAAAAAAAAAGAGCTTCAATAGAATTTTAAACAAACAAAGAAATTATCCCAAAAAAAAAATCTACCAAAGAAAAATTTTGACACAACTTAACCTAATCTTATTATGCTAGATCAATTTGATGATGAACGTCTCGGCCATGAGGTTTTTATATATGCCACAAGAATAATTGCACCTGGACATATTTCTAGACTAGCAAGACCTTGTTGCCGTATATGGCTAGTTGGTTGGCATAATAGCATGACATTTTTGCAAATAGGCTTAGACCGACTCAAAGATGGTAGGGTAACGATACACCTAAAGCTCTTTTTCACATCACCATTTTTACACAACTCACTAAGGGAAAGTTTGTTACACTCTAATAAACACTATAATGGAATAGTTATTCCTAATGAAATAACTATTTAATAGTTTGTTTGGGCTTTCTTTACATGAAATAATTGTTCCTTATGTTGTTGCATTACATTTGCTAGGTTTCAATTTTATCAAACTTTTCCTCCTATGGATTACAACAATATAAAAAGGAAAGTAACATTTGAAAGTTTTTTTTTCCCCCAATTTGTCTTTCTAGCTATGTATTGTTAAGGGTTTTTTTTTTTATTATTATTTTTTATTTATTTATTTATTATTATTATTATTATTATTATTATTATTATTTTTAAATTTTTAATGGTATTTTGTTATTATTGTTTTTTTTTTTTTTTTTTATTAAAAAAAAAAAAAAAAAAAAAAAACAAATTCATGGCATATATGGCACTCCAATTATTGTGAAAATACTAAAATAATATTTTCCCCTATTTCTCATTCAAGTTGTGTAATAATTTTTTTTTAGACTAAAGTCCACTTTTGGCCCCCTAATTTAGCTGGTGTTTTCATTTTGACCCCTTAACTTTAAAAGTTGTCATTTGGGTCCTATAAGTCTGTTTAGTTATCAATTGGGCCCTTCTGTTTAAATATGTTAGAGCCCCCTCTGTTAAATGCCTAGGTGGATAACTCTAATGCTGACCAAGCATATCTGATGTGGCTCTCTTTGACACGTCAGCACAAGAAAAATTAAAAAAAAAAAATTAGACATTAAATTGGTGTCGTTTCACCCAATTTTAATCCACAAAACTTAACAAGAATGGTGTCATTTATTCTTTTAACTCTAATACAAAAAATTTAATTAGTAATTTTTCAGCTCAAAAAATAAGAAGAATGGTGTTTTTTTCAAAAAAAAATTATTACAAAATTTAGTAATTAATATTTAATTTTTTATTAAAAGAATGCATCATTTAAATTTAATTTCTTAGCCCTCAAATTGTATTAAGCTGGTTCTTCAAGCAAAAAGATCTTGTGGGGTGTTGTTATGGAGTAGGTGGCACTATAAGAATTAAAAAGGTTAGTTGCAATGAAATTTTTTGTTGCAGTAACTTTCATTTTGTTGCAATAAAATTTTATCGTAACAAAAGTTAGTCGAGTAAAGAAAGGTGACACAAGATAAGATTGCGACTACTTTGCCTCAAAATCATGGAATTCTTATAAGCCATCCACAATGGCCAGTATCATCTTTTTACTTTTGAGTAAAGAAGTTATGGAACCCATGGTTTTAAAAACTGGACCAGACCGGCCAGTTCAACCGATTGGATCGTGAATTGGGTAGTAATCCGGTCCGATTCTTCTTAAAAACCGAAAATGATGATAAAATCGAAAAAAAAAAACCGGGAACCATCGATTTCACCAGAAAAACCAGGAACCAGAACGGTTCAACCAGTTTTGTTGTGATACAAGAAAAGACAAAAATATTCATCAAGCTGGCGTCGGCTATGACGGTACCGGCAACAAAGAATTGACACATCAATTTTGACCCAAACTTGGCTCGCCGTAAGTCATGATCCGGTCCAGATCTATCTTCATAAGTTGCTAAACGGTCTTGATTTGGATTAGACCATACTGATTGTTGATCCAAACTTGGCTCGCTGATGGATTCACACACATAGCTTCATGTCTCTGTTTTTTATTTTGTTTGTTTATTGCTTTGTCCATTCCACTTCTAGGTTGGGTTACTGATTTATTCGTTTGACTTTGTTAGTACAGCTGTATGTTTTTTTATGGCTAAATCTATTACATTTATCAACAATACTTGCCATATGCTTTTATTTATTTATCCATTTTGAGAGGCAGCAAGTCAGCAACAATAGTACTATATGTAATGTAAGTAAATTATGTAACATAATTTGGCTTATAATAAAAAAAAATGTAACGTAACTTGCTTCTTCTATTTTTAATTTATTTACTATCTTTTGTGACTATGTAACGTAACTTGCTTCTTCTATTCTTCAACTAGCCATTAAGTTGAAGAATTTTGAAGAAGCCAAAGTTTTGATGATACCAATCAAACAAAACTTTAGCCACGAATTGTCCAAAAAATTGATCTTCAATTTTAAGTGTATCTATTTTATGATTTAGACTTTAAATTAAATATTAAAATTCTAAAAATATATTAAATCATATCTTTTAAAAATTTAAATAATGTGATGTGATATCATTTATTACATAAAATATAAAATAGGTTAAAATATTGTTTTCGTCTCTAAACTTTACATGAAGTTCGATTTTGTTCTTGAACTTTGAAAAAATTCGTTTTTTACATATGAATTTCATTATTTTAAAACGAATTTTTTTTTTTTTTAAATTCAGGGACAAAATTCATGTGTAATCTGGACATGAATTTTTGGATCTTGTAATCTGGTTTTCTTGTCTCTACCAGAAAGAAAACTGTAACCATCTAATTGGATTGATGTTCTATTGCAGGATCTCTTGGGAAAGAATCAGCAGATGGTGCGCACTTGCCTCTTCTGTGTTCATACTGCATAGGATGCTATTTTTAGGCATACTTAGATTTTAAATCTAAGTCATTTTCTGTATTTCATATTCATATCTTGTTATTTATATGTGCTTTTTACTTAGTCAGAATTTGATAGGCTTTCTTGACTACATAACCAATTAAAGTTAAACTTCTAGTTGCTAAGTCTATTTGCTCGTTTGGTTACAGTTACTGAAGGTGGTACTGCATGTGAGAATTCAAGCATGATTTATATCAACAAGCTAGAAGAGTTGCCTTCGACCATATGCCACATAAATAGAAAGGTTGCAAGAGTTGCCTTCGACCATAGGTCCCTGCTCAATGAATCTTTTTAGAAAAAAAAAAATTTATTGAGGGTTATGACCCTCGATAAAAACAAAATTATTTATTTCGAGGGTTGTGACCCTCGATACAAGTAATATTTATAAAGTATCCAACACTCTTTATCGAGGGTTATGACCGTCGATAAAGATAAAATACTTTCTTCAACCATTGTGTAGGCCGTCGAAACAGATTTCTATTGACGCCTTTCGATAGTCATCTTGACAGTCGAAATAACCTTTTTCGAAGGTTTTTAATACTTATTTCGAGGGTTTTGACCCTCGTAAAAAGTCATTTTTTTTGTAGTGGCATTTCCATCTTTTATGGTGGTCAACATTTTAGTCAAATAATGCATTGTACTTTAGGTTAATATCATGATGATATATAAATTTTAGTCAGTTGGTGATTATGATGATAAATGTAGTGTTTTCTCAATTCTAGTATGTTCTTTTCTATTTGCTCTATATTTTACCAAAGGTTTTAATACGCAATCGGTAAGTTTGACGTAGAATAAAACGTTATAAATCGAAAGAATATGAATTGTGTCAATACTTAAATAATTGGAATTGATCAGTGAAATAAACTCTCAAAGAGATAAATATTATTGACAGTTGAATAATTAAATCAAGTTTGTTAAAACCAATTAATCTTTATACTGTTAAAGTAATTAAACCATAACTAACTTAAAATAAGAAATTATGAAAAAGGACAATAAAATACAAAAATTGCGAAATAAATTAAAACACTTTGAAATAGCCTCTAAACACGTTAATTATTCGAATTGGGGCTGATAATTCAAAATCTTGCCTTGAAATCTTTGGGGGTTTCCGAAAATATCTAGTGGGTCCATTAACTCTTCATGGATAAAAAATTACAGATAATTTTTGAGAAACTTGTTTAGTATTCTAGTCTTAAAATTGCTCAAAGAACTCTTTTACTAGATGTCCTAGGTCAACTTTCGATTGTTATTAATGATATAAGTTCTACCAAGATTTAAAATGAATTTTAACCAACTTAAAAGATGTACTTTATAATCTAACTTAGTTATTTTCATATAGCTATTAACAAAAGAGTCATACTACAGCCACAACGTTTTCACAACATTTTTTAGGTGTGAAGTTGTTGTGAAAACATTTTGGCACCAACAACAGAATTGCGTGAAATTTGCATGGCGAGCTAATTGGAATCGATGCAAGAATCAATGCTCATCTCCTTTTGTCATGAGCACTATCAGATTTTGGGCAAATTCCTTCATCTAGGATTTTAATTAATAGATTTTTCTGTTTATAGTAATTTTCCTTTTCCTTGTAATTTTCAATTTAAAAGTCAAAATAATTATATTTTAATTAATTGATTTAGCAATTAACTCATTTTTTCGTTTTTGGTAAGTTTTCTTATTTCAAGCCTAATTTCGTGCCTAATACAAATTAGGGTTTTTAGAGTCTTCCTAAGGGTCTTCTAATAGCCTTAAGAATCGTTTATTATTTATATTGTTTATAGCCATCATGCCAAATCAGTTTTTCATTAATAATATTTCAGAAAGTGGTTTTCCCTCCATTATTCTCTTCCTTATAGATTCAAGGAGCCCTTAGTGGATGCTAAGGTTTTCTCATTCAAATGAGAACGATGTATTCTTCTCCTTATTATTCCGCTGCGTCATCAATGTGTAATATCCTTAAGGAACCAAATAGGAACCTCTGTCTAGACAACAACTTCAATTCCCCATATGACAACTTATATCCCTCTCTCAAGTTATTGCTAAAATATAGGTGACATACCGTTATCATTCTATCTTCATTGGACCAATATTATCAACGCTAATATTTAAATATTTGATCCAATAATGGTCTGCTTAACTTAAATATTCTTGTCTTAATTCATAAGCTACTCGATATCCAAAGAAAAGAAACAATAGAAAAATAACCTTTGATCAAAAGCATGATATCCAATAGAAAAATATGTTGACGTACAAGAAGTAAAAACCTAATAAATTACTTGACGTACAAGAAACAATAGATTTGAACATAGAAAAATAACATTGTCATTGTCTATTGTGTTTACCCATAGCGGATTAGTCATCGTTAAAAAAATGCTTGGAACCTTTAAGAAAAAGGGAAAGGAAAATTTTCTGTATGTTGTTTGGATGTGGGGAGGAAAAAAAAAAGTTTCTAAAGGAAGAAAAAAAAAATTTATTTGACCTTTATGGATATATTTAACAATTTTTAATATTTAATGTTTGGTTTGTAAAGTAAATGGAAAGGGAATGATATGTCTTTATATTCATTATAATCTTGATCCACTTATAAATAAAAGTGATGTATTTCAGTATTTGACCTTTAAAATGTTTTTTTTTTTTTTTTCCCTAGAGTTTATAGATTAACCAAGCTATTAAAAAAGTATAATGTCCATTAATCTTGAGTTTTTCAAATTTTTTATTTTCTGCTATTTGTTTTCTTGTTCAGAAAAATTTTCTGCTATTTGTTTTCTTGTTCAAAAAAATGAAGAATACGTAATTTGTTGTCACAAAAGAGAAGTGCGTAGGTAATTTCACAATAAAAGAAGCACATAAAAACAGCCCCATGGAAGACACAATATTGTGAGCCAATGTTGAAGCATGAAGGGTATAGATCCTCCTATAACAGCATGCCACGTCCAATTTTTACAAATAAAAGATTACGGATTATCATACACAATTACACTTAAAATACTATTACCTAATATAATTAGAAAATTGAAACAAAAGAAAATTCAAACGCTACTGTGCTTTCACATACACGTCCCGAAGAAGCTGCCAGAGACTCCACCGAGCCGAGAATCCTCCGGCGACAATTGGATTACGATTTAGTTTGACTCGTTGGATTACGATTTTTTTTCCTAGTTGTTAGTGTTAATGTTAATTGGGTTTTATTTATTTTTATATATATTGCCTAACAAGAGTGTTTTGCCTCCATCTTCTTAATTTTGTGCATATTTTATGTGTCTTATTTCTTCAAGGCCTAGGGAAAAAAAATAGTTATCAAAATCTAATGGCCCACAGCTAACGTTGAGCCTTGAGGGTACATTCTACAAGCAATTACGTACATAAGCAACGCTCACATCTTACAAAACAATTAATTTACGGATTCCGATTTGATATCTACCTTCGAAAAATGGCACACACAATTAAACTAGATACGTTTTCATGCACACACACATATAATAAAGTCCTCACTCAGCACTAAACATAAAGAATTCCCAAGTGAAAAGATAAATAAATAATCATAATATTAGAAAGATTCATGCATCCAAAAAGCTTGTAAATTATCATCAATACTAATAAAGTCAAATAAATCATAAACTTTAAACGAAGAAGAAATTGCATATTCATTGAAATTTCCTTAAATTAATAAACAACAACAAACTGGGCTTCTTCGAAATTTCTCCAGCTTTTGCCAACCCAAGACCAAAATCCTCTCTGGATCACCTCCATTTTAATTCCCCATCTTTTTTTTTATTTCCTTCAAATGAAATTTTTAAAAATAAATTATTAAGAATAAATTAAATAAATGAAAGTTTATAACGCTGGACTTGAAATGGAGAGGATTCCGATACTTTATCTGACATTTGCTTTAACCTAACCTAAGGGATGGGGTTACTCCCCTTGGTCTTACTAGTCTCCATTGAGCCTTGCAAAGGAGGGTTCTTGTGATTTGGACTCTTTGGAGGAATCCAGGTTGGAGGATTGGGACCAGATGGACTGACAGGTGTCTTCAGTAGCCGGCGCCCGCGCCGTAGAAAAGGAGAGACATCAATGTGGTCAGTTGAAGAAGAAATGTCCCCAATACCGGTGGTCGGATTTGACATATATGGAGGGACTTTGTTCATTATTTTTGGGTTTTTTTCATGGAGAATTTTCCTAGCCTCATTTGCATGCATGCACATAGGGAACAAGTACACAAGCGCCATGATGATCACTATGCAAAACCTCATCTTTTTTCAACAAGTAGTAGATTGTGTTTACGATCAATATGAAGAATAATGAGTACGGATGTGCTTAAATAATGAAGGATCAAGTTAGGATGTTTCATAGATATAGCCGAGAAACTTCATTGAATCACCATGGAAATTATCATGAAACAACGCTGTAGGTGCGATGGTACAAAATTCCAAAGGTGCAAACGCGCTTTGGGCGCAAATTTCTATAGCAAAGGTGATATAAGGTGGTGCCAAATTTTTGTAAGATGGCCGGAACGTATAGGGAAAATTTCTTTTTTTCCTTTTTCTTTTTATTCAAAGGTCTTGTTTCTTTGCCGACAGTCTTATATTTTAATGTTTTACATACACGTGGCATGATCAAGGCCCTGCAATATTTAGGGAGTAGCTTCCTACGTATCTTCTCAATTTTAAGATAAAGATTTTATTTGTTATATTTTGTATTTTATCATTTTATGTAATAGATGATATCACATCACATTCTTTAAATTTTAAATGATATAATCTAATATATTTTTAAAATTTTAATATTTAATTTAAATTCTAAATCATAAAATTTTAATATTTAATTTAAATTTTAAATGATATGATCAGGTTTCGTGCAAATTCCTTCATCCAGGCTTTTAATTAATTGATTTTTCCGTTTATAGTAATTTTCAATTTATAAGTCAAAATAAGGTTTCGCCTGTTTTGGAATGTTTTCCACGACTAGTATGAATTGATTTAGCATAAACTCACTTTTTTCGTTTTTAGTAATTTTTCCTATTTCTAGTCTAATTTCGTGCCTATCATAATTAGGATTTCTAGAGTCTTCCTAAAGGTATTCTAGCAACCTTAGGAATCATTTACTATTTATATTGTTTGTAGCCATCAAGGTAAATCAGTTTTTCATTAATAATATTTTAGAAAACAGGTTTTTCTTCAATTGCTCTCTCTTCCTTGTGGATTCAAGGAGCCCTTAGTGGATGATAAGGTTTTATCATTCAAATGAGAACGACGTATTCTTCTCCTTGTTATTCCGCATCGTCATCATTGTCTAATATCCTTATTAAATCAAATACGGACCACTATCTAGGGCACAACTTCAATTCCCCATATGACAACTTATATCTTTCTCTCTCTCTCTCTCTCAAGTTATTGCTAAAATGAATAGATGACTTTGCCACATTTACTTTTTGCCTCTGAAATCTTGATGTCTCTAGGCACTTTAGAAATCCCACTAGTTCTTCCTAATTTTCATTTGCAAAGATTGATAAATCGTCTACAAACATTAAAGTGGGAGACTGGTTGGCAGGGGCGGAGCCAGAAAAAAAAAATTAGGGTGGGCTAATTGCAAAAAAAAAAAAAAATTTGACTGGGCTAATTAGGGTATTTTTTATTTATTTATTTTTAAATATAGGTAAAAAAATTAAAAAAAATTAAAAGTTGGCTGGGCTACAGCCCACCCTACCTTAAAAGGTGGCTACACCACTGCTGGTTGGCAACCCTTAGACAATTATTTTAATTTTATTTTTTTCATACATTCTTCAAAGCCATGTTGCCTTCATTGCTTTTTCTATTCTCCATGTGCAAAAAAATTTTATGGACCATGATACTGTATCTTGTATTAATCTTTCTGGGACAAAACCAATACTTGCGGTGTTATTATTTTGTGAAGTAAGAACTTTAATCTATTTGTCAAGATTTTGGAAATAACTTGGTAAAGAACATTACTTAGACCTAAACATATAATTATGTTGCAGCATGAGTAGATTTAGGAATATGATACCAATAAAAATGTTATTTTTTTCCTTAAACATATAGCCATTAACCAAGAAAAAACCCTTTTAAAAATACCGTCATCATTCTATCTTCGTCACCCACCAATATTTAAAGTTTGATCCAATGGGAGAGATGCTTTGGTCAGAACTCAAAAGTGAAAATCTCAGTCCGAAATAATCAAATAATGCATGCCCAACTATCACGTTTGACTTTACTATATTTTCTTGTCTTAATTCTTAAGCTAGTTGATATTAAAGAATAAAAATAAAATAAAATAATAGAGTCACGCTCTAATGGACCATGAGCACGAGTAGGTCAAAGCATGATATTCTCAATCAAATCAAGAAAAATAAAAAATAAAAAGTTCACGTACAAAAAGTTAAAAACTAACAAATAATTTGCCTCGTCACACACACAAATTGACTCGATCAGCCCAATTACGGCGATAAACAACTAAACATTATCATTATTTTTGTGTAGTTTACCCAATGTAATAGATTATTTACCGTTAAAAAAAAAATATGCTTACTATACAGTCTATACTAAGGAACCAAATACAAACCACTGCATGTCTAGGGAACAACTTCAATACTCCACGTACCAACTAACTAATAATTAAAAGAAAACTCTGCCAAATAAAAAATTAGAAGTAGTTTATAAAATACTAAGCCAAAAGAATTACAGAACTGTTCTTTTTATCAACAAAGTTTTATCACTAGAGCTTTTGCAAGCATATGAATATTTCAGAATTAAGGTGTAAAAACCATTTCTTAAAAAACATTTAGGAATACCATGAAACCTTGGTGTAGAATGTGAGCAATAAAAAAACGACACTACATTTTTTTATGAACAATGACATTATGTTCGGTTGCATTGAGTGAGGGAAGTGAATGAAAAAAAAAAGGTTAAAAAGCAAAAGAAAATTATTTTTGCTTATGTTGATTGGAGAGAGAGAGAGAGAATATACCTTCTACTTGTTTAGTTTGCAAAAGGAAGAAAAAAAGTATTTGACATTATGGATATATTTAACAATTTTTAATCTTTTTTTCGGTTTGGTTTGCAAGGAAAGGGAAAGGGAATGATATAATAAGTGTGGATGTATATGAACTTTAAAATGTGCTTTTTTTCCCTAAAGTTTATATAGAGTTAAACCAAGTTATTAAAAATAGTAATCAAATCTCCATTAATAATCTTGAGTTTTCCATCATTTTTTTTTTTTAAAATAAAAATTGGAGACTACGTGTATGAGTAATTTGTGGTTATATGGTTCTACATCGGCAGATCGGCTTGTATTGGTTATATGGCGGATTTTTTTGAGTGTTTTGGTTGGTATATAGATGTTTCGACTAGTACAAGAAAAGTATTTAAAATAAAATTTAATACATTTTGAGTTAATATATTGATTTAATGTACTTATGCCAATATATTGATCTTTTAAAATATGTAAATTTTAAATTCTATGTTTATATATATATATAGTTGTAATCTCAAAACGATACACCGGTATTAATTATTAAAATAAAATTCTAATGCTAACTAAAACGGCCTCCAATACAATATTGGCAACTTGATTCTATATTGTGTTGCATGTTTACCGCGGGGGGCGGGGGGAGTGGTGTTTGTCTCTGTTTTATGCAGTATGCAATCATTCACTATTTGTTCAATAAAAGCTGCCCATACAAGTTGCAAACTTTAAGAAAATGCGCAGAATTTTGTAGATTGAAAATATGCAAAATCATAATCACACTGGTTGGGTGATGGAGAAAAATAACAAGCGGAGAACCAAAAATTAAGAACATAATGGGGAAGAGTAGGGAAGGCAATATGGTCGGCTTTAGTACTAGGCCCAATTACAAAAGGCCCCAAATTTTTATGATAATAATTGGTTTTTTTTTTTTTTAATCCACAAATGGGTTGTGCGTTTTTGTTTTCACCTCTAAAATGACTCTTAAAATATTGAACCAATAGAAACCCAACCTAATTGAAATCCTAATTTGTTTCACAAAAAATAAAATATTGTAAATGTGCCAAATATAATTATCATTGACGATTAGTTTACCTTAACAGTTTAAAGTTTTAGTTTTCTTAAAACCAATTTCCTACACGGTCGTGCAGTTTGTTAACATTGGTCACCTAATATAAAAATTTAATTAGTAATTTTCATCTCAAAAAGCAATAAGAATGTGTTTTAAATAAAAAAATATATATATATATATATAATATCTATATATATATATATATATTATATATATATATATATAATATAATATAAATATAATAATTTTTTTAATTTTATTTTTAAAAAATGCATCATTTAAATTTATTGTCTTAACCGTTAAATTGTATTGAGCCGGTCCTATAGGCAAGAAGATCTTATTGGGTGCTATTATGGAGTAGGTGGGAGACAACATAAGATTGCAACTACTTTGCCTCAAAATCATGGAGTTCTTACAAGGCAGCAACAACAGCTAGTATCATCTTTTTACTTTCGAACAAAGAAGTTATAGAACGTTGTCAAGTGGGAGAACCCTTCCATTTAATTATAGATTGTACTCTCTTTTCTAGAGAACTGTATTGAAGAAGAAAGAAAGGTACGTTATTTTTCAATAATAAGTTTAGGGATGTAATATTTTTCACAATTATTGACATGATCTCTTATAATTGGTACATAATAAAAGTAGTGTCAACAAATGAAAATGATTTTGATATATATGTTACTCCAATCACTACTTGCCAACTTAAAAAGTCCTCGAAAGGAAGCTATGCACACAAAGTCTCAAAGCATGAAAGCAATCCATGATCATAAACCCAAGTTCATATTATCAAAGACATACATATATAATCCATAGAACATATATATTAATTCAACTAAACAACAGAATTCTTATATATCATCATCGGCTAGTGCATGTTTTATTTTTAAATATAGTGCTGTATTATAGAGATAAAGAAATTAAAGAAGGTGTGCACACATATATATTCATCGGGGCTAGGGGTTGGAAATGCTCTCATTAGGTATTGCGTGAGGGTGAGGCGGGGAACTCTTGTGTTGGGCTGTTGGAGGATGGTTATGGGTGTGTGGATTGGGAGCAGATGGAGGAACAGGACCCTTACGCAGTTGTCGTCTTAGCTTAGGAGAAAGGACGTTAAAGTGATAACTGGTGAAGGCCTTTTTGCTGATCAATATCGATGGAAGGGTGTTGCCGATGGTAGGAGGATTAATGGACACAGATATTGGAGGGACTTGGCCTTTCTTCATCAGATTTTGTTCTTCTCCATGGAGGATTCTGCTAGACTCACATGCAGGCATGCTCATAAGAAAAATTAGCGCCACTGTGGCTACGAGAAACACATTTAGAAAAAGAGATGGCAACATATTTAGAAGCAAAGATGGTTCAAAATTTTTTGATGAAGAATATGTGGGGCATATGCATATTTATAGTGAGATTTCGTGTAACAACAATATTATGGAACATTCGAAATCATGCATGCGTGCAGACAGTTGAGCATCCTAAATTTTGATTAAAAAAATGATAATCTATATAAAATTAAGGATGTTTGACTTTTTGTTGATTCCTTTACAATTTTACATATCATCATGTATCCTTTTTATTATTATTATTATTATTATATTGAGTATTTTACAAGGAATATAGGAATCTGAAATTTTGAGAAGTTTCATTAGGATGTGTAATTTATAAAAACTATACACCACCATTTATTTTTTATTAATAATCTAAATAAAATTAAGGATGGTTGACTTTTTGTTGATTCTTTTACAATTTTACATATCATCATGTATTCTTTTTTATTAATTGTTTTGAGTATTTTACAAGGAATATAGGACTCTGCACTTTTGAGAAGTTTCATTAGGATGTGTAATGTATAAAAACTATACACCACCATTTTTTTATTTTTTATTTTTTTAAAATTACTGTATCTAATTTTTGCCCGATTATGTTTTTGCTAAAGTTCAATTTTGGTATGGATTTGTAGAAAATTTTGAGTGTTCTACATCAATCAAGAGTAGGAAATTTTGAGTACTCTATGAGAGGAATAAGATTCTAAAATTTCGAGAAGGATGTGTAATGTATAAAAAATATTTGTTGGTCATAGCTAGGTTTAGGGCTAAAACAAAGCTTTTGGATCTAAATTAAACAAAGCTTTTGGAACTATTATCAGATTTAAAAATAAATAAATAAATAAATATTTTCTTACAAATGAAGGTAGTCTCTCTCAACTTCTTCTTCTTCTTTTTTTTTTTTTTTTTTTTTTTTTTTTTTAATATGGATCCCAATTCATGTTTTGTGTTATAAATTTTATTGTTGATTTGTTATATATGGTGTATAATTTGTTTTATTGATTTGATAAGATATAAAACCATGACTCTCATAACTGCATGAGTGACAATAATATAAGCAATGATGAAATTTTGGTTTCTCTGACCTAGGGAATGACTTATGTCAAACCCGAGCCGCCAGTGGAAAAGAGTTCTTGTCTTCGTACAAGATTTGGTTCCTCTAGTGTTTCGACATTGGTAGGATTTAAGTAATTCTTATCGTAGTTTTTAGTATTGTACTATTTTTCCTTAACTATAAGTTATTCGAGAAGAAATAATGGAGTCTCTCGAGGGCCTCTGGGAGAAGTTTTCTTTGTTTGATGTAGAAGGGAATACGATAGATCTGCTCTCCACACCGGATCAACCGAAAAGCTTCTTAGCAGCCAAGTTTCTCACGCAACGATCCTTGAACGTGGAATCCATGGCACGTACCTTCAAACCCTTATGGAGGACTAATCACGGCTTCACGGTTTGAGACATGAACGACAACATATTGGTCTTTGTTTTTGAAGATGAAGCAGATCGAGAAAGGGTTATAATGGGGGAACCTTGGGCTTATGATAAACACCTGGTCATTATTCAACGCATTGAGGAAGATGAAACCATTGAAGAAGTGGCGTTTCAAGAAACATCTTTCTGGGTGCAACTTCACGGTTTACTAGTACATTGGATGAATCATGAGGTCGCCACCATCCTAGGATCATCTTTGGGAAAATTAGACCAGGTCTCTGAGGGAGGTGCCAATGTTGAGGGAGGAATGACAATGCGCATACATGTGAAGTTGGATATCACCAAACCCTTATGCAGAGGGAGGAAAACAAGACTTGAGAAGGGGCGTGAGACATGGATATCCTTCAAATACGAGCGTCTTCCCAATTTTTGTTATTGGTGTGGCCATGTCACACACAGCAATAAAGCCAGTCCCGAAATCACCAACACCATCACTACAAGCCGCCACCTATACACCACCCCAACATACCCCCGCCGCCGACCAATGTGACAACCACCAACCATTCTCCAACCCTAGTTGACTTTTCAACCAATATGGAAGTAGAGGAAAATCTGGGATCCACTCCCATGTACTTGGCCACCCCAACTAGGAAAGAACATAATTTTGAGAGTCAACTTCGTGAGATTGATTTGGAATTAGAATATCACCCGAAGTTGAAGGATCATAATTCGGATTTTTTGGAGCATGAACCGGATGTTATTATTTTCCCAACCTAGTCTAACACAAGTGAGCCTTAACTCGATTACAACTCTAGTGCTGCCCTTAGAGATATCACCAATATCAAGCAGCTCAAAATAGGGGTATCCAAGGCACAATCCGCGAGAAGATCTTGGAAAGAACTGGCTAGAGCCCAAGCCAATGGCAAGGTCTCTCCCATGGAGCCCATGCAAGCAAAGCGGACGTCCATTTATTTGGATGAGATTATCCCCCAAGCAGTGAGTTCAAAGAAACATTGTGGAGTCCCTTCTGACTCTATGTTGGCAGAGGTTGCTGGGCAACCTCGCCGAGAACTATGAATTGCTTAGCATGGAATTGTCGTGGGCTTGAGAACCCAAGTACAATTCAGGAGTTAGCGCGATTAGTTCGTGCTCAAGATCCTTCTGTCATGTTCTTGATAGAAACATGGCAGGATGATGGTCCACTAGAAAGGTTACGTTGTCAATTGCAATTTGAAAATAACTTTGTTGCTAATAGTAGGAATAAAGGAGGGCTTTGTCTCTTTTGGAAGAAGGAAGTTAATCTCAGAGGTCATAGTTTCTCTCCCTCTCATATTGATGCAATTATTAATGAAAGTCAATTTGATTCATGGCGTTTAACGGGTTTTTATGGAGCTCTGGAGACTCAGCAAAGAGAAGCATCATGGGCTTTGCTTCGAAGACTTAATTCTTAATTTATGTTACCTTGGTGTTGTTTGGGGGACTTCAATGAGATAGTGAGGATTGAAGAGAAGCAAGGTAGATATTAAAGATTAAATCACCAAATGCAACTCTTCCGAGATGTTCTTGACGACTATGGGTTTGTGGACCTCGGTTATACAAGTCCTCAATTCACCTGGACAAATAATCGAGTGGGAGACGTGACTTGGGAGCGGCTTGATCGAGTAGTGGCCACTCCGGAGTGGCTAACACTTTTTCCATCAGCACGAGTGCATCATCTTGACTACCGATGGTCGGACCATAAATCCATTTGGGTGGGTACCAAACCAATGGTTATCCACCACCGAAAACCATTTCGTTTTGAAGAGGTTTGGACCTCTGATCATGGCTATGAAGAGACAATTGAAGCAGCTTGGAAGACAATTAAACCTGGGGTTCCTATGTACATAGTTTGGGAGAAGATCCATGCATGTCGTAGGGGGCTTCATAAATGGGGCAGCAACAACTTTTGTAATATCCAGAAACAAATCCGAGAAACAGAGAACCAACTGAAGCAAGCAGAGGCAATTTCCATGCAGGGCCGTGACCATGCACAAGTGATAACACTCAAAGCTAAACTATGTGCTTTACTCGTTCAAGATGAGAGATTATGGAGACAACGCTCTCGGGTTGAATGGTTGAAAGCTAGAGACAAAAACACCCGGTATTTTCTTTGCAAAGCATCACAAAGGAGACATAAAAATCATGTTTATCAACTCAAAGATCAAGCTGGTATGTGGACTTCTCACCAAGATCAGGTACCGCCCTTGTTCATTGAGTATTATAGCTCTCTCTTTACTTCGGCTAATCCACCACAGGTTGAGCAAGTAGTAGAGTGTATCTAGCCAGTTGTACCAGATGATATGAATACTCTACTCACTAGTGAGTTCACATCAACCGAAGTTATAAAAGCTCTCAAGCAAATGTCCCCCCTCAAGTCACCTAGTCCGGACGGGTTGCCTCCAATATTTTATTAAAAGTATTGGCACCTAATTGAGGGCGACATCACCAAGGCAGTGCTCACTTGCCTTAATTCGGGGAAGATCTTGAAAGCTATCAATCATACATACATCACCCTTATTCCCAAAATCAAGAGCCCAGAAGATGTCAAGGAGTTTCGTCCTATCAATCTATGTAACGTAATATACAAGATTATATCCAAAGTCCTTGCAAATAGACTGAAGTGTATATTGCCTCAAATTGTTTCAGAATCTCAAAGTGCTTTCGTCCTCGGCAGATTAATTACAAATAATATCTTGGTAGCTTTCGAAACCTTGCATCATATGCATCACCAGAAGAAAAGGAAGTTTGGTTCTATGGCTTTCAAACTTGATATAAGCAAGGCATATGATCAGGTGGAGTGAATTTATTTGAAACGAGCTATGGAACAATTGAGTTTTCATTCTAAATGGGTTACGCTTATGATGGAATGTATTACAACAGTCTCTTACTCCATTCTTGTTAATGGGGAACCCCATGGTTTTATCAAACCCTCAAGGGGGTTACGCCAAGGGGATCCTTTATCACTTTTCCTGTTTCTCTTTTGTGCAGAGGGTTTTCACTTTCTCCTACAAAAGGCAAAAAGTGCAGGTGAACTTCAAGTTGTCTCCATTAGTAGAGGCGGCCCAAAAATCACTCACTTGTTTTTTGCAAATGACTCCCTCCTCTTTTGTAAAGCCACTACTTAAGATGTGTCTCATATTTAGGAGATCCTTAATACATATGAGGAGGCGTCTGATCAATAAACAAATAGACTGAAAACCACCATTTTCTTCAATAAATCCACCCCACAAGCAGCTAAAGAAAAAATTCTTGGAATGTTAGGAGTCCCAGCAATAAAGCAATATGAGAAATATCTGGGACTCCCCTCCTTCATAGGAAGAGCAAAATATTCGAGTTTTGCTCAAATCAAAGAGAGAGTTTGGAGTAAACTAAAAGGGTGGAAGGAGAGATTAATTTCCCAGGCAGGAAGAGAGGTCCTCATCAAATCAGTGGCTCAAGCATTACCCACATATGCTATGAGTTGTTTCCGCCTCCCAGCTCGCTTGATTAAGGAGATTGAAGTCTTGATACGTAAATTTTGGTGGAGACAAGGGGGTGAAAAAGGAAAAATGCATTGGTTGCCGTGGAGCACATTATGTAAAGCTAAGACTAATGATGAATTGGGTCTTAAGGAACTCAGGATATTTAATGAAGCTCTCCTAGCAAAACAGGTTTGGCGTCTCATGCATAACACTTCCTCCCTTTTCTATAAGGTTTTCAAAGCAAAATATTTCCCACACTGTTCTATTTTGAAAGCTCAACCAAAAGTAAGCGGATCATTTGCATGGAAAAGCATATTGGGGGTAAAACATCTTATTCGCAAGGGCCTAATTTGGAGGGTAGGGACGGGTTCCCAGATGAGGATATGGGAAGATAAATGACTGTCCACTTAACACTACAACTCTGTTCTCTCCCCACGCCCACCAAACTCACCCCTGAATTATGTGGAGCAACTTATTGATGATCAATCCAATACATGGAAGACAGAGGTCATTAAAATCACCTTCATTCCCCATGAAACAGAAATCATCCTAGGCATCCCTCTCAACTCTCACAGTCTAAGTGATTCGATTATTTGGGGTGGAACAAAGAATTGAGTCTATGCAGTGACAAGTGGATACCACCTTCTCTTGAATGAAAGCTACCAAAATAACCCCGGCTCTTCGAATATCTCTAAAGTGACTCAGGTCTGGAGCATTATATGGTCCATGTGAGTTCCAGCAAAGGTGCGTCATTTCTTATGGCGGGCCTGCCATGACTCCCTCCCAACCAGAAAGAACTTACAGCACTGACATGTGCTTGATGATCCACGTTGTGCAAGCTGTAACGATATGCCCGAGAGCATATTACATGCACTGTGGCAATGCAAATCTCTCGATGAAATTTGGCTCAATGTGCCCTAGGGTAGTGGTTTGAAAGCTAATCAACATTTGGACTTTATGGAGTTACTACACCACTGTATCTTGTCCCTATCCCTCTCGGAACTCCAACTCTTTGCAGTGATTACCTGATCTATCTGGTATAGACGAAACCGACTACGGCTGAATCTCCCAATCGAAGCCTTGAACCACTTAGTCCCTCGAGCACAGAAGCTTTTATCGGAGTTCCAGGAAGTACAAGAGAGCTCAACTCAGCCCACAAGACAGGCAGTCCCTCTCCAAAGAGTTACATGGTCACCTCCACAGCCAGGGAGATATAAGGTTAATTATGATGCAGCGTTCTTTGGTGACTCAAATGAAGTAGGTATTGGAGTTATCATTCGAAACCACAATGGTGAAGTCATGGCTTCACTATGCCATAGGATCCACTATCCGCACTCGGTTGAAGCTATGGAAGCATATGCAGCAAGAAGTGCAATTCAAATGGCGATTGATCTGGGACTCCAAGCAATTGATATTGAGGGAGACTCACAAACCGTAGTAGATGCATTGCTCAATCATGCACCTTGTTTTACTCTATATGGTAACTTGATCAACGACACAAATATTGCAACCCAATCTTGTCACTTTGTTCAATTTCTTCATGTAAAACGAGATGGCAACTCAATTGCTCACTCGATTGCCAAAAGAGCTAAATTTAGTCAGCCCTTTGAAGTTTGGATGGAGTCTGTTCCTCCTGACTTAGTGACAATCATTTGTACTAATTTTTCCATTCAATAAATCTATTTCTATCCTTTCTCCAAAAAAAAAAAACATGACTTTCATATAGTTGAACAACTATATATTTTTATGGTTTGACATATCCCAATTTAACAAAAGTTTTGGAACTGCTACGTGATTTTTTTTCTTCTACAAATCAAGGCGGTATCTCTCAAACTTCTCTGAATATATTTTTTATTATTTTTGAAATATCTCAATTCATGATTTGTGTTATAAATTTTATTATTGATCTATTATGGTTTATATAATGTTTTATTGATCTGATAAGGTATAAAATCAAGTATTTAATGTTGCTATAAACAACTATATTTTGCAATGGGTTGACAAATTTGATTGAATAAATATCTAAATAAGTACATATTCAATATAAAAATAAAATAAAATAAATATTGCTTTAGATTTCATTTGTAGTAAATTTGCGAATAATATATATAATAATTGTGGATGTAGTTGACCTTATGTTTATTTATTTTTTAATCTAACTTTTGTATAGTATTATATGAATTGCCTATGCATGCCGTTTTACCTTCCAAAGTCAACTGGCTGCATGTTATATGGAATAGCCTTTCACGTCAAGAAATGTAGAATATCGTTTTCTAATGTAATTTTATTCCTTTACAGTTTGCTTGCAGTGGAAAGAGTAGAGAAGGCAAACTAAGGAGGGTAAGAAGTTTATGATTGCTGTTTTTTAATAGCTTGGTTAACTCTAACTAGGTTTTGGAAATAACTTTATAAATTAGACTATAACCTGCGTAATGCGCGACTCTTTTTAATTATTTTTCTAAAAATATGTTTCTAGCAGAGCAACTTAACTAAGAAGAAGGAAAAATGGTAAAACATAAATACAGTTCCTTAGATCAAGTACATTAGGTTCCTAGTTGAATTCAAATATATTGAATTTAAATATTCTTGGAAAAAAAAACATTGTTTGTGTTTCCTTGGTTAACGCAACCACGTGTTTGAATTCAATATATTGAGGAACCTAATGTACCTAACCTAAGGAAATGTACCCAAGTTTTACCCAAGGAAAAAATAACAACAATTAAAAAAAAAAAAGTGTAAAATAGAAAATGTAAATAATTTTTCTTTGCCCTTAAAAATATAAATGATCATTTTTATTATATCCCATCCAATGTATTATACTGATTTTTAGTATATTTCATCAAATGTATTATACTAAGTCTATAAGGATAACTACTAATAACTTTCTAGCCTAGGGTTGTATTCACTTAGCAAAAAAAAAAAAAAACTCACTTCACATTGTTTATGAATTTCAATCACTTTGGTAAACCTCAATTGTTCCATATAGGAATTCTAAATGTTCAGAGGTTTCTCATTTTTGTTTAACTTACAAAACTTTGATAGTACAAATAAATAATATAATTTGTCACATATTTATCACATCTTTACCTTTTTTGACTTTCTTTTATTTCTCTTTTCATCTTTTTTTGGGCAATTTATCACTTATTAATAATCACATAAACAATATTTGTGATCTTAGAAGTCCATCATATAACAAATTGGTCTACGGAGATAAAAATGACAATGTTATCTTAAGTCTAACACGTATCTCTTAGGAAAATTTAACACATAAAAAAAAAAAAATGTTAAGATGTTATTCCCCCTACCCCTAATTTTTTTTAAAAAAAATCAACATAATTGCCTTTTTTAGTTATCTCTAAATGATAGTCCATTGATATCCTAAATCTCACATAATTTGAATGTTGCCTCACAAATTCTAATAGGAGTATTGAAAATTAATTTATACTTAACACTTACCCCCCAAAAATATATTAAACAAATAGTTATCAAGTTATTTAGCATATCTAATTGTATAAAAATAAAATGATCAAGTCAAACTATATTTTATATGCAGTTGGATAGTATTAGAAATTGTAAAAAATAAAAAAATAAAAAAAGCATTTTTGGTTACAAAAATAAAAGACTACAATTTAACCAAGCAAAAATACTTCGAATATATCCAATTGTATAAAAATAAAAAGATCAAGTCAAACTAAATTTTATATGCAGTTAAATAGTATTAAAAAAAAAAACATATGATCAGAATCAATTGAGATTGCTAATAACAATATGACACGTTTTACTCCACCATTTAAGATCAATTCATTAAAATATCTTATGAGAGAAGAATATCCTTTTACATAATTATAGCTAGAGTCATATAATAATTCAAATGAATATTTTAAAAACATGAGATTCTGCCTCATGCTCCTTTTTCAGTTTTCATGAATTTATATTGTCATACAATGATTATTATCATTGATTTAACTTTTAAAGCAAAAAGGAAACGAAACTTTTATGGTCAAACCACATATATAGTAAAAGTATCATTTTTCAACGTATCTGCAAATATTAATATCTATTTACCATTCAACTTTGAAAAAAACTCAACATAATTGTAGCAGTTTATAAACTAAACAAATCTTTATTCTTTAAATAAAGAAAATATAATTTTTAAATATGCAATTATCAACATAGCAAACACATAGAAATTTAACCTGAGAAAAGACGAAAACGAAGGTAATACTTATGTAAACTTTATCTTACCTAAACTCTTATTTCCACTTAAATATTAAATATTAGAAAATAATTGTACAATAGTAAGTAAATTAGACGCAAACAAAAATAAAAAATATGCAAACAAAAAGAAAATATAATATAAATTGATACAAACTTGAAAAAGAAACAACACAGTGGAAGAAAGTGAGAAACCAAAAAGTTATAAAAGTGCAGCCAAAAGGAAATAAAGAGAGGAATAAATTTGGGGATCCCAACAATTGAACCCAAGCACTCACAAATGGGTGAGACTTTTTGGGGGGAGGAATGACTATTGGGGCAAATGTCCAAGTTGTAATTTAAATGCGTATTTGAAATAACATATATTGTGTTTAACAGGTTTGGCTTGAATATATATATTTATATCTGAATTAATTAATAAGACCATTTAATTTATTAAATATGAGCATTTAATTGGGTAGCAGGTATTTTATTTATTAATGGTGTAGTTTTTATTATGAGGTAGTGGGTATTTAATTTAGTTTATTTAATTCATGTGCCACCTAAGATGCTATGAGTCCAGTAGAAAACTTTGCCTTAGATACCACGTGGCAGAAAGATGGTAACGTTTTCTACTTTAATATATATATATATATATATATATATATATATATATATATATATATATATATATATATATATATATATATATATATATATATATATATATATATATATAATCTTAGATTACCTTACATGAACCTAATAGGTTTATAATTATCAACTGTTTGCAGCATGACTAGATTTAGGAATGAGAACAAAAATAAAAATGGTAAAACTTAGGTACAGTTCCTTAGATAAAGTATATTAGATTCTTAGTTGAATTCAAATACATTGAATTTAAATATTCTTGGAAAAGATAACATTGTTTGTGTTTCATTGGTTACAATCATGTGTTTGAATTTAATTGGGGAACCTAATGTACCTCACCTAAGAAACTGTACCTAAGTTTTACCCAAATAAAAATTGTTTAAAACATATAAATTAAAAAAAAAAAAAAAAAAAAAAAAAAAAAAAAAAAAACTTTAAACTGCCGCTGTAACATCAAGAGCACGAGCAAAAATTAAAAAGTTTATATACAAAATGTCAACTTGCAAACAACTTTTTCCGTATAGTAGTCCCGGACTACAAATAAATACATAATCCCCTTTTTCACAGAATGGTAGATCCTACCATAAAATTAATTAGTGAGACCCATTATTTATGTGATGGGACCCACTATTCATATGAGAGAGGGACTACGTATTTATTTATAGTTTTGAACTACTGAATAATCTCTCTGTTTCGCACACGCAAATTGACTCGATCAACCCAATTACGAAATTAAGCAACTAAACATTATCATTGTCTAAAGTCTTTACCCATTACAAGAGATCACACACCGATTAAAAACATATGCTTACTATACTAATGAGGAACCAAATACCAACCATTGTCTAGAGAACAATTTCAAAATTCCAAGTAACAATTAAGAATTAACGTTTCGTTTATTTTGACGGAAAATATTTTCTAAAAAAGGTCTCAGTTTCAAAAAAAAAAACTTTTTTTTTTTTTTTTTTTTAAAGTAAATCATTTATTTGTGGTTGGTAGCAACCATGCAAGGTCGGCTAACAAACAATTTCTAGTTGGTACAAAACAATGAGACCATGCATGTTTGGTTGCATTGAAACGGAAAAGGAAATGGAAAAAAGAGCAATTAAGGAAAGAAAAATGCAAATGAAAATATGTTGTTTGGATGTGAAGATGAAAAGAAAGAAAGAAAAAACAAAAAAGAAGAATACATCTTCTCTCTCACTTGCAGATCCGGCTCGATGCAGTTTGAGACCCAATAAAACTAATTTAACTGAGTCATATTTTTTATACTTTTAAATATCAATTTAATAATATTTATTTGACTTTTTATATTATAATTTTTTTTATTTAAAACTATTTTTCTTGTTTTGTGAGATACAAAATTGCTAATTAAGCTTTACTAACAGCTCATTGTCTAACATCACCATTGTTGCATATGGGGGTCCAAATTAATTTCTCCTGATCAGCAATGTAGATCAAATAGCTCCTAAAATATTTATGAGGCTTTTAGTTCTGCAACCCATGTAATTGATCACAGGCATTTCAGCCTTAGCTTGTTTAAATTTCTAGGTTATGGGCAAAAGCTTTAGAGAAAGGGGATTCATGTATGGATCCTGCCAAATATTGATAGATAAAGCTAATTCAATCAAGTAACAAGCATATTTGATTATTAATAAGGCTTTATTAATTGGCATATGTGGATCTACGTACACCAAGGCCCCCAGCTAGTTTAGGCTTGCAAATGGAAGCCCATGATTTCCAACAATATTTACTATTCTTCTTCGCATTACCCCAAAAAAAGCTCCATAAGCTAATAGCAATGGCAAAATAGATAGATTTGGGAAACAATATTTACTATCCTTCTTTAATTTGCATTACCCAAAAGAAAGCTCCTTAAGCTAATATAGCAATGGCAAAATAGATAGATTTGGGAAAAGCTGAAGAAGATACTAGTGTACATAGGAATTGTGGAAAGGACAAATTTGATCAATGTCAATCTCCTGCTTTTTATAACACTTTGGCTTTCCAACCTTAGTTTTATCTATTGTTTTTGTGAAGGACTTTAATCTATTTGGCAAGTTTTTGGAAATAACTTTATAAATAACAATATTATGCATACCTCATAGCTTGGTTTATAATTATCTAATGTTGCAGCATGACTAGATTTAGGAATGATAACAATAAAAATGTTATTTATTTCCTTAAACATATAGCAATCAGAAAATAAAATAAAATAAAAAATAAAACCTTTTAAAAACTGCTACAACATGATCAAGAGCAAGAGCAACAATATTCCAATAGCCTTAGTAAAATATAGGTGACATACCGTTATCAATTCTGTCTTCATCGGACCCCTAACAATATTATCAATGCTAATATTTAAAGAGTGTGAAATAAAAAATGTTTGATCCAATAATGGGAGAGCCAAAATATTTAAATATATAAGGGTCTGCTTAACTTAAATATTCTTGTCTTAATTCTTAAGCTACTTGATATCCAAAAAAAAACCTTGATCAAAAGCATGATATGCAATAGAAAAATAAGTTGACGTACAAGAAGTAAAAACCTAACAAATAACTTGACTCGTTACAGGCACAAATTGAATCCATCAGCCAATTATTGGGATAAGCAACTAAACATTGTCATTGTCTATTGTGTTTAACCATAGCGGATTAGTCATCGTTAAAAAAATGCTTGGAACCTTTACACTCCGTTTGGGAGGGGAGAAAGGAATGGAATGGAATGGAAAAATAAGAATATTTTAAGAATATTCTTTCCTTTCCCATGTTTGGAAGTTTAAGTAAGAGGGAATGGAATGGAATGGAAAGACCATTATCTTGTTTGGAAGTTTAAGTGAGGGGAATGGAATGGAACACTCATTCCTCCCTATTCCCTCCAAATCCCAAATTTTCATTCCCCCCAAAATTGGAAGGAATAGGAGGGAATGGATTTAAGTTTAATGATTTTTTCACCAAACGTCCCAAAATGCCCTTAGTATTTTTGTAAAATCCTAAATTACCCTTACAGATTTGACCTTTTATTTTCTTCAGTTTCCATGATATTTCTATAATATTGTATTTCTAAATGACCATGTATGGACTTTTAACAATGTCAATTTTCTTTTAAAATTTTATTTTGTGGACAATGAATCTCGAATTTCCATTTATTGGGATTATATTTTAATTTATATTGCTTAGATTTTGTACTTGTTTATAATTAAGCGGATTTTATACCACCTGTTGTCATGTATTGGTTTCTTTCTCTGTTAGTAAGCGCCAGAAAAATAGAAATAAACTCTCATGGTATTTCTATAATATTATTGTGACACCACAAGGTGTCAGATATGGTGTGGTAATTCTATAGTATTATTCTATAGATTAATCCTACATTTTATAAAAATAAAGGGTATTATAGTAATATTGTTATAAAATGATTCATTTTCATTCCTTCTAATATTACTCCCAAACAAAGTTACTTACATTCCATTCCATTCTATTCCTCTATTTTAAAACATCCAAACAAGATTACTTAGTTTCATTTCATTCCATTCCATTCTATTCTATTCCATTCCATTCCATTCATTAAATTCATTCCATTCCATTCCCTTATAATTTATTCATTCCATTCCATTCCATTCCCCTCTAAACTTCCAAACGAAGCCTTAAGAAAAAGGGAAAGGAAAATTTTTCTGTATGTTGTTTGGATGTGGGGAGGAAAAAAAAAAGTTTCTAAAGGAAGAAAAAAAAAATTTATTTGACCTTTATGGATATATTTAACAATTTTTAATATTTAATGTTTGGTTTGTAAAGTAAATGGAAAGGGAATGATATGTTTTTATATTCATTAGAACCTTGATCCACTTATAAAATAAAAGTGATGTATTTCAGTATTTGACCTTTAAAATGTTTTTTTTTTTTTTTTTTTTCCCTAGAGTTTATATAGAGTTAACCAAGCTATTTCAAAAGTATAATCTCCATTAATATTGAGTTTTTCATATTTTTTATTTTCGGCGATTTGTTTTCCTGTTCAGAAAAAATGAAGAGTACATAATTTGTTGTCACAAAAGAGGAGTACGTAGGTAATTTTAAAATAAAAGAAGCACATAAAAACAGCCCCATGGAAGACACAAAATTGTGAGCCAAAGTTGAAGCATGAAGGGTATAGATCCTCCTAAAACAGCATGCCCCGTCCAATTTTTACAAATAAAAGATTACGGACTATCACACACAATTACACTTAAAATACTATTACCTAATACAATAATCAAAAAATTGAAACAAAAGAAAATCCAAACGCTATTGTGCTTTCACATACACGCCTCGAAGAAGCTACCCGAGACTCCACCGAACCGAAAATCCTCTGGCGACGATCGAGTCGAGAATCCTTCAGCAATGCGTTTGGTACTCTTTTTTATTTATTCCCATATTAGTAATTTTAATCTTGATCGAAAATTCAAATGCCATAGTCCTTTCACGTACACACCCCCAAGAAGCTACCAGAGGCTTCGTCGAGCTGAGAGTCTTCTGGCGACGCCTATGGTACTTTATCATGTTATCTTAAAATAATTTGATTAGAGTCCAAAGTTTGGTTCAATCCCACGCATATAGATCTTAAGGTTTTAGAACAATAGATTATTGACTTCAACATATTATTAGAGCATTGTGTCTGTGTATAAACCCTTTGTTGTGTATGTAACTCAAGATGTAATGCAATCAATTTGTTCGGAATTTCCAATGCTTGAATGTAGGTGGGTTTTCTTTCAAATTTTTTGATGTGTAATAAACCCTTTGTAACTCAAAATGTTATTTCTAGGTTGAACTATAAAAGAAATGAGCTTTAGACTTTTGGGTTTAAGCCAAAGTGGTCAATATCGTACCGGAGACCGTTTCAGTTTGATCAGAGAAATAAAATATTTCGGTATCGGCCAATACTGGTGTACCATTTCGGGTTTGATGCTATATAAAGTGATAAAACTTCCTTCTTTCTTACATGAATATAAAAAGTTAAAAGTTAGTAAAACACATTAATATAAAACTTTCTTCTTAAAAAAAAAAACACATAAAACTTTGCTCATTACCTGAAACACCTCAAAATATTAACAGGTACATTTCAGTAGAATTTCTTGTACTGAGTGGAATACCGAAACAAAATATTTTCAATATTTCAACCGAAATGGTACAAAATTGACCACTTTATCAAACATTGTCTGAAATTATTACTTATTATATTTATTATTTGAGGAACTACATATATTGATCGGGACTAGGGGGTGGAGGTGTCCCCATTGAGCATAGCGTGAGGTGGAGGACTCTTGAGAAGTGAGCCTGGCAAAGGAGCATTTGTTGAAGTTGGAAATTGGGCTCTAGGTGTATTGGGACCAGATGGATTGGGACCAGATGGAGGAACAGGAGCTCTATGCAGCTGTTGGTATAGCAAAGCCGGAGAGACGACATCGTTATATTGATCACTCGTGAAGTCATTTTGACTAGCTTGCATTTGCAGTGACTCAGGGAGTACTCTGCTAGCCTCGGGTGCAGACATGCTCATAAGAAACAATATTGTTGTTGTGAGTACGTGAAGCATATTTTTAGAACCCATAATCTTGTTCTGCAATCAAATTGTCAACAATTTGATGAAGAAGGTCTAGGCCATAAGGTTATTATATAAGCAGCAAAAAGAGATGCACTGCCACGTATTGAGTGTTAATTAAGGAAATAAATCCTCCACCTCTCTCATTAAGGAAATCCAACTCACAGGAATTTGTTAAGATTAATGTTGATCGCTAATGCACTACCACGTATTGAGTGTTAAGGAGACAAATCCTCCTCAATTCTATTCTAGACACACACACATGTATAATTTGGGCATCCTGGGAATCAAACACACGCCCTCATTGAGAGGTAAGACATTTTAGGGAGAGTTTGAACCAGTCAACTGAATGCCCAAATGGCAATTTCCAAGAAACCTTAAACTCTTTCATTGAGTACCTTTGGGCACGTAGACCTAAAGTTAGCTTCACCTTGGCCACGTATAGTTAGTTAGCATGACCTCACGTAGAGTTAGGTTCACAAACATATTAAGATTTCTATTAAAAAAAAATAAAGAAGTTGATTGGGAACCGAACGTGTTCAACAAAATGAGTTGTATATAAATGGAAAAAAATCATGGAAGGAAAAATTTGGAAATAAAGATCATGGAACGTGTTCAACAAAGCCCACTGCGATCTACATGGTTGGAGAGAGTATGGCTCACCACTCACCCTCTAACTCAATTGGGCCTATTCAAGGCCCATTGTGGCTAACTCCTACATTAAGCCAAAATAAGCATAGGGGACAAGTTCAAATTAAATAGAATTTGAGTAAAAAAAAAAAAAAAAATAGGGGGAATGAAATGAAAAATGAGAAGATTTTTTTTTTTAAATGAAAAATAAAAAAGAATAATCTTATCATTCTATGGATTGAAGTTTTAATGGGAGGAAAAAGTTCTTTTAAGCCCATTTTTTAATCTCTCCAAAATTGGGAAGAATCTGAAGAATTAGAATATTTTTAATGAATTTTTATATGAAGTCTATAATCTATGTATATATATATATATATATATTTTTTTTTTTTTTTTCTTTTTTTTTTTTTTTCTATGTGATATGCTCTCTTTTCAATACCTTTGTTTTTTTCTTTAAATGCCTATGTCCCTATAAAAAGATTTATTTCCTTTCAACTCCCAAACAATATGTATTCTTTATTTCATTTATTTCCTTTCAAATATGCAAACAAGGGGTTGATAAATATTTAAATTTTTTTTTTTCCATTCATTTTTCATTTCGTTGTATTCCCTTATAAACTCTCAACAACATAGAGGAATTATTGTTCTTCCTACTTTTGAAGGGATAGTTACGAATATATATATATATTATATATATATATATATATATATATATATATATATATATATATCAAAAATTTCATCCATTCCATTCCCTTTGTAACATGTATATCTTCTTTTAATATTTTATTTCTTTTGCTTATTATTCAAGTTTATTTATTTATTTAAAAATGCATATTATTTTAGTGACAAGTTTAGTTGAAGCATTGTTTTCCTTTTCTTTATATTCAAAGCAATAGGATGCTTACAATATTAATGTCTTTAAACAAGACTAGTACTGAAAGTAAGGACATGAAACTAAATGTGATTGTTGTTGTAAAATGATGACACACGCATGCATCCTAGCAGATGCTCAAGTAAGAATCAAAGACTCATATTGCTTTATACTATTGTAAAAATAAAAGAGAAAATCACAATCTGTATTTTCAGTATTATAATGCTTGCGAATTAGATAATAAATAATTTTCAATCTCTTACTAGCCAGAAAAGTATAAAAATGGAAATTAGGTTTTAAAAGGGCGCAGCAAGAAGGCTGTGCATAACTTTCTGTCTCACTTTTTGATTGGCCAAGCTTAACCTCTCTTTTGTGAATGAGTAGTTGTTGAATTAATACAAATCTTCTGTCTCACATTTTGTATTTCATTTCGTACTCCATCAATTAGAACTCGATTGTACTAAAAATATAACATCGCATGAATTTATATTGCATGTGCCAATTTTGGCCGCATGAGAAAAATGCACATGATAATCCGGTTTAGTTTGACTTTTTGGATTACGATTTCTTTTCCTAATTGTTAGTGTTAATGTTAATTGGGTTTTATTTATTTATTTATTTATTGTTTTATATAAAGTGAGAGAGAGGGATTTAAACTCCTATTCATTTATTTTTTTTTTATCCGAGACTTGAACACATGGATTCGAATTAAAATAACGTAAACAGGCTCTTTCTCTCTATATTGCCTAACAAGTTTTGCCTCCATCTTCTTAATTTTGTGCCTATTCTATGTGTCCTATTTCTTCAAGGCCTAGGGGAAAAAGAAAATAGTTATCAAAATCTAATGGCCCACAGCTAACGTTGAGCCTTGAGGGTACATCATACATGCAATTACGTACATAAGCAACTCTCACATCTTACAACCAATTAATTTACGGATTCCAATTTGATATCTACCTTCGAAAAATTGCACACACAATTAAACTAGATAGTTTTTAATGCACACACACATATAAGAAAGTCCTCACTCAGCACTAAACATAAAGAATTCCCAAGTGAAAAGATAAATAAATAATCATAATATTAAAAAGATTCATGCATCCAAAAAGCTTGAAAATTATCATCAATACTAATAAAGTCAGATAAATCATAAACTTTAAACGAAGAAGAAATTGCATATTCATTGAAATTCCCTTAAATTAATCAACAACAACAAACTGGGCTTCTTCGAAATTTCTCCAGCCTTAGCCAACCCAAGACCAAAATCCCCTCTTGAACTCCATTTTTTTTTCCTTCAAATGAAAATTTAAAAAAGAAATTATTAAGAATAAATTAAATAAATAAAATTTTATAACACTGGGCTTGAAATGGAGAGGATTCCAATACTTTATCTGACATTTTCTTTAACCTAACCTAAGGGATGGGGTTACTCCCCTTGGTCTTACTAGTCTCTATTGAGCCTTGCAAAGGAGGGTCCTTGTGATTTTGACTCTTTGGAGGAATCCAAGTTGGAGGATTGGGACCAAATGAAATGATAGTAGTCTTCAACAGCCGATGCCCTCGCCATAGAAAAGGAGAGACATCAGTGTGGTCAGTTGGAGAAGAAATGTCCTTGGTACTGGCACTACAACAAAATATCCATATTACATGTGTTATGACAATAAAAGCGATTATTGTGGTAATAAACCTACTATTACATCATTTAGTTAAATTTTGTTGCAATAGTTACTTAAACACTAATAATTTATTACATTAAAAATAAGTTGTTGCAATAGGTTGTAAAATATCATTGTAATAAATCATTTACATAATTTATTGCAACAAAATTAGTTGTTGAAGCAATAGTTATAAATATCACATCAAAAATGTCTGTCACAACTAACCTTTTATCTTGTAGTGCGGTGGTTGGATTTGACATATATGGAGGGACTTTGTTCATAATTTTTGGGCTTTTTTCATTAAGAATTTTCCTAACCTCATTTGCATGCATGCATATAGGGAAAAACACAAGCGCCATGGTGAATATGCTAAGCATATTTAGAAACCTCATCTTTTTTTTGTTTTTACAAGTAGGAGATGTTTATGATCAATCTGAAGAATAATGCCCTAGTACGGATGTGGTTAAATAATTAAGGATCAAGTTAAGTTAGGATGTTTCATAGATATAGCCGAGAAACTTCATTGAATCATCATGGAAATAATCTTGAAACAACGATGCAGGTGCCATGGTACCAAGTTCCAAGGTGCGAATAACGCGCTTTGGACGCAAATTTCTATTGCAAAGGTGATAAGGTGGTGCCAAATCTTTGTAATGTGGCCGGAATGTATAGGGAAAGTTTCTTTTTTTTCTTTTTTTTCCTTTTTCTTTTTATTCAAAGAGCTAACTTCTTTGCCGTCAGTTATATTTTAATGTATTAAATACCCGTGGCATGATCAAGGCCCTGAAATATTTAGGGAGTAGCTTCCTAGTTCCTACCAATAGAATTCAAAGGTAAGTGGTACGTATCTTCTCAATTTTAAGATAAATATTTTGTTTTGTTATATTTTATAGGCAAAAATATTGTTTTCATCCCTAAACTTTTGTATGAAGTTCGGTTTTTGTCCCAGAATTATGAAAAGTTTGTTTTTCGTACTTAAATTTTGAAAAAATTCGTTTTTTACATATGAATTTCATCATTTTAAAACGAACTTTTTTTTTTTAATTTAGGGACAAAATTCATATGTAAAAACAAATTTTTCAAAGTTTAAGGACAAAATCGAACTTCATGCAAAATTTAGGGACGAAAACAATATTTTAATCTATTTTATATTAATAAATGATATCACATCACATTATTTAAATTTTTAAAAGATATGATTTAATATATTTTTAGAATTTTAATATTTAATTTAAATTCTAAATCATAAAATAGATACACTTAAAATTGAAGATCAATTTTTTGGACAATTCGTGGCTAAAGTTTTGTTCGATTGGTATCATCAAAACTTTGGCTTCTTCAAAATTCTTCAACTTAATGGTTATTTGTAGTTTTGTACTATAGTTTCTAGCCTTTTAATTTAGTTTTATTATTCATTTAAGCATGTTCGTATCGATCTAAGACAAAGGTGGCCATGCATGGACTGTGCGATGTACGGTCCATGGGAACTTAATTAATCAAAGTCTACTACAGTCACAGAAAATATACTAAATCGCTCAAGTGTCTCAATCGTTCTAATTTGATATGGATTTTTTCATAATTATTTCAAGATCTACTTGAATAATTATAAACTCTTCAATGAAACTAAATTCCACTTATATACTGAGAAGCTTCTCTCCCCGAGTTAATGGCTAGCTTCTACAGTGTCAACATAGAAGTGTACCATAACTTAATCTGTGACCAATATATAACCTTGATACCACCATGAGATTACTATTTTAATATTTTTTTAAAGACAACATATGGTATGAAAGAGAATCAATGGATTTTTTTCTCTAAAACTGAAATGCTGTTTCATTTTTTTTTATGAATAAAATGGTATCATAATTTGAACTATATATTACGATGCAATATCCTCTCCCTTTTTTTTTACTTTTTTTTTTTCTTCATATGGGGAGCATATGGTTGAGATTCGTATAATTTCTTGAGCAAACAAAGTTGTTCATGTGCATAAATAAAATAGAAACTTTTCACAAATAGTTAAAAATGATTCTTCTTCTTATATATTAAAAAGAAAGGACTAGTAGTTTTTTATTTAGAGAGAAAGAAAAGAGAGATAGAAGGTGGAACAAATATAAAAAAGAAAAGACTGGTAGTTGAATAGACTCAAGATAGAAATCAATATGATCAAGAAGTGGAAGAAGATTTGGAGTAACCTACTGCAGCATTTCCAACTCTTTTATGGTGGTCAACATTTTAGTCAAATAATGCATTGTACTTTAGGTTAATATCATGATGATATATAAATTTTAGTCAGTTGGTGATTATGATGATAAATGTAGTGTTTTCTCAATTCTAGTATGTTCTTTTCTATTTGCTCTATATTACCAAAGGTTTTAGTACGTAATCGGTAAGTTTGACGTAGAATAAAACGTTATAAATGGAAAGAATATGAATTGTGTCAATACTTAAATAATTTGGAATTGATCAGCGAAATAAACTCTCAAAGAGACAAATATTATTGACAGCTGAATAATTAAATCAAGTCTGTTAAAACCAATTAATCTTTATACTACTAAAGTAATTAAACCATAACTAACTTAAAACAAGAAATTATGAAAAAGGATAATAAAATACAAAAATTGCGAAATAAATTAAAACACTTTGAAATAGCCTCTAAACACGTTAATTATTCGAATTGGGGCTGATAATTCAAAATCTTGCCTTGAAATCTTTGGGGGTTTCCAAAAATATCTAGTGGGTCCATTAACTCTTCATGGATAAAAAATTACAGATAATTTTTGAGAAACTTGTTAGGTATTCTAGTCTTAAAATTGCTCAATGAACTCTTTTACTAGATGCCCTGGGTCAACTTTCGATTGTTATTAATGATATAAGTTCTACCAAGATTTAAAATGAATTTTAACCAACTTAAAAGATGTACTTTATAATCTAACTTAGTTATTTTCATATAGCTATTAACAAAACAGTCATACTACAGCCACAAGGTTTTCACTACATTTTTTAGGTGTGAAGTTGTGAAAACATTTTGGCACCAACAACGGAATTGCGTGAAATTTGCATGGCGAGCTGATTGGAATTGATGCAAGAATCAATGCTCACCTTTTGTCATGAGCACTATCAGATTTTGGGCAAATTCCTTCGTCTAGGATTTTAATTAATAGATTTTTCCGTTTATAGTAATTTTCCTTTTACTTGTAATTTTCAATTTAAAAGTCAAAATAATTATATGTTAATTAATTGATTTAGCAATTAACTCATTTTTTCGTTTTTGGTAAGTTTTCCTATTTCAAACCTAATTTCGTGCCTAATACGAATTAGGATTTCTAGAGTCTTCCTAAGGGTCTTCTAGCAGCCTTAAGAATCGTTTACTATTTATATTGTTTAAAGCTGTCATGCCAAATCGGTTTTTCATTAATAATATTTCAGAAAAGTGGTTTTCCCTCCATTATTCTCTTCCTTGTAGATTTAAGGAGCCCTTAGTGGATGCTAAGGTTTTATCATTCAAATGAGAACGACGTATTCTTCTCCTTATTATTCCGCTGCGTCATCAATGTGTAATATCCGTACTATATTAAGGATCCAAATAGGAACCTCTGTCTAGGCAACAACTTCAATTCCCCATATGACAACTTATATCTCTCTCTCTCAAGTTATTGCTAAAATATAGGTGACATACCGTTATCATTCTATCTTCAGCGGACCAATATTATCAACGCTAATATTTAAATATTTGATCCAATAATGGTCTGCTTAACTTAAATATTCTTGTCTTAATTCATAAGCTACTCGATATCCAAAGAAAAGAAACAATAGAAAAATAACCTTTGATCAAAAGCATGATATCCAATAAAAAAATATGTTGACGTACAAGAAGTAAAAACCTAATAAATAACCTAGTAAAAACCTAATAAAAACCAAATAAATAACTTGACGTACAAGAAACAATAGACTTGAACATAGAAAAATAACCTTTGAATAGAAAAATAACATTGTCATTGTCTACTGTGTTTACCCATAGCGGATTAGTCATCGTTAAAAAAATGCTTGGAACCTTTAAGAAAAAGGGAAAGGAAAATTTTCTGTATGTTGTTTGGATGTGGGGAGGAAAAAAAAAAGTTTCTAAAGGAAGAAAAAAAAAATTTATTTGACCTTTATGGATATATTTAACAAATTTTAATATTTAATGTTTGGTTTGTAAAGTAAATGGAAAGGGAATGATATGTCTTTATATTCATTATAATCTTGATCCACTTATAAAATAAAAGTGATGTATTTCAGTATTTGACCTTTAAAATGTTTTTTTTTTTTTTTTTTTCCCTAGAGTTTATAGATTAACCAAGCTATTAAAAAAGTATAATGTCCATTAATCTTGAGTTTTTCAAATTTTTTATTTTCTGCTATTTGTTTTCTTGTTCAGAAAAAATGAAGAATACGTAATTTGTTGTCACAAAAGAGGAGTGCGTAGGTAATTTCACAATAAAAAAAGCACATAAAAACAGCCCCACGGAAGACACAATATTGTGAGCCAATGTTCCTCCTATAACAGCATGCCACGTCCAATTTTTACAAATAAAGATTACGGATTATCATACAGAATTACACTTAAAATACTATTACCTAATATAATTAGAAAATTGAATCAATAGAAAATTCAAACGCTACTGTGCTTTCACATACACGTCCCGAAGAAGCTGCTAGAGACTCCACCGAGCGGAGAATCCTCCGGCGACGATTGAGCCGAGAATCCTTCAGCAATGCGTTTGGTACTTTTATATATATTATATATATTATATATAAAGTGAGAGAGAGGGATTTAAACTCCTATTCTTTTTTTTTATCCGAGACTTGAACACATGGATTCGAATTAAAATAACGTAAACGAGCTCTTTATCTCTATATATATTGCCTAACAAGAGTGTTTTGCCTCCATCTTCTTAATTTTGTGCCTATTCTATGTGTCTTATTTCTTCAAGGCCTAGGGAAAAAAATAGTTATCAAAATCTAATGGCCCACAGCTAACGTTGAGCCTTGAGGGTACATCATACATGCAATTACGTGCATAAGCAACGCTCAAATCTTGCAACCAATTAATTAATTTACGGATTCCGATTTGATATCTACCTTCGAAAAATTGCATACACAATTAAACTAGATACTTTTTAATGCACACACAAATATAAGAAAGTCCTCACTCAGCACTAAACATAAAGAATTCCCAAGTGAAAAGATAAATAAATAATCATAATATTAAAAAGATTCATGCATCCAAAAAGCTTGTAAATTATCATCAATACTAATAAAGTCAAATAAATCATAAACTTTAAACGAAGAAGAAATTGCATATTCATTGGAATTCCCTTAAATTAATAAACAACAACAAACTGGGCTTCTTCGAAATTTCTCTAGCCTTTGCCAACCCAAGACCAAAATCCTCTCTTGACCTCCATTTTAATTTCCCACTTTTTTCTTTTTCTTTTTTTTTTTTTATTTCCTTCAAATGAAAATTTAAAGAATAAATTACTAAAAATAAATTAAATAAATGAAATTTTATAACACTAGGCTTGAAATGGAGAGGATTCCGCTACTTTATTTGACGTTTTCCTTAACCTAACCTAAGGGATGGGGTTACTCCCCTTGGTCTTACTTGTCTCCATTGAGCCTTGCAAAGGAGGGTTCTTGTGATTTGGACTCTTTGGAGGAATCCATGTTGGAGGATTGGGACCAGATAGAATGGGAGTAGTCTTCAGCAGCCGGCGCCCGTACCGTAGAAAAGAAGAGACATCAATGTGGTCAGTTGAAGAAGAAATGTCCCTGGTATCGGCACTACAACAAAATATCCATATTACAACTTGTGCTATTATAACAAAAACAATTATTGTGGTAATAGACCTACTATTACATCATTAGTTAAATTTGTTGCAATAATTACTTAAAAGCTGATAATTTATTACATAAAAAATAAATTGTTGTAATAGGTTGTAAAATATCGTTGCAATAAATCATTTACATAATTAATTGCAACAAAGTTAGTTGTTGAAGCATTTATATAAATCATTTACATCATTATGAATATCGCATAAAAAATATCTGTTGCAACTAACCTTTTTTCTTGTAGTGTGATGGTTGGATTTGACATATATGGAGGGACTTCGTTCATAATTTTTGGGTTTTTTTCATAGTGAATTTTCCTAGCCTCATTTGCATGCATGCATATAGGGAAAAACACAAGCGCCATGGTGACTATGCTAAGCATATTTAGTAACCTCATCTTTTTCTTTTTTGTTTTTACAAGTAGGAGATGTTTATGATCAATCTGAAGAATAATGCCCTAGTACGGATGCGGTTAAATAATTAAGGATCAAGTTAAGTTAGGATGTTTCATAGATATAGCCGAGAAACTTCATTGAATCACCATGGAAATTATCTTGAAACAACGATGTAGGTGCCATGGTACCAAATTCCAAGGTGCGAATAACGTGCTTTGGACGCAAATTTCTATTGCAAAGGTGATAAGGTGGTGCCAAATCTTTGTAATGTGGCCGGAATGTATAGGGAAAGTTTCTTCTTTTTTTTTTTATTCAAAGGGTTAGTTTCTTTGCCGACAGTCTTATATTTTAATGTATTAAATAAACGTGGCAAGATCAAGGCCCTGAAATATTTAGGGAGTAGCTTCCTAGTTCCTACTAATATAATTGAAAGGTAAGATAAAGATTTTATTTGTTATATTTTATAGACAAAAATATTGTTTTTGTCCCTAAATTTTGTATGTAGTTCGGTTTTTGTCTCTAAATTTTGAAAAGTTTGTTTTTCATTCTTAAACTTTGAAAAAGTTCCATTACACAAATATCAAACCTAAGAGGGAGGGTGATTTAGGTTGAAGCAAACTTTTTTCGATTTAAATGTGGAATTAAAAACTATTTTCAAATAGCAAATATTGATTAAACAAATTTAAGAACACAATTCAATTGCAATATAGATATGATAGGAAATCAAGTATAAGTATATATAAACAATTGAATAAGTAAGAGATAGAGAGAGAGAAAATCAAACACGATGATTGTTATCAAGGTTCGTCTTCCTCGCCTACGTCCCCGCCTCAAGAACACTTCTCGAGGATTCCCAAATCCACTATTTGGCAATCTTCTTTCGGGTGAAAATCAAACCGTTACAAATCTTCCTTAAACAGTGAGGAGTAACCACAACCTTCTTCCAGGTAAAGATCAAACCGCTTACAAATCTTCCTTACATGGTGAAGAGTAACCACTCACAATAATCTTACGGGTAAAGATCAAACCATTACAAATCTTCCTTACATAGTGAAGAGTAATCATAATCTTCTTTCGAGTAAAGATCAAACTGTTTCAGCAATTGGAAACAGTCCCATCCAATTATGGCCACGACGCTCAATGCGAAAGGTGAGCAAAATTACTTCTATGACCCTGACTTTTTATATTCCGAAGATCGTTTACGCCGACGACTACAGAATAGGGGGACAACTGAAGGGAATGTTTACTAACTTCTCCCTTCAGTCATAAATGACGACCTTCTACTCTTTGAAGATGATGACCGTCCTGTTCCCCAAGTTGAATGACGACCTTCTACTATGCATGATCATTTATTCTAGCTGTCTGTGACTCACCCCTTATCCATTACGGGAATATAGCGAGACAACTCACCACGAATCTAGGGGGTTAAGGCCTCGCAGCCTCGCCCAGCACTACCCTCCAGACGAGCAATGACCTTCCAGATCAAAGGACTATTGAATCACTATGTGTCCCAAATCCAAGGGAGTTTGGAAGGCCACGTGTTATGACCAGAAAGCATAAAATGCCATTATCTCTCATAATCTCAGGTATGAACAGTACTTTCCAATACAGAAATACACTCTCAAGGTTTTTCTGGGAATTTATACTGACAAAGGCATCGGAGCCCCCTAAGCCGGCCCCAAACTGGTGTCAATTCCAATCAACTTCTTTGCTTTTGCAGGTCTTCCATCCCTCGGCTAGACTGACTGTAGTCCACTGATTTTCCAACAACATCAATAATAAAAAATTCAATAGTGTTGAAAAGACTCATATCACTTTATACTACTGTAAAAATAAAAGAGAAAATCACAATTTGTATTTTCAGTATTATAATGCTTGCGATATGGATAATAAATAATTTTCAATCTCTTACTAGCCAGAAAAGTATAAAAATGGAAATTAGCTTTTAAAAGGACACAGCAAGAAGGTCGTCCATAACTTTCTGTCTCACTTTTTGATTGGCCAAGCTTAACCTCTTTTGGAATGACTAGTTAATCACAAATCTTTTATCTCACTTTTTGTATTTTATTTCATGCTCCATCAATTAGAACTCAATTAAACTGAAAATGTAAAATCGCATGAATTTATATTGCATGTGCCAATTTTGGCCACATGAGAAAAATCACATGATAATGAATCGGTTGCCGTGCTACAATTCATTATGTTCCGGTTTAGTTTGACTCATTGGATTACGATTTTTTTTCCTAATTGTTAGTGTTAATGTTAATTGGGTTTTATTTATTTATTTATTTATTGTTTTATATAAAGTGAGAGAGAGGGATTTAAACTCCTATTCTTTTTTTTTTATCCGAGACTTGAACACATGGATTCGAATTAAAATAACGTAAACGAGCTCTTTATCTCTATATATATTGCCTAACAAGAGAGTTTTGCCTCCATCTTCTTAATTTTGTGCCTATTCTATGTGTCTTATTTCTTCAAGGCCTAGGGAAAAAAATAGTTATTAAAATCTAATGGCCCACAGCTAACGTTGAGCGTTGAGGGTGGTCGGATATGAAATATATGGAGGGACTTTGTTCATTATTTCTGGGTTTTTTGCATGGATAATTTTCCTAGCCTCATTCGCATGCATGCACGTAGGGAACAAGTACACAAGCGCCATGATGATCACTATACAAAACCTCATCTTTTTTCAACAAGTAGGAGATTGTGTTTACGATCAATATGAAGAATAATGAGTACGGATGTGCTTAAATAATGAAGGATCAAGTTAGGATGTTTCATAGATATAGCCGAGAAACTTCATTGAATCACCATGGAAATTATCTTGAAACAACGCTGTAGGTGCGATGGTACAACATTCCAAGATGCAAACGCGCTTTGGGCGCAAATTTCTATAGCAAAGGTGATATAAGGTGGTGCCAACTTTTTGTAAGATGGCTGGAACGTATAGGGAAAGTTTCTTATTTCTTATTTCTTTTTTTCCTTTTTCTTTTTATTCAAAGGTCTTGTTTCTTTGCCGACAGTCTTATATTTTAATGTTTTAAATACACGTGGCATGATCAAGGCCCTGCAATATTTAGGGAGTAGCTTCCTACGTATCTTCTCAATTTTAAGATAAAGATTTTATTTGTTATATTTTGTATTTTATGTAATAGATGATATCACATCACATTATTTAAATTTTAAATGATATAATCTAATATATTTTTAAAATTTTAATATTTAATTTAAATTCTAAATTATAAAATTTTAATATTTAATTAAAATTGTAAATGATATGATCAGGTGTCGGGCAAATTCCTTCGTCTAGGCTTTTAATTAATTGATTTTTCCATTTATAGTAATTTTCAATTTAAAAGTCAAAATAAGGTTCCGCCTATTTTGGAACGTTTTCTAGGACTAGTATGAATTGATTTAGCAATTAACTTACTTTTTCAGTTTTTAGTAATTTTTCTTATTTCTAGTCTAATTTCGTGCTTACCATGAATTAGGGTTTTTAGAGTCTTCCTAAAGGTATTCTAGCAACCCTAGGAATTATTTACTATTTATATTGTTTGTAGCCGTCAAGGCATATCAGTTTTTCATTAATAATATTATAGAAAAGAGGTTTTCCTTCAATTGTTCTCTCTTCCTTGTGGATTCAAGGAGCCATTTGTGGATGATAAGGTTTTATCATTCAAATGAGAACGATGTGTTCTTCTCCCTGTTATTCCGCATTGTCATCATTGTCTAATATCCTTGTTATATTAAGGAATCAAATACGGACCACTATCTAGGGAACAACTTCAATTCCCCATTTGACAACTTATATCAAACTCTCTCAAGTTATGCTAAAATGAATAGATGATTTTGCCACATTTACTTTTTGCCTCTGAAATCTTGATAGGTCTCTAGGCACTTCAGAAATCCCACTAGTTCTTCCTAATTTTCATTTGCAAAGATTGATAAATCGTCTACAAACATTAAAGTGGGAGACTGGTTGGCAACCCTTAGACAATTAATATATATATTTTATTTCATACATTCTTCAAACCGATGTTGCCTTCATTGCTTTTTCTATTTTCATTGTGCAAAAAAATTTTATGGACCATGATACTGTATCTTGTATTAATCTTTCTGGGACAAAACCAATACTTGCGGTGTTATTATTTTGTGAAGTAAGAACTTTAATCTATTTGTCAAGATTTTGGAAATAACTTGGTAAATAACATTACTTAGACCTAAACATATAATTATGTTGCAGCTAAGAAATTACCTTTAACTAATATTCTAACACTCTCTCCCTCATGTGTGGGCTTAGACTCCTCTTTAATAAATGGGGCCCAACACGTGAGATTTTTAATTTTTTAAATGGGAGGTAGAGTGGAGTCAGGATTCGAACTTGAAATCACCTACTTTGATACCATGAAAAATTACCGATTCTCCCAAAAGCTTAAGCTATTAGGATATGGTGAATTTAATTATTTAACCAATATTCTAACACTCCCCCTCACGTATGGGCTTAGACTCCCCCTTAATGAATGGAGCCTAACGCATGAGATTTTTAATTTTTTAAATGGGAGGTAGAATGGAGTCAAAGTTCGAACTTGAGATCACCTACTTTAATACCATGAGAAATTACCAATTATCCAAAAAGTTTAAGCAATTAGGATATGGTGAATTTAATCATTTAACCAATATTCTAACACTCCCCCTCACGTGTGGGTTAGAGCAGCATGACTAGATTTAGGAATATGATACCAATAAAAATGTTATTTTTTTCATTTAACATATATAGCCATTAACCAAGAAAAAACCCTTTTAAAAATACCGTCATCATTCTATCTTCGTCACCCACCAATATTTAAAGTTTGATCCAATGGGAGAGATGCTTTGGTCCGAACTCAAAAGTGAAAATCTCAGTCCGAAATAATGCATGCCCAACTATCTCGTTTGACTTACTATATTTTCTTGTCTTAATTCTTAAGCTACTCGATATTAAAAAAAATATAAAAAAAAAAATAATTAATAAATAAATAATACAGTCATTCTCTACTTATCATGAGCACGTGTGGGATAGGTCAAAGCATATGATATTCTCAATCAAATCAAGAAAATTAAAAAATAAAAAGTTCACGTACAAAAAATTAGAAACTAACAAATAATTTGCCTCGTCACACACACAAATTGACTCGATCAGCCCAATTACGGCGATAAACAACTAAACATTATCATTATTTATGTGTAGTTTACCCAATGTAATAGATTATTTACCGTTTAAAAAAATATGCTTACTATACAGTCTATACTAAGGAACCAAATACCAACCACTGCATGTCTAGGGAACAACTTCAATACTCCACTTACCAACTAACTAATAATTAAAAGAAAACTCTGCCAAATAAAAAATTTGAAGCAGTTTATAAAATACTAAGCCAAAAGAATTACAGAACTGTTCTTTTTATCAACAAAGTTTTATCGCTAGAGCTTTTGCAAGCATATGAATATTTTAGAATTAAGGTGTAAAACCCAATTCTTAAAAAAAATTTAGGAATACCATGAAACCTTGGTGTAGAATGTGTGCAATAAAAAAATGACACTACATTTTTTTATGAACAATGACATGTTTGGTTGCATTGAGTGAGGGAAGTGAATGAAAAAAAAAAACAAAAACAAAACAAAGGTTAAAAAGCAAAAGAAAATTATTTTTGCGTATGTTGTTTGGAGAGAGAGAGAGAGAGAGAGAGAGAGAGAGAGAGAGAGAGAATATACCTTCTACTTGTTAGAGAGAGAGAGAGAGAAAGAGAATATACCTTCTACTTGTTTAGTTTGCAAAAGGAAGAAAAAAAAAGTATTTGACCATTATACCCTTATGGATATATTTAACAATTTTTAATCTTTATTTCGGTTTGGTTTGTAAGGAAAGGGGAAGGGAATGATATAATAAGTGTGGATGTATATGAACTTTAAAATGTGCTTTTTTCCCTAAAGTTTATATAGAATTAACCAAGTTATTAAAAATAGTAATTATAATAAAGTTTATATAAAACACATTATGTGTTTATATAAATTTTTTTTCACGAATTGCACGGGATATACTTAGTTTAAGTAATTTCAAAATAAAAGAAGCACAAAAAAATATAATAAAGCCACATAGCTTCTATCTCTCCCAACGTCCAATTTGAGTGGATACAATATTGTAAGCCAATGTTTTTTTTTTTTTTTGAGAATGATTGTGAGCCAATGTTGAAGCAGGTACATAAGACAATCACACATCGAATCCATCAAAGCTGTCTTGTCTATTAACCATGCAAGGACCCACATCCATTTAACGGCCACGATTTTCCATGGCCTGCACCGCGTATCGGTTAAGAAGCACTTTTTGGTCGTTAAAAATTATTTGATCGACGGCTCATAAGCCTATAGCGCTGTCGTTTTTCAATTGTCTTTCTTTAAGTTTTTGCTTTGGTGAGCCATGGCTAAAGGTGATGGTCTTAGATCATAGCCAAATTAGCCAAATCAATGGAACACTACGACGTCGTCTTATTCCGCAACCGTACACACACAAAAAAAGAAAAAAAAGAAAAAAGAATAGCAGAGTTCTTATCTATCATCATATAAGAATTTCCAAATAAAACCAAATTCACATTATCAAAGACATACATATTCAATCCCTACACATATATATTAATTAAAAAAAAAAAAACAGAATCCTTATCTATCATCATATGCTAGCTAGTGCTTTATTATAGAGATACATAAAAAGTAGGTCTTGACATATATATTGTCTAGGGGATGAAGGTGTTACTATGAATTGTTATTGAAGCAGGATTATTGGTGCCTGGATTTGGTGCAGATGGAGGAACAGAACCCTTAAGCAACTGTCGACGAAAAAATGGAGAGACGACGTCGTTAAAGTGATCACTTGTGAAGGCCTTTTGGGTGTTAGTTGAAGAAAGGATGTGCATGTCACTTGTGGTCGGAGGATTGGTCTTGGGCAGCACTTGCAGTGACCCTGCTAACAAATTCTGCTTTTCTTCAGGGATGACTCTGCAGCTAGCCTCGGGTGCAAGCAGGCTCATAAGAAAAAGCACACTTAGGATCTCTACAAGAAGCATATTGGACTTGACCATGTTATGCAATCTAAAGTGAAAGGGGATCTTAATGGACAAAGATAAGAGAGGATTTGAGGAGAGATTACTCAAGAACAATTTGATGAAGTATATATGTATGTGTCATAGGCTTGTTATATAACAAGAAAAAGCTTTCCATGCGCCATTAATTGGGGTTCCAAATGATGCTATGTGTAAAATCAAGCATCATTCTAGCATCAGCTAAACTGTTTGTACGTACTTATATTACTCCTTGGAGTCAATAAGTCAGTCTGATAATTTTTTAGTAGGATGCTCTCGCGGGCATCTTTGACAAATATCGCTGGGTTTAATGTTACATCAATCTTTCGCTTGCTTGGTTTGCTCCAACTTGACAAACTAATGGATGTACCAAAATGAGTTAGATGTTACGTGTGTCGGCCCTTTATGGCTCTTCCCCAAAGACATGTGCAACATGAACTTTTTATATTTTTTTCTTTTTCTTATATATGCCCCTCCTGCTGTTTTGTCTAAAATTATGGAGAATGACTGCCTTGTATCTTAATTTGTGCTAACAGATTTGAGTCTTTTGTCTTGGTTGAATTTTATAATTTTGTATAAAGCTCAAATAGAGCTGTAATTTTTAAGTAATACACTAGACATATAATAGAATAAATATCAAGGAAATTGGATAATGAATGGATAGTTAAATTCACTATTTAAATGGACTATCCTGTAGTGGGACAGAACCTTTATTTCCTGAAAGAATGAGCCTTTGACAAATTTACTCTTGCAATTGGATGATTTATTTGAGTTGATATTTTATATGCAGGGCGAATTGCATGTTTATTGTCTAGGTGAATTTTATTATACATTGATTTTACTGTTTGGTATTATAAGGAAAGTTATGAGCCATATAACTACCGTTTCTGCATTATTGCCTTAGAAACAATGTATGATTGCTTGAAGTATGTTGTATTTGGTATTATAGTTATGAGTTTGGTTAGCCTTGGATGCCTTCAACATGTTGTTTGGGGTTTAGTAAGTGCTTAGTAAAGATTTGTTAAGTTAAATTAAGCGAATTATGGTTATAAGTGTTGATTAGGATATTCTGAGCTAAGGTTGGCATCAAGTTGAAACTAAGATTAAGTTAAAGTTAACTTAACTCCTATACTTGATTTAGGATAATCAAGGGAGGATAGCTGGAGCGATCTGCTTGAGACTCTTGGAATCCAACTTTTGGATTGAGGTAAGGGTATGTGCAATGAAAATTCTGCTTGCAGTGACCCTGCTAACAAATTCTGCTTTTCTTCAGGGAGGACTCTGCAGCTAGCCTCGAGTGCAAGCAGGCTCATAAGAAAAAGCACAGTTAGGATCTCTACAAGAAGCATATTGAACTTGACCATGTTATGCAATCTAAAGTGAAAGGGGATCTTAATGGACAAAGATAAGAGAGGATTTGAGGAGAGATTACTCAAGAACAATTTGATGAAGTATATATGTATGTGTCATAGGGTTGTTATATAACAAGAAAAAGCTTTCCCATGCGCCATTAATTGGGGTTCCATATGATGCTATGTGTAAAATCAAGCATCATTCTAGCATCAGCTAAACTGTTTGTACGTACTTATATTACTCCTTGGAGTCAATAAGTCAGTCTGATAATTTTTTAGTAGGATGCTCTCGCGGGCATCTTTGACAAATATCGCTAGGTTTAATGTTACATCAATCTTTCGCTTGCTTGGTTTGCTCCAACTTGACAAACTAATGGATGTACCAAAATGAGTTAGATGTTACGTGTGTCGGCCCTTTATGGCTTTTCCCCAAAGACATGTGCAACATGAACTTTTTATATTTTTTTCTTTTTCTTATATATGCCCCTCCTGCTGTTTTGTCTAAAATTATGGAGAATGACTGCCTTGTATCTTAATTTGTGCTGACAGATTTGAGTCTGGAGTTGATGCTTGGCAGAGATGCGGTGGTGACGCGAGGCTGGAGTTGTCGACGAGCAGCGGCGCGAGGCTGGAGTTGTCAACGTGCAGCGGCGCGAGGCTGGGATAGACAGAAATCCAAACTTGTGTGCCGCCGGTGTGATGTTTTCTCTTTCATTCCGATCGACTTCATAACCGGTTCGATCGTTCCGATCGCCGGTTATGCTGATTAAACCGCCGGTTACTGGTTTTTCTTGATTTTTTTTTAATTTCCGGATTTTTCACATAACCGGACCAGTATAGAGGCCGGTTCACGGTTGAACCGGTCGAACCGGCAGGTCCGGTCCGGTTTTTAAAACCATGGGTACAAGTTTTATTCTTCTATTTCTTTTTCTTTTTTATTTATTTATTTTTTCAAACCTGATTTTTTTTTTCTTTCTTTTTATTTTTTATTTTATTTTTATTTTTTTTTATGCGTTTATATGACTGCAAGGGGATTTAAGAGGCAATTGGACTAAGGTAATCTTTTATTTTTTTTTATTCTAACTTATTTTCTGTTTTATCAATTAAAAATAACCATTTTTTCTCAATTATTATACACTATCTAATTCTTTTTATTTTTTTGTTGTTAGTGCAATTCCATCAATTTGTTATTATTATATGTTTTATTTTTTTATGAAACATATTTTTCATAAAATAATTCTGAATATATATTTTGATCATATACACATTACTCGTTGGAGTCAATAAGTCCACCTGTTAATTTTTTTGTAGGATTCTCTCGCGGGCATCTTTGACAAATATGGCTAGGTTTCATGAATCTTTAGCTTGCTTGATTTGTTCCAACTTGCCGAATTAATGGATGTACAAAAATGAGTTAGATGTTACGTGTGTGCGTGCGGCCCTTTATGGCTCTTCCCAAAGACGTGCAACATGAACTTTTTACTTTTTTTTCTTTTTCTCTATATTTTTCTAAAATACTTTCCAACTTTTATGGATTCCCATTTCAATTATTACCTCAATACTTTTTTATCTTACTCTCTGAGATTTAATTTACCCTAAAAAGCAATTTATTATTCTGTGATTTTTTTTTTCCTAAAATTCTCGATTGGTAGTTAGTGCGTGCAGAAACCTTGGGTGAATAACATACTAAAGTAATCACGACTTAAATATGTTTAAGACAATAAATTAGGCTAAAATTTTATTTGATTTGACCATATTAAATGTGCATTTGATTAGGTATGTGAAAGACCCTATCAAGGTTCAAGACTTGAGCAAATACGTTGTTGTCAGTCAAGCACCAACTTGATATTTTTGCCTAGAAAAAGTGTACGTTAAGAGTGTGCCAAGAAGTTTCTCATTTCACATGTACAGATCTTGGGGTGGTAAATGGATCATGGTTAGTACGGATGGAATTACCTTGTGAAAGTAAAACTGAACTGTTTGTACATGAATTATGACAACCCAGAAACTACTTAGAACAGCTTTGGACAACATTAAAGGTACGATGCTGACCTTGATTTGTTTCAGTCAACCTAGAACCATCTTGTTTATCCTAATTTTGGCTAATCAGATTTTCATTAATAATATTTTAGAAAAAATGTTTTCCTTCAATTGTTCTTTCTTCCTTGTGGATTCAAGAAGCCCTTAGTGGATGCTAAGTTTTATCATTCAAATGAGAACGACGTGTTCTTCTCTTTATTATTCCACATTGTCATCATTGTCTAATATCCTTATTATATTAAGAAACCAAATAGGGACAACTGTCTAGGGAACAACTTCAATTCCCCATATGACAACTTATATCTCTCTCTCTCAAGTTATTGCTAAAATGAATAGATTTTTTTGCCACATTTACTTTTGGCCTCTACAATCTTGATATGTCTCTAGGCACTTCAGAATTGCCACTAGTTCTTCCTAATATTCATTTGCAAAGATTATAAATCGTCTTCAAACATTAAAGTGGGAGACTGGTTGGCAACCCTTAGCCACTTAATCTAATGTTTTTTTCATATATATCTTCAAAGTCATGTTGCCTTTGAAGATTATGGACCATGATACTGTTATCTTGTATTAATCTTTCTGGGACAAAAACAATACTTGCGGTGTTATTATTTTGTGAAGCAAGAACTTTAATCTATTTGTCAAGATTTTGGAAATAACTTGGTAAATAACATTACTTAGACCGAAACATATAATTATGTTGCAGCATGACTAGATTTAGGAATGATACCAATAAAAATGTTATTTATTTCCTAAAACATATAGCCATTAACAAAAAAAAAAAAAAAAAATTTTAAAATACCGTCATCAATCATAATTCTATCTTCGTCACCCAACAATATTTTCAACGCCAATATTTAAAGTTTGATCCAATGGGAGAGATGCTTTGGTCAGAACTCAAAGTGAAAATCTCAGTCCGAAATAATGCATGCCTAACTATCTCGTTTGACTTACTATATTTTCTTGTCTTAATTCTTAAGCTACTCGATATTTAAAAAAAAAAAAAAAAAAAAGTTCACGTATAAGAAGTTAATAACTAACAAATAATTTGCCTCGTGACTCACGCAAATCGACTCGATCAGCCCAATTATGGCGATGAGCAACTAAACATCATCATTATTTATGTGTAGTTTACCCAAGGTAATAGATTATTTGCGGTTTAAAAAATATGCTTACTGTACAGTCTATATATACTAAGGAACCAAATACCAACCACTGTCTAGGAAACAACTTCAATACTCCACGTACCAACTAACTAATAATTGAAAGAAAATTCTGTGCCAAATAAAAAATTAGAAGTAGTTTATAAAATACTAAGCCAAAAGAATTACAGAACTGTTCTTATACTTTTTATTTTATTTTTTAATTTAGATATTGCTTAAGAGTCCGTTTGGGATTACAATTGGAACCAAAGCTTTTATCAACAAAGTTTTATCTCTAGAGCTTTTTCAAGCATATGAATATTTCAGAAAATTAAGGTGTAAAAACCATTTCTTAAAAAACATTTAGGAATACCATGAAACATGAAACCTTGGTGTAGAATGTGTGCAATAAAAAAATGACACTACATCTTTTTATGAACAATGACATTATGTTTGGTTGCATAGAGTGAGGGAAGTGAATGAAAAAAAAAAAGGTTAAAAAGATGAAGAAAATTATTTTTACGTATGTTATTTGGAGAGAGGGAGAGAATGAGAATATACCTTCTACCTGTTTAGTTTGCCAAAGGAAGAAAAAAAAAAGTATTTGACCATTAGTCCATTACCCTTATGGATATATTTAACAATTTTTAATCTTTATTTCGGTTTGGTTTGTAAGGAAAGGGAAAGGGAATGATATAATAATTAAGTGTGGATGTATATGAACTTTAAAATGTGCTCTCTTTTTTTCCTAAAGTTTATATAGAGTTAATCAAGTTATTAAAAATAGTAATCATAATCTCCATCATAATCTTGAGTTTTCCATCAATTTTTTTTTTTTTTAAGAAAAATTGGAGAGTACATATATGAGTAATTTGTGGTCACAAAAGAGGAGTGTTAAAGTGTTTTAATAAATTTCAAAATAAAAGAAGCACACAAAAATAATATAAAACCCCATTGCTCCTATCTCTCCCAACGTCCAATTTGGGTGGATACAATATTGTGAGCCAATGTTGAAGCTTGAAAGGTACGTAAGACAATCACACATAAAATCCAATCAAAGCTATGAATTAAATATGAAAGGACCCACAGCCATTGAGACAAATTCGTCCCAATGAGATCAGGTCTTGACAAAGTTGTTCATAACAAAGTTGTTCATGTGCATTAAAGACAAAGCATTTTTGTTACCACTAGAAAAATGATGCACGGCTGTCGTATCATGATCCTAAATTGACCTATAATTTGGAATGTCACACAATCTTTGTTTTTAATAATAAATATGAGCACATGTGCTCATACATGACCTTTACAGGACCTTTTTTGTAGATAATGTTAGAGAACGTACACAACCTTTTTTGAGATAATGTTAGACCAAACTACCATTCTTTTTTATAATGTAAGAGCACACAACATTCTTTTTTATATATATATATAATGTAAGACAGTAAGAGCACATAACCTTTTCTTTTTATAATGTAAGAACTAAGAACACACGACCTTTCTTTTTTATAATGTAAGAACACATGCAACCTAGTTTATTAATTGATTATAAAAATGGCTTTGATATAACTCGTTAGTGTCAAATAGTTGGTCTATGAGACTTTTGTCGCCGTCACTCTCTAAGACAAAAAGCACACACAAACCAAGATGTGGTTTATAATTTTTTTGTCACAATTTATAAAATACGCTTACTATACTAAGGAACCAAATGCCAACTGCACTCTAAAGAACAAATTCAAAACTTCAATACTCCACATATAAACAAAGAATTAAAAGAGAAATTCGTGAGAAAAAAAATAAATAAAAAATTAGCAATAAAATTATTTTATAAAACATTAAGTAAAAAATTATTTTTTGGAACTTAGATGTCATTTTTGGGTTGTTTGAAATTGCCCCGGTGGGAAGTAGAGATCTTACAAGTACACAAATATAATAAAAATAAAGCATAAATAAGGTGTATAAACAGTTTCCTAAATGTTTTTGAGGAAATCCATGAAACCTTGATGAAGAACGTGTAACAAACAATCAAAGAATATTAATTTTTTTTATTAGGAAACCATATTCTACTACACCAAGATGTCAGCGAGACAGTGACCATAACATCAAGTTGATTTTGGTAGGTAAGATTGGACTGAATCTCTCAACTACTATTTAGAGGTAGTACTATTGCTCTTATTTCCAAGCAAAGTCTTTTTTATTTTATGCGCATGACTTTGCAATGCAAGCCCACGCCTAAAAAACAAAGATAGTGAAAGGGCAAGGTTGGTTGTGGTGCCATTCTATTGATCAACTGATTCCCTCAGCATATTTTATAAAAGAAAGAAAATTTAGCCTTGGGCTAAGTTCTTTTAAAGCACAAAAATGTCCAAATTTCTTCCAACCACACGAATTGGGCTTTTGCCCAAATTTCCTCATGCCTAACAGGCTGGGCTTGTGGCCCACAATAAAGAAGACTAAATCTACTCCATTGCTAAAAAAAATTAGTTGTCAGCTCATAAAGCATTCATATTCTCTTCTTGGCACATCACATTATCCTTCTACATTTGGAAAGCCAGACCTCAAAGACGCCATGACCAAAACTTAAGTAGGCAACAATTTTATCATCAGCCACACAAGTTGGGTTTTCCCTCAATTTTTCTACTTGCCTTTTCTTTTCAAGTTTGGCTCTCTAACTAAATAGGGGAACAAGAGAACCAAATAAATAAATAAAATAAAACAGTTATCAAAATCTTATTAATGTTCCACAGCTTAATGTTGAGGGTACGTACATCCAATCTTATATAAGCAACGTTAAAATTTCACAACCAATTTACAGGTTCCAATTTGATATCTACTTTCGAAAAATTTCACGCACAACTAAAATTGAATACTTTTTAATGCACACATGCACATAATTAAGTCCTCACTCAGCACTAAACTTAATTCCCAAGTGAAAAGATAAATGAAATATTTATAATATTAAAAAGATTCATGCATCCAAAAAGCTTGAAGATTATCATCAATACTAATAAAGTCAGATAAATCATAAACTTTAAACGAAGAAGCAATATACATTGAAATTCCCTGAAATTAATAAACAACAACAACGAACGGGGCTGCCGGGAAATTTCTCTGCCTTTGCGAACCCAAAACCACGATCCCTCTTGACCTCCATTTTAATTTTCCACTTCTTTTTATGCTTTTCAATTTACTTCTAATGAAAATTTAAAAAAAGAAAAGATCAATTAGAATATAGGTTAGATGCATATTGGATATGGTTTCAACTTTCAAATGATTAAGGATACAATATAATTAACCACTTCATTATACATATTAAATATTACAAATTTAATTTAAAGATGTATGCACTAATGATGTGACAATTTATATAGCCTCCTGTACATATTTTGTTCTTATCAATAAATTTTAATATCTTTATTAAAAAAATTAACAATAACAATAAAATCTTAGTTCCAAATTTGTGGGGGTGTGATATATAAAGTGATAATTGACATTTTTTTTAACCTAAGGAATGGAGGTACTTCCCTGCATACTATTCTGGATTGAACCTTCCACCTTATGATCATTTTTAGGCCCTGGAGGACCTGGAATCCAGGTTGGAGTATTGGGACCAGAGGGAGTGATCAGCTGTCGGCGTGGTAGCAAAGGATCAGTGAGAAACACCTTTTCGCTGATCATTGAAATAGCGATGTCCGCCCCGGTACCGGTTGCTGGATTGGTCGGATTGGGCAGATAAGGAGAGGCGGCTTGACCTTGCTCTACTGATCCTAACAAATGGTCTTTGTTAATGATATCTTCGTTTTCTTCATAAAGCATTTTCCTAGCCTCAGGTGCAAGCAGATCACACGTAAGAACAAGAACCAGCGCCAGTGTGAATTTGAATAGCATGTGTAGAATCGTCATCTTTTTCTGTAGGTAAAGAAATTGTATTTAAGAACAATAAATAATCTGAAGAGAAATGGCTGAGGTTTCTAGGGCTCCCCATGTGGTTAAATAAGAGTTTAAGGAACCAAAAACACTGACGAGTTGGGTTTCGGAGATATAGTCGAGAAACTTCGCCGCTGAAAAACTATGGAAATTATTTTGAAACAATGCTGTAGGTGCATGCATGCGGTGCGGCCTATCCATACAATTCGAAACCAATATCTCCACGGCTAGCTAGACCAAAGTGTTGCAACTTGCAACAGTGCAACATGTACAGAGTCAAAAATTGCGGCCAAACACAGACCAAGATTTTTCCAAGCAAGATGACAGTGTATTGCAACAACCGCGTAAACGGAAATTCTGTTGCAAAGAAGATCAAACTGCCTGCATTTTTATAAGACGTATTGGGCAAGTTTCTTTGCGGACAGAGTAGCTTCCTAGTAATAGAATTCAATGGTAAATGGTACGTACCTCCTCAATTTTAAGATAAAGATTTTAATTCTAATTATATTTTAGAACAGAAATGACTAAACTATAAAATAGATATGTGACTAAACTACTTAGGCTTCTTAACAAATTCTTCAATTTAATGGTCTAGGCTCCAAACTTCAGGTTATTTGTACTTGCTACTAATAGCTGCCGAATTAATGTGTTAAAATTTATTATTCATTTAATTAAGCATGTTCGTATTGAGCTAAGACAAAGGTGGCCATGCATGGACTGTGCGATATAGGGTCCATGGGAGCTTAATTAATCGAAGTCTATAGTCACAGCAAACATACTCAATTGCTCAAATTAAATTATCACAACAAGTACCTCAATCATTCTAACTTGATAAGGATTTGTTCATAATTATTCAAGACATAATTCAAGAAGCTCGATCCTATTTGGCAAAAAACTAGAAGCAAATTAATAAGACATATAAAAGAAAAAAAAAAAAAAAATGAAAATTCAAGATCTACTGAAATAATTATAAACTCAGCTTCTCTCCTCCAAGTTTATTGAACTCTTACTTTTTATCAAAAAAAAAAAAAACTCGTACTTCTTTGAAATTTCCATAATATATATAACCTATATATTGGCTATTTGATATTTGGTAGAGAAATTGCGTCGAGAAATTTGATACTACCATTTATGCCCCTATTCCGTAGGAGTGAACATCGATAAGGAAAGTGAACAACGAAGATGATAAGAATCATCTAGCCACCTCCGTGGAAGCTTCATTGGCCGTGTGGCCGTGTCCAATAAGTTGCAAAATAATAAGACACCGTCGAGTGTTCTTGCCAAGGTACTTCTTAATTTCATTTCTTAATGCTTAAGAAAATAATTCCACACAAATCAGCGAGCCAACCTGAAAATTATGGAAGCGATATTAAAATGAGATCTTTTTATCTAAAAAAAAAAAACATTTTCAAATTTTTGTTTAGTATTTTATTATTATTTTTAAGCATTTTAAAATTATAAAAGTTTTAAAAAAATTTGGGATGACATTTAGAGCGGTGTACATTTCGCATATGCTCAGGATCACCACTACAAATCACATATTAAAAGATGGAAGAAGCCGTGCATGATATGAAATCACACACTCTTCATTTGTGCACGACATTGAATAATATGGTTCAAAAGGAAACATTAAACAGCTACTCACCTCTTTAATCCCATTTCTTATCATTGATCAAATCGCAACTCTTAACCCTTAATCTTGCATTGTTTTTGGTTTTATTTTATTTTTTGGTACCTAGTATTGGAAAGCAAGTTAAAACTTAAAAACCAGAATGTCCATCATGATCACCAAGAGCAACAAAATTGTATTCAGCCAAAATAATTAAATACAACAAAAAAGTGCAACAAAATTGTAAATTCTTATGTTTTACGACCGTACTAGGCTGTTTTCTTCTATCAAAAGTAAAACAAAAAATTTATGTTGTTGGAATCATCATTTTTTTTTAATACATTCTAAGCAGTGAGGAAACTTTAAAACCCTTCTCTATTGAAAATACTAAAAAAAAATCAATTGACCTAAAGATCACTGGCCATCATTTTATTTTTAATAAATAAATCAATATATTTTCATTTAACAAACCAAGAATTACACGACAAGCCAACTGGCCAAATACACGTGACACATGGACTGAGTATCAACTACACAGCAAAGCTATCAACTTTGGCCAAATGCAGTGTTTGATCTTGTCCCTCGAATGTAGAGTTTTATTTGAATTCTGATTACTTGTTGAGTTTTAATGTCTTTGTTATCTTGAGTTATTCACCCATTATAATTGCAGATGATTGCTCCTCAAAGTGCCAGTGGTGTAGTTCTTGATGCACTAGAGGCTTTTTGAACTGGAAAAAGAAGCCTTGTGCTGACCCCGTAAAGAAATTGGACTTGTTTTACTTCTCTTTTCTCATGAGGATTGGTGAGTAATCTGTAATTTTTCATGCTTGTTAATTTATCATTTATCCTTAAGGAATGAATAAATAAAATAAATCATATTGGCTAATTCATTTGTGTCTCTTGCTGCCATAGCTTTCATAAAGCTTGCATTGGTTGCTAATAATCATATCATTTCTTTCTTTCTAAAACTCATTTTCTCTGCATTTGTCAAAAGTGCTAAGAAATATTAATCTTGTTAAGCATCTTCATGCCTTGATGCAGCTTTATTGATTTGGTAATTGTCACGTGTTAACATTATCACTTTCTCCCATATCTTGAACAATTGAGTTCAATTTTAATAGATGAATATGGGCTTGTAGCTTGGTACTTTAGGTTTTTGGTGTTGACGCAAAAAATGTTACATAGGTTTTTGGCGTCAACAATTTGTTGACGCAAAAAAAAAAGTTATATTGGTTTTTGGCATCAACAGACATTAGTTGTTGCAAAAAGGATATTTTTTTCACGTCAACTCTTTATTGACGTCAAGATTTTAATTTAACAAAGAAGAAAGTGCATCGGATTATTATTATTATTATCTGAACAATTAAAGCTAAGGCAAAAAAACAATTATCTAATCACTTGCATTTGCAAACATTGTCTGTATAACTGTATATATATACTTTGAATACTATTGATCCAAGGTTTGTTACAATAAATTCTATATTTTTCCACCCCTTCATTACTGACTACCTCACACACACTCGTCTCTGCTTCCTTAACTCACATCTCAAATGCCATGACCCAAAAACACAAACACCCCTTCATTATTCAAACACTTAATCGAAAGCCACAATTCTCAAAGGTGCTAATGCAACAATGATCGGAAGTTGTCCATGCTTCCAGCAAGAGACGAGTCTCCCACCACTGAACAAACCCCAATTCTTGAAGAAGAGCAAGACCAGTCCAAAGCTGTCAAAGCCTTAAAATCGTTGTTGCAACAGAAAGGTTGAGAATGGCAACAAGGATGCTCTCAAGGTGCTGCGAAATTATTAGTGAGGAACGAAAGATGAAAATGTTGATAACCTTTCAAAAGAAAGAGAAAATGTCTTCATGAATGGAAGCTCAGATCTTCAAGCATAGGAGAGGGACACTGGATCAGAGAGGCTGTGAAATCTGATAACTTCAGGTTATGTGTTTGGTTAAAGGTTGTGGAATTGGGATGGTTTAAGGGACATTTTTTTTTTCTAAATATTTAGGGCATGTTTAGTATATTGTTATGATTATCATAGTGCAATAGGAATTAGTATTAAAAGGAATAGAATAAGTTTTAATAAAATAACTATTACTATTCATTTGTTTGGTGACAACATAAGAATAGAATCCTAAACTTGTATTCTATATTTCACTACATGTTCTTTGTTCAAAATTAATAAATCCATAATTTAAAAAATAAAAATAAAAATGATAGAACCTTTTATAATTAATATATGTGTTCTTTGATAATAAACTTCAACTCTTTTATAGAATTGGGTTTTGATTATATATATATATATATATATATATATATATATATATATATAGAGAGAGAGAGAGAGAGAGAGAGAGAGAGAGAGAGAGAACTTAAAAATATATTTTGGATCTTGGGTTTTGATATATATTACACCAATTTTGGTAAGGAATAACTATTCTTCATTTTAAGGAATAATTATTCCCTCTAAAGAAAGCACAAACAAGCAATTGAATAGATATTCGTTAGATATAACTATTCCATTATAGTGTTTATTTTAGTGTACCAAACTTGCCCTTAATGGGTGGTGTAAAAATGGTGATGTGAAAAGGAGATTTAGGTGTATCGTTATACTACCATCTTAGAGTGGGTCTAGGTGAAGCTAACTCGATGTGCAAAATTGTCATGCTAATCAACTAGCCAAATGTCACAAAAAGGTCATGCTAACTCTAGAAATATGTCCAGGTGCATTTCTTCTTGTTTCTTATCTAACAACCCTATGGCCTAGACCTTCTTCATCAAATTTTTATTGCAGAATAAGATTAGGTTCTAAAAATATGCTTCTCGTACTCATAATAGTGTTGTTTCTTATGAGCTTGCCTGCACTCGAGGCTAGTAGAGTCCTCCATGGGTCATTGCAAATGCAAGCAGCTAGTCAAGTCCGTATCCCACATTTCCCAAATTCAATGAGTCCTCTGCCTCGCAACGGGCATACCTCCCTTATTTCCTTGATTCAGTAGGCCACTCGCCTTGCAATGAGCACACCTATCCTCGTTTCTTAGATTTAGTGGGTCCTCCACCTCGCAATAGGAACACCTCCCCACATTTCCCATATTCAATGGGTCCTCCAGCTCGCAATGGGTACACCTCCCTCCATTTCCCAGATTAATTCAATCCGCCACCTCACAATGGGCACACCTCCATCCATTTTCAAGATTTAGTGGGTCTGTCACCTCGCAATGGGCACATCTCTCCCATTTCCCAGATTCAGTTGGTCCCCTGCACAACTCCCCCATTTCCCAAATTTAGTGGGTCATTCACCTTGTAATGGGCATTCCTCCCCACATTTCCCAAACGCAATGGGTCCTCTGCCTCGCAATAGGCACACCTTTCCCCATTTCCCAGATCCAGTGGGTCATTCGCCTCGAAATGGGCACACCTCCCCCCATTCCCAAAATCTAATGGGTTCTTTGCTCGCAATGGGCATACCGCCTCGCATTTCCCAGATTTAGTGGGTCATCCGCCTTGCATTGGGGACACCTCCCCGCATTTCCTAGATTTAGTGGGTCTTCTGCCTCGCAATAGGCACACCACCCTCATTTCCTAGATTCAGTGGGTCCTCTGCCTCACAAAAGGTAGACCTCCATCAAACAATCCCAATGAATATGTTGTATGGATTATATGTGCATGCCTTTGATAATGTGAATTTTGGTTTATCTAGAATTCACAGCTGAAGCATCTTGAAATTCACATTCAAAATAAATTTCTAAAGAGTAAAGTATACTTTTGATCCTTAATGTTTGGGTTTGTTTTTATTTTGGCCTTTTTAAATTTTGAGATTTTTCGTTTGGCTCATAAAATTTCATTGGTTTACAAAATGGTTAACTTAAGATATTTATTTTTCGTTTACCAGGTTTTGATTAGCTTTCAAAAGAGCCATTTAAGTTTGAGATTATTTTGATCCATCAAGTTTGACTCAATTTTCAAAACAGTCATTCTTTTTATCTCCGCTTTCATTTTGATACATTTCGGAATAAATGACCATTTTATAAATTGATCAAATTTTATGGACCAAAAGTAACCCTATACTTAAAGGATGCAAATAAAAATAATCTTAAACATAAAAGAATAAAAATTTTACTTTAGACTAAAGGTAAATGTGGCAAAATTTTCTTTTCATTTTATTAATTACTTAAGAGAGAGATATAAAGTTGCTCTGATCTTCAAGAGTAGGAGAGAGATGTTGGATCAGAGGGGCTGTGAAAATTTGATAACTTCTTGTTATGTGTTTGGTTACGAGGTTGTGGAACTAGGAAGGCTGATCGGACATTATTTTAATATATAGGGCACGTTTGATACACTTTAGTGTTTACAACAAATAGGAGAAGGTGTAATGGAATAACTATTAATATTCATCTATTTTGTGACAACATAAGAATTGAATCCAGAATCTGTATCTATATATTTCTAAAACATAATTAATCAACGTGTTCTTTGTTCAAAATTAATATATCCATAATTTTTAATTAAAAAATAATAAAACGTTTTATAATTAATATATGTGTCATTTGATAATTTGTTTATAGACTTCAACTATTTTATAGAATTGGGTTTTGATTGATATATATATATATATATATATATATATATAAAAATAGACTTCAATTATTTTAAATTTTTTTTCCTTGGGGGGTGGGGCGTTTAAAGAGGGTTTTATGAATTTTTTTATTTTTTATTATGGCTATTACACCAATTTTAGTAAGAAATAACTATTCTTCATTTTGGGAGTATCATTACTGAAGGGAATATTTGCTAATTTCTCCCAAGTAAAAGACGAAGACCTTCTACGACGAAGAAGACCTTCCTTTCCTTCACCTGATCAACTCCCCTTCTACCGTTCACAACAGCCTAGTCACCAGGATCAGACCCATCCTTATCTCCTACGGGAACCAAGTGAGACACCTCACCGAATCAACACCTCACCTAGAACAGGTGTCTTCCGAGAATCCAGGGGATGAAGCCCTCGCAGCGTCGCCCAGCACCACGCACAAGCCAGCCACTGCTTGCCAGATGAAGGGCCATAAACTCCCCAGGTGTCCCAAGATCGGACGACCCCCGGAAGGCCACGTGGGTGACCGAAAGACATAAAAAGCCATCCTCCATCCGTACCCAGGTATGTACGATAGACTGAAAAAATACAAATATTTCTCTGCATTAAACCACCGGAAAGACCTTGACTAACAAAGGCATCGGAGCCTCCTAGGCCGGCCCCAAACCGGTGCCCCTCCGATCACCATATTTTCCTCTTGCAGGTCGTCTACTCTGCTGCTCGTCTTGACTGCCGTCCACTGATTCCAGGGTTACATCAGTTGGCGCCGTCTGTGGGAAACGCGCATATACTCGCCTTTCACCGCACCGATATAAAAGGACTGTATGGTCAGGACGCGATCGATGGAAGTACACGCTCAAACGCTCCCCTCCAGTAGCCAATCTCCTGAGGTGGCTGCGATGGAGAAACAAGTACGAGATCTCACTGCAAACCTTCAGGAACTCACTCGACAGAACCAGGTCCTTAACCAGAAGCTCTTGCAACAGGAAGCTGAGAAGCAGAAGACAAGGGACAAGGGCAAGAGTAAGGAAAGGGGGGATGCTGAGTCTCGACAAGAACAACAACAAGAACAACAACAGGAGCAACAACACGAGCAACGCCAAGAGCAGGAGGGTGAGACGAAGGGCGATAACACGAGAATAACCGTTGAGGAGTCATCGGCCAAGTGGGAACAAGAGCTGAAGGCAATGAGGATACAAATGGGGGAGATGAAGGACGAATTTAAAGGACGGACAGCCAAGAACCTTGATGATCTTGTCCATACAACAGACTCGCCCTTCACAAAAGCGGTAATCTCTTTTCCTCTACCATCTAAATTCAGAATGCCTTCCTTAGAAACTTTTGACGGGTCAAAAGATCCCCTCGACCATCTGGAATCTTTCAAGACCGTGATGTGTCTTCAAGGGGTCCCAGACGAAATCATGTGTCGTGCTTTTCCCACCACCCTTAAGGGACCCGCTAGAGTATGGTTTAAAAAGATAACACCTGACTCGGTAGGATCCTTCGCTCAACTTAGTCGTTTGTTTTTCAACCATTTCATTGGTGCACAACGATACGGAAGACCTACCACGCACCTCCTGAATATTAAGCAGAAAGAAGGGGAAACTTTGAGATCCTACCTCACCCGGTTTAATAAGGAAACGTTATTGGTTGACGGAGCAGACGACAAAGTGGTGTTGACTGCCTTCATCTCCGGTCTTCAGGCAGGAGATTTTCTGTTCTCGGTCTATAAAGATCCTCCAAGCACCATGACAGAGATGATGTATGAGGCTCAGCGGCATATGAATGGGGAGGAAGCCCTTCTGGCTCGAGACCAAACCATAGGAAAGAAGAGGAAGTGGGAACATCCCGACCGTCCCTGCGGAGCCCCATGATACAAGGCCCAAAGCTCAGCGGAATAGAAACAGGAGACAAGAGGATAGGAATGGAAGGGGATTCAATGAGAGATTCAACCACTTCACTCCCCTAAACGCTCCTGTAGACCATATTTTCATGCAAATAAGAAATGATCCGGCTTTGAAGTGGCCGGGCAAGTTGTTGACAGACCCCGACAAAAGGCCGAGGGACAAGTACTGCCGTTTTCATAGGGACCACGGCCACAACACAGAGGATTGTTACGACTTGAAGAGGCAGATCGAGGAACTGATCAAGCAGGGAAAGTTACAGAGATTCGTTGAAAAGGGGACAGAGAGAAGGCCGTCCTCAAGGGCCCCGTCAACAACGACCTCCAGTGGAAGTCCTTCCACGACCCCCCCCACTAGGAGAAATTCATGTGATAACCGGAGGAGTGGCAGCAGGAGGGACCTCGCGTTCCTCACGAAAAGCTTATGCGCGCCAAATACGCAATGTGTTGGTAACACAGAAGATGGACAAAAAACCGAGGCTGGAAGACCTTCCCATTATTTTTGCAGAGGAAGATGCCCGCAAGGTCTTCCACCCTCATGACGATGCTTTGGTCGTCACTTTGGAGATTGCAGGCTACTCCACAAGACGGGTCTTGATTGACAATGGTAGCTCGGCGGATATCATCTACTTGACGGCCTTCCAGCAAATGAGAATTGATAAGGCCCAGCTGCGACCCATCGAGACCCCATTGGTTGGTTTCGCAGGAACCAGCGTCTATCCACTTGGTATAATCACCCTTCAACTCGTAGCAGGTACCTATCCGAAACAAGCCACCAAGAAGGTCGACTTCTTAGTAGTAGATTGCCCTTCTGCCTATAACGTGATAATCGGACGCCCTACTCTGAATCGCCTCCGAGCTGTCACTTCAACGTACCACCTCTTGGTCCGTTTTCCAACAGAAAATGGGATAGGGGAGATGAGGGGAGATCAAGCAATGGCCAGAGAATGTTATCTGAACCTCCACAAGCACAGAGCCGGTCCATCAAGCACTGATTGTGGAGGAACGGCAAAACATTGCTGAACCAACCGAAGCGCTAGAAGAGATCACACTAGTAGAAGGCCTTCCTAACGAAAAGAAGACAACACGGATAGGCACCTCCATAAAGGGAGAAGTACGAGATTCGATAGTACGGTTTTTAAGGGAAAATGCCGATATTTTTGCCTGGAGCCATGCTGACATGCCAGGCATCAGCACCAAAGGTAGTAGCCCATCAGCTAAATGTCAACCCCTCCTTCCAGCCCGTCAAGCAGAAGAGGCGGGTCTTCGCCCCTGAGAGAAACGCAGCTGTAACGGAAGAGGTAGACAAGCTACTACAGGCAGGTTTCATAAGGGAAGTTTACTACCCGAAATGGCTTACCAACGTTGTGATGGTCAAAAAAGCCACCGGAAAATGGCGAATGTGTGTCGATTTCACAGATCTAAACAAGGCTTGCCCCAAGGATAGTTATCCCCTCCCAAGAATAGATCAACTAGTGGATTCTACTGCTGGACATAAGTTACTTAGCTTCATGGATGCCTTCTCGGGCTACAATCAAATTCAAATGGCAGAGGAAGACCAAGAGAAGACGGCCTTCATCACTAGTAGGGGGCTTTTCTGTTACAAGGTAATGCCTTTTGGCCTTAAAAATGCTGGAGCTACCTACCAGAGGTTGGTAAATAAGATGTTTCACGACCAGATCGGAAGAAACGTGGAAGTATATGTAGATGACATGCTAGTAAAAAGCAAGAAGGATGACGACCACCTTGCTGATTTAAAAGAGACCTTCCAGGCATTAAGAAGGTATAACATGAAGCTAAATCCTGCTAAGTGTGTCTTCGGAGTCTCTTCCAGTAAGTTTCTCGGCTTCATGGTATCTCAACGTGGGATAGAAGCCAACCCTGACAAAATCAAGGCCATCTTGGAAATGTCTCCTCCGAAGACCGTCAAAGAAGTTCAAAGCTTAACGGGGAAGGCAGCCGCCCTAAACAGATTCGTTTCAAGATCCACGGACAAGTGCCTCCCTTTCTTCAAAATTTTAAGGAAGGCCTTCCAGTGGACGGAAGAGTGTCAACAAGCTTTTGAAGAACTAAAGGCCTATTTGACTTCCCCACCTTTACTTAGCCCTTCCCAGACGGGAGAAGCGTTGTATCTGTACTTGGCCGTATCTGCTTCAGCAGTCAGTTCTGCTCTAATCCGCGAAGAGGAACGCGTTCAGAAGGCCGTCTACTACACCAGTAGGGCCTTAAGGGGTGCCGAAGAAAGATATACCAACATGGAAAAATTGGCTTTTGCCCTACTGATTGCATCCAGAAAACTTAGGCCATATTTCCAAGCCCACTCAATCATAGTTATGACCGACTATCCCAATCAGGAAGGCCATGAACAAGCCAGATGCGGCTGGAAGATTAGTACAGTGGTCCATAGAAATGGGTGAATTTGATATAGACTACAGGCCACGCACTGCAATAAAGGCCCAAGCTTTAGCCGATTTCATTGCAGAATTCACGCACCCATTAAAGGAAGATGAGAAACCAGAAGAAGGTGAAGCCTGGACGGTGAGCATAGATGGATCATCCACTAAAGAAATGAGTGGGGCAGGAGTCATCCTAGTTTCCCCTGAAGGAGATAAATTTGAATATGCCCTTCAGCTTCGTTTCCGTGCCACGAACAACGAAGCGGAATATGAAGCCCTTCTAGCCGGGCTAAGGTTATCCAAGGGCATGGGAATCAAGGCATTAACCATCAAAAGTGACTCTCAGTTAATTGTGGGGCAAGTGAAGGGCGAATATGAAGCTAAAGAGGACAGGAATGAAAAAATACTTGACGACCGTCAAGACTCTGTTGGCTCATTTCGAAAAAGTAGAACTGCTCCAAATCCCAAGGGAAGACAATGTCGCCGCCGATCGTCTAGCTAGATTGGCATCATCAGGAATTGAGATAGATGGCTTCATTGAGATCCAAGGAAGACCTTCCACGGAAGAGGAAATAGTGAACTCCATTGCCGACAATACGACATGGATGTCACCCATAACCCGTTATCTCAGGGAAGGGACACTCCCGGCAGATAGGACAGAAGCGCACAAGCTCAGAATAAGGGCTTCTCATTTCCGGTTGCTGGGGGGCATCCTTTACAAGATGGGTTTTTCGCGACCCTACCTTAGATGTTTGTCACCTGAAGAGGCCAATTATGTTATCAGGGAAGTCCATGAAGGGATTTGCGGAAACCATTCAGGGGGCAAGATCTTTGGCACATAAACTCACAAGGGCAGGCTACTATTGGCCGTCTCTCCTACATGACGCCACCCAATATGTGAAGGCTTGTGATAAGTGCCAACGTTTCGCCAACATTCCAAGGGTACCACCGGAGGAAACCACGCCCATAACCTCACCTTGGCCCTTCGCACAATGGGGGCTAGACATCATGGGGCCATTTCCGGTAGGGACAAAGCAAGCAAAATTTTTAGTGGTTGCAATTGACTACTTTACCAAATGGGTGGAGGCAGAACCCTTGGCAATAATTTCAGAAAAGAATGTCAAGAGTTTTGTCTGGAAGGCCGTCATCTGTCGATTCGGAATTCCGCGAGTCCTGATTTCCGACAACGGGAAACAATTTGATAACGGACCCTTCAGGGAGATGTGCAGTCAGTTAAACATAAAGAACCACTATTCCTCCCCTAGGCACCCACAAGCTAATGGTCAAGTCGAGGTTACAAACCGGACCTTGCTCAAGCAGATCAAGACCCGGCTTGAAGGGGCAAAGGGTATGTGGGTGGAAGAACTCCCAAGTATACTATGGGCATACCGAACCACAGTGAGAACCCCAACAAGAGAAACCCCCTTCAAGCTCACATTCGGCACAGAGGCTCTGTGATCCCCGTCGAAATCGGGCTAACCACCTTCCGGACGACCTTCCACAGAGAAGAAGAGAACGAAGGGCAGCTTCGCCTGAACCTTGACCTTCTGGATGAAGCGAGAGGAAAAGCAGCGCAAAGGATTGCACTTTACCAAGGGAAGAATGGCTAGGTATTATAACACCAGGGTAAAGCTCCGACGCTTTGAAGTCGGCGACTGGGTCTTAAGGAAGGTCAGCCAAGCGACTAAGGACCCATCACAGGGAAAGCTAGGCCCCAACTGGGAAGGCCCTTACAAGGTCACCCAGTATTACCGAAGGGGCACCTATCATCTAGAGGACCGTCATGGAAAGAAGCTACCTCATCCTTGGAATGCTGAGCACCTCAAGAAGTACTACCCTTGAGGTACGTACATTAGTCACCTTCCTTATGGTTAAGAAGTTTGTATACTCAAACAATGTCTTTTATCTATGAATTGAAGACCGTTCTTCATTTAAATATATGTTCAAGTACGTTTGCTATTGCCCGAATATTATCAATCGTTACATTGAAGGGCGTCAACACAACAAGAATGCCAAAAGTTAGACACCCACGAGGTGCACAAGTTAGACACCCACGAGGTGCACGAGTTAGACACCCACGCGGTGCAAATGTTAGACACCCACGAGGTGCACAAGTTAGACACCCACGACGGTGCAAATGTTAGACACCCACGAGGTGCAAAGTTAGACACCCACGAGGTGCAAATGTTAGACACCCACGAGGTGCACTTAAACAAGAAGACCTTCAGGAAAGCTCTTCTGCTCCTTATCAAGTTAGACACCCACGAGGTGCACTTAAACAAGAAGACCTTCAAGAAAGCTCTTCTGTTCCTTATTAAGTTAGACACCCAAGGGGTGCGTTTATAGAAGAAGACCTTCAAGAAAGCTCTTCTGTTCCTTATTAAGTTAGACACCCAAGGGGTGCGTTTATAAGAAGACCTTCAAGGAAAGCTCTTCTGTTCCTTATTAAGTTAGACACCCAAGGGGTGCATTTATAGAAGAAGACCTTCAAGGAAAGCTCTTCTGCTCTTTATTAAGTTAGACACCCAAGGGGTGCATTTATAGAAGAAGACCTTCAAGGAAAGCTCTTCTGTTCCTTATTAAGTTAGACACCCAAGGGGTGCGTTTATAGAAGAAGACCTTCAAGGAAAGCTCTTCTGTTCCTTATTAAGTTAGACACCTAAGGGGTGCGTTTATAGAAGAAGACCTTCAAGAAAGCTCTTCTGTTCCTTATTAAGTTAGACACCCAAGGGGTGCATTTATAGAAGAAGACCTTCAAGAAAGCTCTTCTGTTTCTTATTAAGTTAGACACCCAAGGGGTGCGTTTATAGAAGAAGACCTTCAATAAAAGTTCTTCGTCTTCTTATCGTTAAGACATCCTAAGGGGTGCGGCTATAGAAGAAGACCTTCAATAAAGCTCTTCTGTTTCTTATCATCTAAGACATCCAAGGGGTGCATTTGTAGAAGAAGACCTTCAAGAAAGCCTTCCTGTTTCGTATCATGTTAAGGCACCCAAGGGATATATTTATCAAAGAAGACCGTCAAGAACGTTCTTCTATACATTATCAAGATAGATGCCCCCGAGGCATACTTATTAAGGAAGACCATCAATAGCGTTCTTCTATGTATTGTTAAGTTGCTCTTATGCAAAAACGAGCGCTTTGATTTACGAGAATAAAAGGAAATACAGTAACTACTTCAAAAGAAATGACAGAAGAAAACTGCATAAGGACATAATTTCATTGAAAATATGGGCCACACCCCTTCCACAAGGAGTAAACATGGCCCTAGCCAAAAGAGTATGCTAAGTACGGTTCACACCCCTTCCACAAGGAGTAAACATGACCCTAACCGACAGATTGTGTTAAGTACCGGTCACACCCCTTCCAGTAGGAGTAAACATGACCTTGTTTAGAACAACATTGTTTGTTTCTTCAAAAGAAAAGCCTCCTAGTTGGACTATACATGGAGAAAATAAAACTAAGGCGCCTCTTTATCAGTTGAAGGGACAGTGGCCCCCTCATCCAGGGAAGCAGCTGGCTCTCCCGCAGAACCTGAGGCCAGACCGCCACTCTGGTCGCTACTAGGAGGAGCAGAAGGGACATCCGGCGGAATGGCTACCTGTTCTTTAGACTGGACGTCATCCCCTTCCTCTTCTTCCTCACTATCCCCTTCCGCAACAGTGGTTTCTTCGTCATCAATAATCTTCACCGTGGTCCAGTCTTGGGCATCCCCGAAAGCTAGAGCAACCCTCTTCCTGAAATGCTCGAAACCTGCAACATAGTAGCGGCGAGTATCATCCTCGAACTCCTCAGAAGCTTTAAACTCGTTGACGGCCGTCTCCCGAGCATTTAAGACCTGTTGCTGAAGGCCCACGGTCTTCCGCAGTAACTCGTCGCGCTCTTTCTCCAAGGCAGACAGACGGCCGTCCTTAGCTTTGAGGTCGGTTTCCAGCTTCTTCATTTGGCTCTTCAGAACTCCCCTTTCAGCATTAAGGGTTTCCATAGCCTCTTGATGGGCAGAGGATTGAGCATTGGCCTTCTCGAGATCTGCCTTAAGCTTCGCTGACTCACGTGCTGACATACGAACCCGGTTGCCCAAGACAAACACTTGTCCTGCAGCCTGAACGAGAAAAAGAAGGTCAGAAGAGAAGAAAATATGAGGAAGGTACATTTAAAAACAAAAGGAGAGGAAGACAACCTTCAAGGAATCCTGAATTGACAAGCGTAGAAGATCCAAATCCTCTACATGATCATACACCTCCAGATCGACCTGCTCGTACATCTCCTTCACCTTGTCCATGGCCCTGGATGAGCTACTATAGATGGTTGGCTGAATCTCGTCAGGACTCACTTCCTTCCCCTTTAATGCCCTAACAGGAGAAGAAGGGATCTCATGGTACACATGGACCTTCTCTGCAGCCCTACCTTTTGCAGCAGGAAGAGGTTTTTCTTGACGACCTCCTTTCTTAGAACTGGTGCCCTTCTCCATAGGGCACCTTCTTCTCAGACTTAGCTCTCTTGGAAAAAAGAGCACTCGCGTCAGGAAGGTCATCCACCTTCTGCGCCGCCTCCCTCAGGCGCTTACGCTCAGCCCTGGTAGTCATGCCTGAAACAAGAAAAGGTATCAAGAAAAGACCGCACAAACCTTCATCTAAAAACTCAAAAAAAAAGGGTCACCCACTTCGGTTATACGCCTGGATGGCCTTCAGAACCTCAGCGCTGGGTTCAGGACCCAAAGACCACTGTGCTAAAGTTATGGGAGACACAAGATCAAACAATCCCACTGCCCTTCCCTTCTGAAAGTCAGTGACCAGTGAAAGACGTTGTTTTAAACGCTTGGATAGGGAAGGACGGTGAAAAGCTGAAAAAGGACAAAGTTCACTAAGTAAATCCCCAGAAGGCCGTCAAGTGTAAATACCAAAAACAAGTGACAAAAAGGAAAAGGAGGTAAGTGCACCATTGGCGTTGGGGAATCCCCCAGGATCGACGAAGGCCATAAAGCTTGCCTGCTTCCTCCCCCGGGGTAAACTCGAAATGACTACCACACAGGAAGAAGAACTTCGGCTTCCAGCTCCTATTGGAATTTGGGAGCTCCAAAATAAGCTTCGGCGACCCCCTATGGCGCATGAAGCCCCAAACCCCCGGTGTGGAAGGCATGTAAGTCAACTTGTACAAAAAGAAGAACTCGTCCACAGACAAATCATACTCCCCTTCACTGGCCATCCTCCAAAGAACCTGAAGGCCTGTCATGATTCGCCAGCCGTTTGGATTTAACTGGCTAGGGGATATACCGAGCCGATGAAGGACCTCTCTCTCGAAGGGCCTAAAGGGCAACCTCAAACCACCAGTTAGGCTATCCTCGTAGAGGGCAATGTCTTCCCCATTGGAAGAACACGCCCATTCGCCATCGTCAG